>JAOXNO010000013.1:71062314-71087946 GCA_028565335.1 Limnodromus scolopaceus | reverse complement strand
TTTTTTTTTTGTATTTTTCATCTGCTAGAGGTATAGCGGAGTTGCTTCATTACTGGTCTGTTGTAGGTCATTACCATGTTTTGCATACACTTAAAGGAGAAAGGCTGAAATATTTTTAATATATTTTTAGTCTTGGCATTTTTTAAAAAAGACAATTTAGCCTGTGAAAGCAGTTACCTTGAAATTTAACATAAACCACGAGACAATAATTACTAACATCTCCTTCTCTGAAGCTGATAAGGCCTGGATGGTACGTTCACAAGCAGAGAACAATATAAGCTATTACGGTTTTGGAAGTTAATTCATTAAATAAAAGAGGTTCAACAGGCAGGAGAGTTCAACATTACTTTTGGATAACGAATAATTTAAAACTTTTTATCATGGACTTTAGCTTCACACACTCCAAGAATTAAGAGGAAAGCAGTATGAATTTAAAGCTGCATATTGGAACCACAAAGATCTAGCTTAGTCTATAAGTGCCTAATAAGTGTGAAAGTCTTTCTGACTGCATCACTGAATGTTACTCTGGTTTCAAGTATGGGGTATCTTATACAGGTGCATTATCAGCTTATTTGTCTGTCCTGCTGCCTAGCAGTACTGCAGGTACTTTGGAGGATGGCTCCAGTGGTGTTAACTAGAGTAAGCAATTACTGTAAACACTAGCAGTTTATGTGAATTAGAAATGTATCCGTGCAAATAACATGTTTCTTTGACATAGTATTTGACTTGTCTTCCATGGCATTTTGCACCTTTCAGTTTTCATTTCTCATCACAGCTTGCATTGCAGCCAGTTTGAATTAGTTGTCTAGACAGTCTTTCAAGTGATGAATGTGTATAGAATTTTGCTATCAAATTCAGACTTCTCTAACATTGTGATGTGCAGCATGTGAGTGGGGGACTAAGAATTTTTTTTTTTGCTGGAAGTGTTTGCAAATCAGCAGGGGTAATCTTTCATTGTGGGGCATCCTGAATTAACTCCAATTATGTTGGAGTTTTAACTGCCTATAGTTACTCAGGCTGCCAGAGAATTTCAGGAGTTTTAATGAACCGTTTTAACAGAAAAACCCCATTAGTTTTATTTTTCATGTTTGTTTCCAGTGTTCTAATCATGTAAGATACTTTTCAGGTCTTTGACTGAAGTTACTTGTTATATGACATTACTGTGAATTCCTGATCAGCTTCTACCTTTTATTTCATACCTGTGATCCCTGAACTGATTTAATTTTTTTACAGTTACTTTGACTGGGTTTTGGCAGTACAACCACTCTATTAGCCAGGAAACCTGAACTTTCAGTTCATCCTGTGTTTTTCTGTAATATTGTGCACAAGAACATAATGTAAATTAAATGGGTTAATGGGATCAGCCTGCTCCAGCACTTGAGTCTCCAGTAATTTCTTGTAGAAATCTCCAGTACTTCTGCATGTGTGTAAATTTTCCCTCTGTCCCACTCTTTAGTATTTTGCATCAGTTTCCTATGCCTGGTCATTATGTGTAGCTAAGGTAACTGAAGCTGATATAAGAGTCCTAAAACAAACAAAAAACCATCGCAGAATGGGCAGAATTAATCTTTCAGACCCAGGAGATTTTGCTCATTGGTGAGACATAACACCCGAAATAACTTGTGCCAATTTGATTAAAAAAAAAAAAAAGGCAAGGGTGGGGAGCAGGAAGAAATGAAGTAGCAACATTTCCTTTCAACAATGGTGTGGAAATATTTTCCAAGAATTTCTGTTGCAGCATCACTAGAATAGTTGTTGAATATTTTTAATTTGTATCCTTTCCAATTTTTTATTGAAGCCTTGCTGTCGTGGAATACAATTAAGCTTCTTAACGTAGTTGTCCCATCAAGGATTTTGATTTTATTTTTTTTCCTTGAATAGTTGAGAACCTATAGACAAGAGTGAGCAAATTTTGAGTAGTATATAGTGTCAAAGTTGAATGATTTTTTTAATTTGAGAAGGGTTAGTTTACATAGTAATTAAAACTTTTCATTTTCAGCTGCTGTATTAGAATGTGTGAAAGGTTGAAGCTGTCCAGTTCTGGTGCCCAAATCAAAATAGACATCAAAAGTCATTACTGTGGAGCAGTATGGTTCTAAATTTCAGTAGCGTGTTGTAAAGTTGCTGAGAAAATTCTCAAGAGGTAGTTTTGGGTTTTTATTTACTGTTCAAATTCTGTTTCTGATAAATGTGAAAGTAGGCCACTGTTTGTCTAAGACTTAAACGCAAGTTTTGCTTTGAAACCTAGCTTTGTTGTAGTAATTAAGTTCTGTTTTGAGAGTTGTCCTGAACTAGACCTATGGATGGGCACACATTTCCCAGGGTGGGCAGGCACACACAAGAAGGGCAGCCAGCTCTGCAGCGTACTTATCCATCCCTCCCTCAGAAGCCTGTCTGGTGGTCCCTCACCTGCAGTAAGCTTTTGAAGTGAACTTTCAGAGGGAATTCTGATTTTTGTTTTTGGCTTGCTCCTGATTTTACTGTCATTCTCTTCCTCTATTTTAAGAACGCGGACCAGAGATGATATTTTGTCCAGACGTGAAAGATCAAAAGACATTAGCCCACCCAGTAGATGGTCCCCATCCAGAAGAAGGTCTCGGTCCCCCATTAGAAGGAGATCTCGTTCACCCCTTCGACGTAGCCGATCTCCAAGAAGGCGGAGTAGATCTCCTCGAAGGAGGTAAAGACACACTGCATTTTTGAATGTATTTTGTAAAATATTATTAAAAGAATGAAGATTGCTATCTTACCTGTAAAAAGATGATGCATTTTTTGTCACGTTTATATATGCTAGCATAGTTGAATTCATTTTGTTCTCCATTAATTCATTTGGTTTATTACTTGAAGTCATTATGTACTTTTGCGTGTTATGAATAGGTTATTCTTCTTTTCTTCAAAAAACCAAACCAAACCAAAACCCCCAAATCCAAACCCCTCTTATTGTTACCAGGGATAGAGGCCGAAGAAGTAGATCTCGTCTTCGAAGGAGGTCCAGGTCACGTGGTGGCCATAGACGTAGGAGCAGAAGCAAAGTTAAAGAAGACAAATTTAAAGGTAGTCTCTCTGAGGGTATGAAAGCTGAACAGGAGTCTTCGTCAGATGAAAAGTAAGAATTAATTTCTAACTTGTGCTGATTATCAAAAAATACAGATCTGCTAAAGTGGAGTATGAACTAATATTTATCTTCATGGTGTAGTTTTTGGGTTGTCACTTAAAACCGTAATCATGTTTTAGTACTTGTGATCTTGTCAAATTACTGTTGGGATGATCTGGAAAACTTTGGAGTATGTGAGAAATACCCAGTCCTGTTGGCAAGCGGGCAGACCTGAGGGGATAGTATGTTGTTTGGTTTCTAAATTCAACTTGATCAGTGTCTTGTGGTCTGTTTCCTCAAGCTTACTGCCTTCAACTTAACAGTTGAAAGGATTAATTGTTATCTGCAAATTGTTTTTATATTTGCTCAAGATCTACTTAATCCAGTTGCACAAGGGTATGCGTTCTTAATCAAATTGTCGAGGAAGAGTGATGCTGGAGTAAAAACGAACAAGGGGTTTTTGTTTTTTCCTCTTTAAAACCAGTTACTGTTAATTGTTTGAAGTTAAAAATGAAATACTCGAAAGTCCAAATGAAATGACAAAAGATAAATTTTCTCTGTTGAAATAGTTGAACAGCTATTGTTTAATATATTATGTGCTTTCGGTGTTAAAGAACTGCATTTCGTGAAATTCAGTAGATACTCTTATGTTTATGATGTTACATAAAAAGTAATTGTATTTTTATAGCCTTGAAGACTTTGATTTGGAAGAAGAGGATGAAGAAGCGGAGATAAGACAAAGGCGACTACAGCGACAAGCAATTGTTCAGGTGCAAAGTTATATTACCATGTGGGTTACAGAAACTAATTTTAGGCTTTTAGTGTAAAATGTTGTGATAAAGGAGCGCTTTTAGCCTAATACTACGTTATGTTAGTTAGTACTATATTTTTCCAATTAATTTATTGTAAATGCTAGTCTCAGTTAAACGTTACACTTCTATTGCAACAGCATTGCTTTTAAGACTGAAGCAACTCTTCTGTGAGTCATTTTTGTGCTACAGTTAAACCTTCTCTGACAGTCCTACGACGTGTTAAAAATTTTCCTCCATTATGTTAATCTGTAGCTTTTCCTCATAGCTGGATCATTGATATCATAATGTCAATATAGCATGAAGTTATGTATCGATTAACCTAACTGGTCAGTTTGTTTCAAGTAGAAGTTGTCCTTGTCTATTTCCAAAACTTCATAAATCCACTGACATGGGTTTCCTTTTCATGAAAGTAGATGAAGTATTCAATTACATGTGTGAGTTTCCATGACCACCTTATCCCTTGTAAGAAAGTAACAGTAGTGACAGGTAATATGGAATTGACATCCCTAAAAGGAAGCTGTGGCCAAAGGGGATGTAATACTTCAGCACAAGTTGGGTGTCTTTTTTTTTTTTTTTAAAGTTGGGATTTGGCACACAGAACACAGTAAGCAAAATGTTGTAGCATTTTATTTACATATTATTTATTTATTCAAAATTTACTTAGAAAAACACCAGGTTTTATGTTGATTAAAATAAGCAGCACTAAAAATACTGTTCAGCATTTGACTTCTATACAAAGCCCAGTGTAAAATCTTTCATAACTATGACTGAGCCAAAACCATAGAAAATAAATTATTTTTAATAATACCTGTTGGTTGTCTATGCAGGAAGGAAATGCCAAAGCTTCATTCCCTAAATGGGGAACCTCTGCTTGTATTATTGAATAGTTCAACCATGATAACTGAGTGGAATCAGCATTTATTCAGTTTGATTTTTAACTTTTGGGAGAGGAAGTGACATCTGTATAATTTCATACTGCTCGAGTTAAAAAAAAAAAAGAAAAATAGTTTGTGAAGGTGTTGTTTTGAACTTTCTTAATCCGTCTGAAATATTTCAACAAGAGTGAGTGAATAAACAGGATTTCCAATTCAAATGAGCAAACTGAATCTAAATACTACTTTTATGTGCCATAACACTAATAACAATGGAGAAGATTCTGAAATGTAAGATACAATATCATTAATTTTTCCTTAAGGACTTTATTTCACTACTTGTGTGCCAGAATGGTTTAGTAATAAATCTATTGGTACTGGCATTTTGTCACACACAGCAAAATAGTTAATCTTCAATAAAAATAGCTTTTTACAGAAATGTGAAAGCCTAAAGGACACACGTGAATTTTTCAGCTGTCTTTTATGATCTGGGCTGTGGCGCATTGAAGCGAAATGAGTTTTCCAAAGCAGTATTCTGCAAATAATCTGTTGCCTTTAGAGATGTAGCTGATTATGGAAAGCAAAGATTAGGGTTTAGCACAAACCATGAAGGACTGAGTATAAAAATGTTTACGTTATGATAGGCTGTGATAGTGAGATTAACAATAAAATTTCCTTCTAGAAATACAAAGGCCAGACGGAAGACAGTAATGTATCTGTACCATCTGAACCCAGCAGTCCTCAAAGTAGTACACGTAGTCGCTCAAATTCGCCAGACGACATCCTAGAAAGAGTAGCTGCTGATGTTAAGGAGTATGAACGGGAAAATGTGGACACATTTGAGGCATCAGTTAAAGCCAAGCACAACCTCATGACGGTTGAACAGAACAATGGTAAGCGTCAGAAATCTCTCTGTATTGTGCAATTTATGAAAGCTGAGCACTTCAGAAGAGACTTTTGCTTAGTTTCCTTATGTACTTCCAGACTTGGAAGTAGACTGACCTTTTGGACAGAACTTGAGAATGTTTCCATGACTATTATGGTACTTAAAAATGTAACATTAAAATAAAGCTTGCTCATTAAGGAGGATGATATGAATGGAACATGCTCTCTATATTTCTAATAGCTATTAACACAGTTCATGCTATAAATTTGGAAGAGCAAGTAATGATGTCTGTCTTCATAATTAAGAATCACCCGTATTAACTTCCAGATTTTTCCTTTCACTCTTGCATGGTGTTTTCTTAGAAGCTTAATAAAGTCCTAGTCTTTATTTTGGGGTGGTTTGGAAACCATGCCCTTTTTGTCCCTTTTTTTGATTAAAGCCACTGTGTTAGAAGAATATAGGTGGGTCTGTAGTAATTCAGAATGGCTTTTGAGAGTTACTGCTAGCAAGTCCATCTTGGTAGAATAGCCATTTTTTCAGCAAGAGGTGATCTCCTCCTCTTCCTCCGTGTCCACAGCCTCTTGTACAACAACACTGAAATGAAATACATGTTGCTATAAAACCTGCCTTATGCCTGCTCTGGCAAAAGGAACATAGAGCATCTATGTACCTTGTGTACAGTGTATTACAGTACAGTGTATTACAGTACTACAGTACAGTGTATTACAGTGTACCCTGTAATATTGAAAATCTGCCCTTTTTTTTTACTTTTGTATCTTGTGAAAGTGCATTATTGTACATCTTCCAAGCGGTGAAAGGGCGTGTGTAGTTGCTGTGTGGACATACTTGAACTAGTTTTAACTACTTGGGTTTCTCTTTAGTTTAATTGCAACAGCACACTGTTTAACAAGGGCTGTGAAACCTTCCCAGCCCCTCAGGAAATGGTTGGACAATCAGCTTGTATTTCCTGTCATGCCCTACATATACCCTTAGGGGCTAAATACGCTGTATTCTAGTGAATGCTTCTCTTTGAAGTAATAAAGCTGCATCTCTTTGGGACTGGTGTACTGCTCAGCAGTTTGTTCTGGCGTTCCCTTGAGCAGTGTGTTTTCAGATAGTTCTTTCCATCTACATTTCAGGAGAACAATCTCATGCGCTTTTCCTTATTTGCATACCACAAGTTTAGACTTAGCCGTCTGAAGTGTAACAGACAGTATCTTTCTCCTTTTCTTGTCAGAGGCATGTACTGCTTTCTAATTTTGTCCACTAAAGTATATGAAAATGTAACTGTTAACTGCATAGACATTTTTAAGATATGAAGAAAATTTGTTTTTAGAAACAGATCAGTTACACTCAAACCTGGGAATCTTTGTGTGTTGGTAGGATTCTGAGTTGGAGTTTGCTATAACAAAAGATGGAAGCAGTGAATCATCTTTTTTACTAAGAGCCAGTTTTTATTTTTATCCTGACCTCACTGAGGCAGGATAGTGAGTTGCGAAGGAACTAGTTAATAACTCATTGTAGCCCAGTGCAAGTGTGTCTAGCTGAAACCAAAAAGAAAATTTGAGGAAGTTGATGGAAGGGTCTATGTCATGAACCAGAAGTGTAACCTGTCTCCCCATAGTGTCAGGTGACAGGTCTATACCTTGAAACAACGGTGTCAGCATGATGGATGAGAGTTTTTGTTGTTGTCAAAAGATTTCAGGCTAGTTATTTTATGTGAAAGTGGTTGGCTATGTGCATTGTGAGACCTGAAGAATCTGAGGTTAACAGGTTACTTTTCTCTATTGCTTAATACCCTAAAGGGAGATTTACTGTGGGTGTGAAGGGATGCCTCCGTAATGCGTGTTATGAAATAGTTTGAAGTTTACTTGCTTTCACTGATGTGTACTTAATTTATATTTCTTTGCTCTTATCAACCAAGTAAAATGTCTTTGGGACTTTAAAGATGATTAAAAGGTGAGAAAGGGATAATCTTGCCCACATTAAAAAGTATTTCTCTTAAACATAATAGTTAACATTGTCTTTGACTAGAATCTGCACGCAAGATCCTTTTTGACGGGGCCAAAGAAAGCATTTCCCAAAGAAACAACTTCTGGGCTTTACAACTTGGGTTTTTATAAAATACCTTGTGATTAGCAGAAAAGCCAGAACTTGTATATTGAAAACTTACGTATTTTTTATATGTACACACAGTCATTTTATATTTCTTTTTATTCATACATATAGAGTCATCTGTAGGGTTCTTGTAAGTATGTACTTTTTGCTTTCTGCTGTGTGAATTACTTGAGAGCTATTGTACTTAATTTTTCAAGGAGATGTAAATTTTTGAGTGCTTTGAAGAACTTATCCAACCCAAGTCTTGTGTTTCTAGAATGTAAAATGGTATTTGCTAAAAACATTAGTAGAGCTACCTGGTTGACAAAATACTGATCTTAGATTATATTGTAAAGATACCTAGTCACGAATTGTACTGGTAACAGAGTTACTCGTTTGTTATCTTTTTCATGTTGAGTAATCTAAATTTCATTTTAAGGTTCATCTCAGAAGAAGCTGCTAGCTCCTGATATGTTCACGGAATCAGATGATATGTTTGCTGCATACTTTGATGTAGGTAATTCTTGGAGATTAAATGTATGATTATTTTTTTTTTCTTTCTTTTGTTAAGACAGTTACTGTCACTTGAGGTTTGTGGGAACTTTGATTTGTAAAAGCATGTGAAACTGGGTGGATAGTACATTCTGAATCTTTTCGTCAGTCAAGCTGGACAAAGTAGTCCTTAATTAATATTTCAGTGAAAGGAAATCTGCTGAAATCGGTGGGAGTTCTACCAGAGCAAGCAACTAGGGAATTCACTCGTTGTTTGCATAGGTCCTATAATGGCACACAGTAACTAAATTATAAATAAGTTACGCTTTAGGCTAATGTTACCATGGTGCACTGTTTTAAATATGTGCTTTTTTTCCAGAGGTTCATGTATGGTTAATTAAAAGTGTCTGTGTAAGATATTTTAATTTGCTCATGATGCTGGGTTGGAGTAATGTAGTGGTTGGTTTGGTGAGGGTGGTTTTTTTGGATTAAGAGATGCATGTCCTGCTTTTACTTTTGCACTATTCCAGCAGCTTTTCTCTAGATGTGCTGAAATAGCCTGCAAACCTTGGCGGTCCAGTGACTAGTTTTGAGACTTTACTTGCTGTTCTCTGTAAATCTACCTCATTGTTGCTGATGCACAACACAGAAATAAGTTCAGACAATTTTCTTCTTAACTTAGAAATTCTCTGCTTAATTTTGATTTATAGCATGCAGAGTCTATTAGTTACGACACAAGCATTGGTGACAAAAAGCTGCCAAACTGTCACTCTAGTAACACTGGTAATACTAATTTAAAAAAAAAAATCAAAACTGCTTTTACCTGGAAAAGGGTGAGTACTTGAAAGATAGTGTGTGGGCGGGTGCTTTTGTAAATTTGAAAGTTACAAAGAGGGATTTAAAGGGCTTGTAAGTGAGCAGTTCCCCCTTCCAGAAACTATTGTTCAATTGGAAATATTCTTTACTACTCATAGATTTGAATTTGTGGTAATACGTTACCAAATCTGTTAAGGGATGTCAACAGCTATTGTAATTTTATGATCGTAAGTATAATAGTATGAAATCTATGAAGTGACATTGAATGAACAGCAATTCAAGGCTTAAACAATTACATTTTCCTCATGAATTGCTAAACTTCGTTGCTACAAACATACTATAAGAAGACTTATTCAGGTGGTTCAAAATATGTATTCTAACATGACTCATATAAATTTCTTGTGGATATTAGTTGAAACTTTGCCCATTTATGTTTAACAGTAGTTCTGTTGGTTGTTCCCATCCTCTTTCCTTGCATCAGTCTTTAGGTACTGGTATGTAAATAGCATTTTGTGTTTGGTACGTTCTCCTACAGGATAAGTGTCTTTGTACTGTGGAGAGGAACAGTGTTTTGGTAGGAAAAAAAGGCTTTTGATAAGTAAACATCAGGGAAAAACAACCAGAGCACACAAGCAAAGCTGTTACTTTTCTTTTTATTTCAGAGTGCTCGTCTAAGGGCTGCTGGGTTTGGAAAAGATTTCAAAGAAAACCCCAATCTCAGGGATAACTGGACTGATGCAGAAGGCTATTATCGTAAGTTGTATTCGTTGATTTGCAGGACCAGCAGGAATTAGGGGTGCACAATGGAAAAGATCCTCATGCAAAAAGTACCAAAATGTTATTTTAATGTAAATATACTGCAGTGCCCTCACTGAGAGTGTAATGTAATGGATGAAATGAGCCTGCAGGTTTTAACCTCATAACCTCAGTTATGAAAAGACTGCAGAAATACAGAATTGGTTTGTTCCCTGTAATTTCCACAAAGCTAGGTGATACAAAACTTTGTACACTATTATACCCTTTGTACACTATTATACCCTTTATCAGTTTTTTCTGAATTATACAGATTGGTGTATTGTTCATAAAAAGTTTCATTATGTATGTCCCTCATAACTCTTTAAATTGCTTGATTTTTATCCTTCAGGTGTTAATATAGGTGAAGTTCTAGATAAACGGTACAATGTCTATGGTTACACTGGTCAGGGAGTCTTCAGTAACGTAGTGCGAGCCAGGGACATGGCAAGAGCAAACCAGGAAGTAGCGGTTAAAATCATCAGGAACAATGAACTTATGTAAGTAATGGCTTTGTTTAATAATAATAAAGCATTTGTAACAGTTGGAAGATTTTCATGATGTGATTTGAATCTCCCTTTGTTTCAAGTGAAGTAACAGATTACAGCTGTGATTCCTGCCTTTTCTGCTAATATGAGCCAGATAATGGGAAGCGCTTGAGGACTATGTATCTACACTTCTTTACAGCTATCACAGGAGAAGGGTACTTGCATTTTCATCAGGCACTTTTTGATTTGCAAAACTGCAGAGAACAGTGGTAGCAAGAAACAAGGTTACAGTTAATTATGAGGCCTGCCCAGCCCTGAAATTTTTGAGATGAGAGTCATGGACTGTAAAAAATTTTGTTTCGATGGGCCAAATTGATTGGTCAGGATGTGGGTTGGATCCTAACTGATCATCTACAACTTACAAAAAGACGTCTGTACATTAATTATTTTTGTATATTCTCTATATTTTTGCCTGTATATAAGAACGGGATGGGGCTCTCACTCTTGAAATGAAGAAAAAAAAAATTAAGTCTTTCAGAATGAGTGAACACTGGCAAGTATGATCTACTAAACTATGTTATGTGAGGACTTGTCCATAATACTCATATTTAGTACCTGCTGTAATATTTCTACAGTCATATGTTATGTCTTCTTCCATTAAAGACAGCTTAGATGAAAATCTTTCCCATGTATTTTACCTTGGAAGTTTTAAAAGTTGCCTTGCTGTGTGTATAACTGGATTATTTTCAGTTATATGAATAGGTATCCAGAAAAGCCTAAAAAGAGAGGGGGGTGATAAGCTATTTCAGCTTACGTTGTATAGATAATCAGTTTGGGTGTGTATTTGACTCTATAGTCCGTTTAGCTTAAAACTTTCTGAATAACATACATGGTTATGTACTTTTTTTAAAAAAAAATTTCTCAAGTGAGTGCTGTTCGAAGCCAGTGTCGTACTGCAGGAGGAAGTCTAATTTTAGCTTTATGTGCAACCAGGAGGGAGACAGAAAGGATAAGTGGGTTACAAAGACACAGTGAAGATTAAACAATTAAATGAACTTGCCCAATGGGTAGACATGGACAGCAAACCACTGCTGGGATTTGATTTTTTTTTTTTAAGCAGTGGTATCTTAAGTAATGACAGGACCCTTCTCATTTCCTGATAATTATAACCATGCAAGTGAATGACTAGATTTAAAAAATGTGTTAGTGGGTCACTAATTCTGTTTTCTAATCATATTTTTTTTGTTTTCAGGCAAAAAACTGGCCTCAAAGAACTGGAATTTTTGAAGAAGCTCAATGATGCAGATCCTGATGACAAGTTTCATTGTCTACGACTGTTCAGGCATTTCTACCACAAACAACATCTCTGTCTGGTATTTGAGCCACTCAGGTAAGATGACAAATGTTTGGGGTGCCCTGTAAAAATTAAAGTACTCCAGAGTGATCTTTACCTTTCTGCTCTTGGCTATTGTTTTGATACCTTGTTTCTATTGCCAAGACTCAAAAATGCAAGGAACTTTTTTAAAAACAAAATAAATGTTGATTTTCATGTGTGGTTTTTTTTTTTCTGGAGGCACAAACCTACAGAATACTGAACTATTTCTGATTTACTTAAAGTATCACTGTGAACTTTGGGCAATATTTGAAACAAAATAACATATTGTTAATTATGGATCATCTCAGCAGTGCTGCTCGTAATGATCTTTGTGTGTGTCACAAGACTTCTATTAGTTTTCATAATTCTTTATTTTGGATTAAGAATGCATTCCCAGAGAGGTTCAGCAAGTGCTATATATTCTGTGAAGAGTGCATACGTAACAACAGTCTAAGGAAAAAAAAAAAATGTTAGTACTTTGCACGCTCACTTTTTCCTTTAATTAAGCTTTTTGACAGCTTAATTGTAATTACTGTTTCATGATAGATCTGGATGTATTGATTGCCTTAGTTCCCATTCCTGCTTAGAGATGTCACCTGTTTGTATCCTAAGTTTTCTGTGTATGTCATATTTTCATTTTTGAAATATTTGAGGTGAAGATAAGCTATATGCTGAAGCAAAGCAAGTTTTATGAAATTACCATTATATTTTCATTAGTAGGCCATACAACAAATTATTTTCTTGTGTTGCAGTATCTCTTTGTAACACGTTTGTATGTTATTTTTATGCAGTGATGATTTTGTCCTGACATTGTGGTCTTTTTATCTGCTGCTTAAAACATCCAAAAATCACCTCCTCAGCACCTCATCTTTTGCATACTTCCTTTTTTATTAATTTCTTCAGAAAATGAGTATGAGTGGTACAGTTGTTAAGAAAATGCTGTTCATGTGCAAATAAATCCCCTCAGGTTAATCTTGATTAAAAATACGTTCTGAACTAAGTATGTCCAGTCTAGTAAGTACTTCTACAGTGTATAGGGATAGATCTGATTGACCCACATTTTTACTTCATTGCTGTAGCTAACAGAGTGCCATGTATGTTGAATGTTGCTTTTCTCTAAAAATATCTAAAGCTAACTGGTTTCTTCAAGTTTGTCCTACGCTTTAGGAGGCCACTATTTTTTCACTCATTAAGCTCTTTTCTGTTCTTTCTCTCTCTTTTTCTTTCTTAAAATAGTATGAACTTACGAGAAGTGTTGAAAAAGTATGGGAAAGATGTTGGACTCCATATTAAAGCTGTGCGTTCCTACAGCCAGCAGTTGTTCCTGGCTTTAAAGCTTCTTAAAAGATGCAATATCCTACATGCAGATATTAAACCAGATAATATTTTGGTAAGTAATAAATAATTGAAACTTTTCACAGTCTATCATGTAAAATTAAGTATTTGAAATTAACAGAATTATATTAATTTAGGTGAAATCAGAATTTACTTTAACTGAAAATGTTAAGCGTTCATGTTATGAATGGTTTGATATAAAATGCTATTTTTTATCAAACTAATGTGTTAATTTTTTAACAAATCAATGTGGTGTAAATAGTCTGTAAGAAATATAATAAAGTCTTGTGTGTAGTACAGTGTTTCTCAAACAAATCTGCATCCACTTTTAGAATGTGTATCTTTCAAAGTAAGACCATATTCTTTCTTAGAATAAATTTTGGGACTTTTTCGATGAACAGCTGAAAAATGTACTTGCTTTTTGCAGAATGGAAGTAGTTTGTTTTGGTTTGGATGGAGGATTTGTGTATGCGCATGAGATAATGGGGATAAGTCCTTGGGTTTTTTCTTTTCTGTTTCCATTAAACATTCTGGTTAGCAGAGCATGAGAGCTCCATCAGAGGAATCAAACGTGTTTCCTTTGGTTTTCTTGGTGGTCATCCTTGTGAACAAGTCAAATTTTTACTTTATTTAAAATGTTTGGGTTTTGCCATCACAGGAATGAAATCTACGTCAGGATGAGATGTGAATAATATGCTGCTTTATGAGTGGTACTCATAAAGTCTGGAAGTCTAAACTGATATAATCTCAGTATCTGGAAAGAAATCCAGACCCACCAAGTGTATTTTAGTAAGGGAAAAGTACATGAAATTGACCTTTTTTGTATTTCTCAGGATCTGGAGACATTAACTGTCACTTTCAATTTAAGGAAGGTTGTACGGTTTCCTTAGAATACAGAGAGGAAGGATTGAAATATGGGGAGAACTTCCAATTTAAAGGCTGAATGTTTTTCTTATGTCTTACTTAAATCTCTTGTTACTTGCCCAGTGCTATTGGAAATTCTCTCTACAAACAGGGCTAATGGATATTTATGTTTAACTTTCAGGTGAATGAATCTAAAACGATATTAAAGCTTTGCGATTTCGGATCAGCTTCGCATGTTGCAGATAATGATATCACACCTTATTTAGTTAGTAGATTTTATCGAGCTCCAGAAATTAGTAAGTACATTTGGATTGCTACGTCTATCCTAAGCAGTAGCAGGATATACAAGTACTAGCAAATGAGAATTTGACTTGAATTTACTCTCTGGAAATACGATGGCAGTCAAAAATTCAGACTTTGAAAGCATGCTTGTGTGACTCATTATGTATGTTGGTGTTCAGCTCAGTGAGGACAGGGAGAAGTCATTCTGATTGGTTATAGTTACGTTTTAATTTAAAGATATTGTTCTGGCCTTGTTTTTTGCTGACTTAATTCATGCTGGGCATTAGGTAAAAGCCTCCCTATCAAAAACAGGGATACTGTAAAAGTTAAAAGGTTTGCATCCATATTTTTTTATGGTGCCTTCTTATTCCAAGGATGAGGAGCACCAATATAGTTGACAAATCAGAATTTTTTCATCTGTCTGGTTTTGTGATCTTATATCGTTTAAGGCTGCCTTTATGGAATTAACTGGAATTGCTCTGTTTCAGTTATAGGAAAAATCTATGACTATGGTATAGATATGTGGTCTGTAGGCTGCACATTATATGAACTTTATACAGGAAAAATACTCTTTCCTGGCAAAACCAATAACCATATGTTGAAACTAGCCATGGATCTCAAAGGAAAGATGCCAAACAAGGTAAGAAAGAAATGTACATGATTTTTAATTAATATCTGAAACTGCTGTGATTAATAGTAGAACATGCTTTCTTTTTTCTCCCTGAATTCTTTTTCTTATCATATACATCTTCTCTTAACAGCAAGTAAATATCAGACATCCTCTGACTGTATAATTAATATTGTTTTAAAATCTTATGAAGTGAAAGTATACAGCTTCTTTTTCATAGACTAAATAAAGTGAAAGCAGAAACCTTCTAAGCACTGACCTGAAAAAAAAATACGTAAGTCATTGAAAGATACTGTGTTCTTTTTCAGCTGGTTTGAACAGTGGTGGTTGTTTTTTTTATTTAGTCTACACATTTCTTACTGTCTTTTTGATATATTTTTGATTAGTATTAAAATATTCATGTTGCAATAAGTTAGTAGACATTGATGCTAATTGTGGAATTTGTAAGACATGAAGAACTTTGCTGAAACTCTTGCCTCTCCCTTGTTTTCCAGATGATTCGAAAAGGTGTGTTCAAAGATCAGCACTTTGATCAAAATCTCAACTTTATGTATATAGAAGTAGATAAAGTGACAGAAAGGGTAAGTCCTTAACATGTTGACTAAGCTATTGCTTTGTTCCAAGCTTTCCTACTATTGTGGTATTCCAAACGTGTCTTGACATCTTCATTAAAAATAAGATTTTTATAAACTATTAGACTGCTGTTTTGGAGCAGTATGGACAGGATACATAGTTATAAACTGGCAACAGATTTTTTCCTACAATTTAGGAATGTGTGTAAGAGAAATCTAATTTTGGTAGGTATACAAGGGTATCTCCACATAATGCATTCTTAAATTACTAATAAAAGTAATTCTGGCTTCATTTCAGAGAAGTATGTCCAACTTCAGTATGATGTGCTTATGTTGTAGGAGGTCACTAATACTTTCTGTATCAGTTTAACATAGCACATTTCTTAAGAGTCACAGAATTACTGGTCAAATACGGGAACTTTCCACGTGGAATTGTAACATTCTCAGTTAACTGGGATGTTATTCACGTGTACACCTGCTGTTGGCAAAAGATGCCTCCTGGCCTCCCCCTGGCAGTGTTATTTCCACTCTTCCTTTGCCCACATGAGGATTCATGAGGCCAAAGGGCATCGCTGATCAGATACAAGAGAGCCCTGCAGAAAAGTTGCTGCTGAAGCTCTGTAAAAGGGATAGGGGGTTCGTGCATTACTGCTATTCTACAAGGTTGCCGTTTTTGTATTTGTAGGAGAAAGTTACTGTTATGAGCACCATTAATCCAACCAAGGACCTATTAGCAGACTTGATTGGGTGCCAGCGACTCCCTGAAGACCAGCGTAAAAAAGTACACCAGCTAAAGGACTTGTTGGACCAGATCCTAATGTTAGACCCAGCTAAACGGATTAGCATCAACCAGGCTCTGCAGCACGCCTTCATCCAGGAAAAAATTTAAACCAGATGAAGAAGTTCAAAGGGTTTGAGTAATTAAGATACAAAGACTGAAGAAATTTCACAGCAGTTATTAATGTATATAAACATAAATATTTCCCCTGCAAAGTTGAGGAAGAAATGATACATTTGAATTAACATCAAGGCTGATATTTCTTTTAGAAATGTTAGAGTAATTCTGTTTCGTGTCTTATGTGAAAATTTTCACTGTAGAACTGTTTTAATTGCCAAGACTGCACAGAAGTACAATGCTAATGTATATGGTTGCAGTTCGTATATATTATAAAAAGAAAAAAGCATCTGTTATAAAAAAAAAAGAAAGAAAAAAAAAAAGAGCAGTAATACTGGGTGGTTGATTTGTTTTTAGCAGACTTGGCTTCATTTTTGTCTTTAAAAAATGGCCAGCATAAATGCTGTTTATATTCACGTTTTCCTAGGTGTGTGTGTGCAGGCCACAGCAGCATGCCCTTGGTGTAGTCAGTGCCGAAGGGGGTCTGTTCCTTCTTGAGCCTGCCCGCAGGGATGGTCTCCTCTTTTAAAGCAGGTTGTGTACAACTTTCAGTACACTGAAGGTAAGCTAACCCATCAACATCACCGGTGTTTAAGCTGTTATTTTACTGGAACGACTGACAAATGAAAGACAATAGCATTGTGGCGGAAGTCCCTGCATGTTTGATAAATGATCTTGTTTTATTTTCTGGCATTGCAACCGTGGCATAGTTACAACTTCTGTTCTGTTCATCACATTTAAAATTTTGAGAGTGCGCACTTGATGGATAGAGCGCCTTCAGTGTACTGTTTCTTATTACTTTAATTTTTTAATCAACTTGCTATAGACTTTGTATACATTTTGTTAAATACAATTCACTATGACATAGAACCAATACTTACAGAAGAGTTTTCATTTAGTAATTACATATGTTGGGATCTCATTCGAAAGACCTTATATCTAAAGGATAGATAGACAACATAATGAAATTTTTAACTATTTGTATGTCATTTTGAAAGTGTACTGCTTTATGCTAAAAGTGTTTCATTTGTTCATTGTTTTCATTATTTGTGATCATGTTGTCTTTCAATACAGGCATAAACCTTCCACTCTTGAACAAAGCAGCTGCTTTTTAAAAGCGGTAATTGCTTCTTTACCTTTTATTTCTTTTGTAAATGAAGCTTTTCTTTAAGAAATGTGACTTTAAAGTGTTGTCTCTTGCATAAAACAGTTGACACTTACTTATTGTAAAGTGAAGATTGTTCTGCTGCATGTAAAGTGGACCATGCAGATTTCTGTATGTTTTCAGTATGCATCATTAGATAATAAAGTCTTTTGTGAACAAGGCATTTGTAGCCATTTTTAAAAGAATCTGTCTTCAGTGATGGTAAATCAGGTAATTCGTAAGAACCACCCCTGCATTTCCTATTAATCATTTAATTAAAGGCATTATTAAACGTTATGATCTTTGGGAGAGTAATAGGCTATGTTAATT
This sequence comes from Limnodromus scolopaceus, assembly GCA_028565335.1. Lineage (NCBI taxonomy): Eukaryota > Metazoa > Chordata > Aves > Charadriiformes > Scolopacidae > Limnodromus > Limnodromus scolopaceus. The sequence goes on along the minus strand of JAOXNO010000013.1, from coordinate 71,070,172 downwards.
AGATATATAATTATCACTGCTTAAACAAAAACAAAGCAAAAAAAAAAAAACCCTACTGATAGTGTCTGTCTGCTTTCATTGTAATGAAATTATTCCTGTAGGACATGGGATTAAATTCAGGCTTTAACTAATGTTTGTGCTGTTTTTCTCACTTTTCCTTTTGATGGTGCTGAAAGAGAAAAAGGAAAGCGAGTCACAGGCCACTCAACGCCTACTCCATGGGTCTGATTTGCTGAGACACCAACTTCACCTTCCTAACAAGGTTATTTCTGACAGCATGTGTAGATAAACATTTAGCAACGAGTTAGAACAGCTTGAAACATTTCAGTTGGTTATGCAGCGCGAGGAAACCAGAGTCAAACTTTTCAGGTCCATACTGCTGTTGTAATGTTCTCTCTGACGATATTAAGAAGTTCATCCTTTTATTTGTATTAATATATTCTGAAAAGCTGTGAAACCCCTACTGGTTTCACCTACTTTATAATACTTCTTTGAACTAAGAAGGGTTTTTGTATCCATCTAGGTGCATAATGGCAACAATCATGCACTCTCAGTGCACTCAAGAATGGAAAAATGTCACAAAGCAGTCATTCTGCTGGTGGGGAATACCCCACCCAGGAGATGTAATGAACTAACTACGAAAAACAAGCAGGAGATGGGTGGTTTTGTATGCCTATTTGGAACCTTCAACCTGTCTCTTCTCAATTTAAGTTGTAAAATTCTTAATAAAAATAATCTCTCCTTATTTCCACGTATTAAGGTATCTTGTTCATACAGGAAATAAATATATTAAAAAAAATTAGCTTTCACGTTTGATGAAATACTAGTTGCTTGTTAGTTAGATACAGAAAGTAACTTGCACTTTTACAACATAGGCAGCACTTTTGAGGGCAGTTTTTACACAGATGTAGTAATAGCTTTATTCTTTCTGTTGCTTTGTAGCTATTCTTAAAATAGGAATATAAAACAATGAAATGAGTTGGTGATACAGAAACAAAGCAGTAGAAAAGATGCCCCTTAATGCCTACAGAACTGTTTTAAGCTATTCTGGAGAAGCGTAAAGTTGCTCGTTTACTTGTTCTTTGTGTTGTAGGTGCAGCTCAAAAGAAGATGATGGCTACCAGAAGAACATGAACAAAGGTTTCTGTCCTATAAAAGATATGAAAAATACTCTTCGTGTAGTTCTGTCTTAATCTTTTGGTTTCCAGCATTCCAATTTAGAATTGATTAGCACTGCTGCAGTACTGATAATTCCTGAAAAATACTTACTGTATCAGAATTTGTTGCATTGATGTGTTTGCTTCATTTCTGGTTGAAGAGATACTTTTTTTTTATTGTGATTAAATGATTAAATGTAGGTAAATAAGCATTACTGTTTAAATGCAATTATCTTAAAATGATAGGATGATCAGTACAAAACTTATGAAATTGAGGAAAAAATTGCCATTATATTTGGTTAAAATACATGTGTTTTAACTAATAAATATTTTAGCAGATGATGCACTCTTTTCTTTAACTTCAGCATGTTTGTTATTTTAATTCTGTCAAGATTTATTTTTGATACAGAGATTAGCTGACAGGGATTATTCAAAACAAGTAGATTTCAGTCTTCCATCTCCTATCAGCGTCAGTTGGTATTTGTTGTAGAAAAGTACAGTACAGTAGAAAATCTTGAGTTTTGGCTTCCAAAGCCTGTGGAATTGAGGTCTTTTTGACACTGTTTAGGAACCTCCCAGTTGTAGGCACTGGCTGTCCCATTAGCCTGTGGTCTCTGAGGAGAGCAGAGTAGCTGCTGGTGCCACTGCAGTCAGCTGAATTCCTGTGGCTGCAGCTTCTGGCAAACAGAACAGCTGGGCAACAGAGTTTTCTTGTGGAACTATTTCTCAGCTGATCTAAGAGGGAGGATAATTTTATCTCTTCCTCCTGTACACGATGATGTAATTTCTATCTTCACCTGAGGTCCTACTTACAGAAAGTTTGGCTAAATCTACTGTGCTGATTTTCCATTTCCTTCTCCCTCATGGTGACGAGGAGCTTCCCGTTTAACATACTTAGTTTGCCAAGCATTCATCAAAAACAAGATACCAGCCCTATGCAGTTAGAATGTGTTACTACGTTGGTGTATACTACTCTTTAAAAATTAAGAACTGTTTAAGAGCTTTTGATAGAATATAATGATTCCTTTAAAACCTTTTTAATAATACTTTATCTCCATACATAGGGTAAGTGGCATTAAACTTCTGAAGAACCTTTATGTGCTTATTGACCCATACCCAGAAGGCAGACTGGTCTGTGATACCACTGGAGATAGAGCCATCTTCTACAGTATGTGTACAACTGTGACTCGGGTGGAGGATGTTGGGCAGCAGCAGTTGCTTGCAATCAATAAAGTACGCTTAAAACTTACTTTGTGTCCTGTCTTCTATTGTATGACATTTGTATTGCTTACAAATGTCATAACGCAAAGCTGCTAAATATATGAGCGATTTTTAAATACATTAAAAGCAAAATACAGTTATTTGAATGGGGTTGTCTGTGTAGGCATCAGGTATTACAGAATCTGTTGAAAAAGTCTTCTTGAATATGTGTAAAATGGGGCTGTTGTCTTTTGTTAAGTTGCCCCTCTCCTGGTTTTGGAAGCCATGTGAGTGCCAAAGAATTCATGTGGATTTTGCTTTGATTTTCCCTGTGCCTTTTTTTTTTTTAATGTTTTACAGGGAGGTAGTACCCTGTGTGAGTTAGGGGATGAAAGAATTACATTGTGTTACAGTGAAGGGAAGCCAGATCTATTTATAGATTAATCTTTATAAGAAAAAAACTGAGGCTAGTCAAATGGGAGAAGCAGCATGGTGAAAGTGGGAGGCAGTGTGTATCTTCATTTCTTAACTTGAGAAGTATACTTAGATTCTTAATTTGATACATATTTGTTGTACTCATTTTGTGAGACTTCTAGTCTTCCATGTCTTAGTTTTGTTGAGCTAAATACTTAAATAATTAAAAGCTGTGACAAATAATTACTTTCTCTGAATTTAAAACTTTGCCCTTCCTTCCATGATACACCTTTTGAATGCTTCATCTCAATTATCTCCTCCTAAACACAAATCTTGATGATTGGGACCCAGATCTTTCTATAAAGATTATAATTATTCCTAAAATAGTGAAAATGCATGAAGGATATTTGCAAAGATTGAGTGTTCAGTGTAAGTTAATGAGATGTAATTTAAAGTTACTTCTAGGCAGGTAGAAATGAAGAGATCCTACCCAGAAAGTAGATACTGACACAGCCCCTGTCTACTTTATACCTGCTCATGGTTCAGTCTCAAAAGCATGGCTTTTCATGTAAAAAGAAACTAGGAGGGGGTAACTGAGGACAACTACACTACCACCTATGGGACTAACAGTTGCTACCAAGAAAGCCAAGTCACAAGTCCTGCCAGCGAATCTGCTCCAGCATGGGCATCTCTTTCCATGGGGCCACAGGTCCTGCCAAGAGCCTGCTTCAGTGCCAGCTTTCCATAGGGTTACAGCCTCTGAGCATCCACCTGCTCTGCTGTGGGGCCCTCCACAGGCTGCAGGTGCATATCTGCTCCACTGTCAACCTCTGTGGGCTGCAGAGGAACAGCCTGTCTCACCAGGGTCTTCACCTGCACCTCCTCTTTATTCACTGACCTTGGTGCCTGCAGAGCTGTTTCTCTCGTCTATTCTCACTCCTCTCCTCTGGCTGCTGTTGTTCAGCAACTTTCTCACCTTCTTAGCTATGTTATCCCAGAGACGCTACCGCTGTCACGGATTCCTCAGTCTTGGCCAGCGGATGGTCTGGCTCGGAGCCAGCTGGCATTGGCTCTGTCTGATACAGAGGAAGCTTCTGGCAGCTTCTCAGAGAAGCGACCTCTGCAGTCCCCCCGCTACCAAAACCTTGCCACACAGACCCAGTACATACCCCTCAATACGTTATTTTTATGCTGTTCTGTGCAATGAGTGAGGTTTTGGTTCTAAAGCAATAAAAATGTTTACGTCTCATCCTTTCATAAGTCACATACCTCACTGTTACCGTAATTCTTGCCCAATTTATTCTAATTGATTCAATTAGAATAAATAGGAGAATGTTCTTGCTGCGGTTTATTGAATTCAAGCTGAACTCTAGCAAGGAGTGGTGCTGAACGTATTGCGAGAAGCAGCAGCAGAACTAATAGTCATGATTTCTGGCAAAAACAAGTTTCTTCTGCAAATACCCTTGACAGTGGTTTTGAGCTGTCACACTCGCCAATCTGTGAATTTATCTGTATTCTTTCTGCTCCTAAGCCTTGTTCCCAACTGAGGAAGCTGAACTTCACATACTACATATAAAAAGAGCTTTACCTTGTCTAAATACACCTAAAGTTCAGACATTCTACAAATCTGTCTCCTGTGTTAAAATAAAAGCTCACTCTAGAAACATCCATATGAGAAACTCCATTTAGAACAGCCCTACATTTGGGCTCCAGTCTTTCCATGGGAAAGAACCAAGTTCTGCTCAACTGAAGCCGAGCTGACCTTCATGCTGTGCATACTTGTGTATCTACTAGACACCTGGAAAGGTAACACACAGAGTTCCATACATGTTTCTTACAAAATTTAGTCTGGATTTAACATCCAGACAGATGAAGCCGGCTGGCTGGAGCCGATAAAGGCACCTTTCCCTTCAGCCTCTTGAATGACGATGTCTCATCGTGGCCAAACAAGAGGACTGTCTGCAATCGCTCTCCTTTGAATGGTCTCTTACACTCAGGAAAATCACGTGGTTCAGTCACTCTTCCTGGCAGTTTTTGGGTTAGAGTTGAAACACGCACAGAACCTATCCATTTTCTTCCCCTAGGAGGCTTAAATGAAATAGATCTGGCAGAACTGATTCAGGCGTGGAGTTCCCCGCCTCTTTTACAGCCCATCCAGGCACCCTGGCAGGACAGGAAATGGGCGATTTCACAACCTGACCCAAACTGCTCCGCTAGCTCATTAAAGCTAATATACCAAATACATTCCTGTTTGCAAGTAATTCATTTATTTCTGTTCAGAAAGGCTTAGTAGAAAATTCAGCTATGTTTACATGAGGAGTCCAAATAACGCCAAATAACGTGGTTTTTTCTTACGGTTTTTCTTCTTTAAAAATAATTTTGAAATTCTCTTACCACGTGGTAAACTGTGCAGTAGGTGCGTATAGGCAAGTAAGAACAATTTAAGACATCTCAGAGAAGACCTGCATACCTGAAGCAACGGATTAATTTTAAAGTGAAAAAACTAGTAAAATTAATGTGTGGGAAGCTCCTGTACACAGACGGAGAAATGAATGAAGTCTAAATACATAATTAATAGAAACAACCCTCTTACAGACAAAAAGATGAAATCGAGTATGTCATTTACTCATAAATGTTTAAGGAGGTTCTCTTGGAATAGCCATCATCCTCCAAAATCCAAGAGTCCACAGGAACATGTTCTAGTCCTACATTCTGAGGGAGGTGTAAATGTATTTACTTAAACCACATATGTATTTGACTTACAAGGCCACCCACTATTTGGTCTCGGGCAACAGTCAAGCTACCAGTAAGCTATTTTACAGATTATTCTATTTATATAAGGTAAATATGAGCAATTCCACTGGAGCCTGAAAAGCTTTCAGCCCACACCGGTTTTAGGCAGTTGGAATGTGGTCCAGAGACTGCATCTAAGTCATACCACCACTTCAACAGTATTTCAAAGTATTTGTGTTGTCATACAACTGTAATTAACAAGCAGTCTGTATGCTACATTTTATTACTGTTTTACCAATATTTGAAAAAAAATGTAATTGTAGCAAGGATGAGCCTTTTGGAAGACAGGTATGCGCTGATCAATTTTAGAAAGAGGTCTTAAAAAACATCTCAAGATCCTGGCACATAAAATGAATGAAATTTGGTATTCTTATTTTTTTAATAACACAGTTGTATTCAAGTCCCATGAGATATTACCCATCGCTTTCAAACAGTAAGAAAACACTGGCTTAACGTATAAACGACATTAAACCAGCAGTGCTGAATGAGGCTCGCTGACAAGAAGCAGGAATTCAAGAAATGACTATTTTTCAGTATTAGTGTGTTTCAGCTTTGCCATGGCAAGAGAAAGATTCTGCCTTTTTGACAAGACAAAAGCTTACTTGTTGCTGAGTTCGTTCTGAAGAGGTTTGAGTCCTGTACTGTTCATGTACAATGGTATGGAAAGAGAGAGTGTTTAACACTGTAGACATCTCAGAGCTCTCTGGAGCATCATGTGATGCTCTGAGGTCCCTCACGGCTGAGCTGCCAGTGGTGGGTTGTCCCACTACTCACCTGCCTGTCCCACAGCAAGTACATTTTGAAGAGCTCCACTCATGTGTGCAGCAGCTGGAATTTTTTCTGGATTAAAAGGTGTCTGAAGACAGGGAGAATGAGGTAGTGCCAGCTGACTGATGCGTGGACTTCGAAGAAATAGGTTGATTGCTGACAACGATCAGGGGCAGAGCTGTGAGGTGTTGGTCTTCTGGAATGGAGGCAGATGCTGCTTTCCTTCCATTTCCAGTAGAGAGAACAGTTTCACATCAGAGCCTTCTGCAGACAGACCAAAATTTGCAGTTATCCTATTTTGAAAAGACGACCCTTTGTAATGGTGAGGGAAGGAGGAGAGGGGAATATTTTGGTTTCATGTCTGGATATTAGTTCCTCAGTTGTTTTCTATTGTTTACAGCTTTGACTTCAAATCCATGCTTTTGAAGTATTTAGGCATTTACCTTTTCATTCTCAGATGCAGTATTTTCTTCCATTAAAAGACTGTCCTCTGTGTTACCATTTTGTAACCCAAAACTACATTTGGAAACCCGCTTCCCGCACACCAGTATAAACACAAGATTTGCTACTTTTATTAAAATATCAAAAGCCCAATGTCATGCTGAGTTACCCATCTTCTGCTTTGCTTTTCAGGATGTTACATATTGAATTTGCAACTCATCCACTCTACTATTAAAAAAATGTAATGTGAATCTTATTTTAAAAAAAAAAGTTATCCTGTGTTCTTTATCTCCTATATGAAAATGGGTGTTCCCAAAAGGAACATCCATTCTTGTAATCTACATGAGCCCTGTTCAGCTCCAAAGACTGAAACCAGTCCTGTGTAACAGACTTCCAAGTATCTTCTAGACTCCCACAAGAAGGTGCACACCCAGTTGAGCTTCTTACGCTCCTACGCTTATCTGCAACAGGAAAGGTAAAAGGAAATGAAGCCTGAAAGATTTTAAGCTGATTTTGCAGCAAATGCAAGTGAAGGGAGTTTAAAAATGTTTAAGCCCTTTCTTGGTTTACCATCCATCACAGAAGTAAAATATTACCTGCCTTTACTGAGCACTGCTGAAGCCACCAGACTTCCTCAAGGTTTTACGGCATAGGGAGGAGAGGCCGGCAGAAGACACCATCATGGTTGTTTCCAGTGGACTCCCAGTACAGATAATCAAGCTCATTTTCATTGCTTTCCTGATTTCCTACAGAAGCAGACAGCACAACCGCTACAGGAATATCCTGCAACGAGAAGTGCAATCTCACAGAGATTCTTCCTAAAACTTTTGAAATATATTGTTTACAAAAAGCATATGAAAAACCCTTGAAAAACTTAACCAGTGTGCTCTCTGCTAGCTACAGCACAGAATAGCAAAGCCACAGTTGTGGCCTCACCAGTGCAGAGTAGAGGGGGAGAATGACTTCCCTCGACCTACTGGCCACACTCTTCCCCATGCAGCCCAGGACTCCATTGGCCTTCCTGGCCACAAGAGCACACTGCTTGCTCATTGTCATTTTGCTGTCTACCAGGACCCCCAGATCTT
>JAOXNO010000013.1:71038805-71057973 GCA_028565335.1 Limnodromus scolopaceus | reverse complement strand
TCCCTGCCCAGGGCAGGGGGTTGGAACTGGATGATCTTTAAGGTCCCTTCCAACCCAAACCATTCTGTGATTCTGTGGTCCTATGGTTACATCTGTGTTGCATCTTCAGTGCCCCTTAAGCAGAATATGTTGAGCACAGATTTCCAGTTTTAGGTGCAGCCCTTGATAATTTGCGCCTAGGCTTTTTATTGGTTTTGTAGTCTGTTAGGATCTGGAAATGGGAGAGAGGAAGTGTCGTTTCGGAGGAGCCCGTGGAATTAATTTTCCTAATGATTGAAAATGCGCTTCTTGTGCATAACAGAAAATCACAGCTGGGACAGCTGTGAATATTCTAATTTCTGATCTTGCTCTTTATGCTTATAAAGCAATTTCTAGGGAACAGCACTATTACTGCTCACAGCAAACCACTAGACTGAAGACCCATTTTTTTGCGATTGTAAACTTGCAATAAGTTTACCTGTTAAATTAAAGCAATGGCTTTCCTCTCAGAATGGTGCAAATGCAGATTACCCTCAATGAAACAGAGTCTGTTTATCCAATATATCACAAGAGAATCATTCAGCACTTTTAGCCTAAGGAATGTACTGGTGTTGACTTAGTGCCAGGGGTAGGGAAGAAAAAAAAAATAAAATAAAGTGTGCAGATGTAAGTAGTTTGGATTCATCTGTCCAATGGAAATCCCTAAAGCACAATTTAAACCACAATCCTGGGTGCAAATAACGCAGCAATATAAAATCAGGACAAAGGATTAGAATCAGGGGTAAGAAATATCCCCTGACTTCCCTGGGATGGATATTTTATCTGATGGACTTGTATATACATAATGGGTTCCCATGAAAAAATACGTTAAGGGCAGAGGAAGTAGCTGCAGGTTATGTTGCCCAGTCCCCATGATAACAGAGAACCTCCTGGAATGGACTCCTGTATTAAATTCAGTACTTTGCAGAAATACGTAGTTTAATTGACATTTGGTGATACTCAGAAAAATCCTTTGCAAGAAATCTTTCAGTTCTCATACCTCTCTTTTCACTCCTTCCTGGGTTTCAGTGCCAGGACTGGGCAGCAGATTCTGTTCACTTTGCTATCAGATTGGGAGATAAATAATTATTTCTTTATTCTTGGTTTTTGGGTGGGTTTTTTTACTGTGCGTATGTTCGAGGACTCCCGCGTTGCTGTCAGTGGCAGAAGTGCAGGGGGAATCCTTCTTCAGCGGGTCATGGATCATGACCTCAGTCCAGCTTTTCAGATAAACTTCCAGCGCTCTCTCCAAGAAATCTCTTTCCTGGAGTATACCTTTTGCTTCATTTTTTATTTTACGTTGGACTGTGTTAAAACCTCAACTGGTTCCTCAGGCCCAGTTTATCAACCAGTCCAGGCCACTGGGTGTCAGTGCCATGTTTTTCCTTGATTTAGGCTTCTGGTCTTTGCACCATGGCAACCTCTAGTAAATGCTTTTATGTTTCCTTTTAAGTATTACAGAAGAACTAAATAGTTCTTGGACAAGGATCAAACCCTAATAACGCGACAGGGTGATGATTCCCTGCTTACAGTTACATTCTGAGATCTTGGAGTTTTTTGGTCAATGTCAGTGCTTTGTATTGTGTTGATTTTTTTGGTACATTTTAGAATGCTCTGCAGAACCAAGTCAAACACTGCAGAGACTTTGAGATGTATTACAACTACAGAATTACCAAATTCATAGCATCGTAAAATATGATACTGTCTTAGTTTGAGAAGTTCTGTTTCCAAGAAACGGTGTCATCCTCCTCCTTAAAATTTTTGCCCAGTCAGTTCTCCCCCTAGCCACGCCGGGATGTTGTCAGAAGTGAAGGCAGGCAGTTAGTGTTCCTTGTAGCTGCACGAGTTATCCTTCGTAAAACAACAGCACAAGATTCGTTTTCTTTCCGTCTGCTGGAAACTCCTCGAGCGTTGCAAAGCACTTAGAAGTCAGCGTTGCTGGTCCAATGATCAATGGTTATTTAAAATAAATTCATTATAAACAGGATCTGGAGAGATTTAGAATTTCAATAAGAGTGATTACCTTTTTTTTTTTTTTTAACTGAAGTAACATTATCTTATATGAGTGTACAATCTGGCTTATTTTTTTTCCCCAAATGTGGGTGATAACTGTTTATTGAATAATTGTACTTTTCTCATAGGCATTATTGATAGTTCTGTTTTCACGTGGTAACAGTCAGTGCTGTTATTGTGGTTCACTTTACAACGCTGCCTTGTGTTCCGCTGAGTGTACGAGTTCTTCCCCTCTGGCTTACAGTTGGTATTAATTGTTGTCAGTTTACACACACACGTTCATACTGGTAGAGCTAAAATTACTACTTGTCTAAATTGGGATGTTTTCTTATCTTTTTATACTCAAAAGCGTAGTCTGCTTTCTTGATTTGAGGCACTTTTTTGAATAGCTCCTGGATGTTCCTAAACAATTCTTTTGCTTGTTCAAACTTCTCCCCAGGTGGTTTAATTTTCAGCTTTGAAAAGCTGATCTTTTTCAAAGTGCTAGATATCATAAGCCACCATTCAGTTATATACGATGTTTATGCATGCCAAATCCAATCAAGTAATTAATTGTGTATATAAGATTTTAATTGTGTGATTACATCCTTCAATTTCTTCATATACTGTGTTGAAAGCTGGCTTTCACAGTGACGTCAAGTTGAAACAAAGAATATATAAAACAGTGAGTTCATTATTCTCTAGCAGGAATTTTTTTATCGGTTTAATTTATAAGACTTAATCGGAACTAAACTTAATTATCAGGTACAAGTGAGAGGTGATTCCTGCCCTATAATTATGATTTTGTTCTCAGTTTGTTACTAGAAATATTTATTTTAGAAGATAGCTTATTATTCACTATCTTCTGGTGTTCTAGGGCTGTACGTATGGCATTTTCAAGCAAAGCCTCATTTTGAAGGAGAGAAAAGGCTACACATGTAGTAGAAATCACTAAAATTATCTTAAGTTTTTCACATCATTCCTTCTTTAAGTCATGTAATGGATGTTTTTCTAGAACATCCATATAGCCCTAAATGAACATTTCTGAAAGGCATCACAGACCTCGGTGTCACATTTTAGCTGACTGACAACACCTGGGTTCCATATTCAGTGGTTTTTAGGCTTTTGTTGTGGAATTATGCACGTGACGTACAGAAAATCTCCGAATGGACCTGTTTGCGCTTTCACAGCATGAAAAGTGTGGTAGGAACCTGGGAACTGAGGTACAAAAGAATCAGAGACCTAATGGTGCTGGGGGACATGGTTTAGTGTTGTCAGAGTTAGGTTGATGGTTGGACTAGATGATCTTGAAGGTCCCTTCCAACCTAGATGATTCTATGATTCTAAGGGATTTGTAGTAGAATTTCATGTATTTAGCACCGTTTCTGGCAGCAAAATGGTTTTATCTGAATAAGAGAAAAATATTAACAAGAATTCCTCCTTCTTGCCTGGGAGACCACTGCTATTTAGGGTTCATTGTGAACGGAGAGAATCATAGAATCATAGAATTGCCTGGGTTGGACGGGACCTTTAAGAACATCGAGTCCAATCATCAACCCAACTCTGATAAAAACCATCACTAAATCATATCTCTAAGCGATGGAGTCAATTATGCAGCAGGTTAAGTTTCCTAAAAAGTGACGTTTTTGAATCCCAACTTGGCGGTGATGCTTCACTGAGGTACCACTTCCCATATCTTCAGTGTGGCGTTTGTACACAAGCTATTGATCTGTTCCTGTGGGTTGCATTATGGGTACTTTTCCATATAATAGAATCATAGAATCATAGAATGGTTTGGGTTGGAAGACACCTCAAAGATCATCCAGTTCCAATCCCCTTCCCTAGGCAGGGACGCCTCCCACCAGACCAGGTTGCTCAAAGCCCCATCCAGCCTGGCCTTGAAGCCCTCCAGGGATGGGGCAGCCACAGCTTCTCTGGGCAACCTGGGCCGGGCTCTCACCACCCTCACAGTGAAGAATTTCTTTCTGGTGTCTAATCTAAATCTCCCCTCTTCCAATTTAAAACCATTGCCCCTTGTCCTTTTCTTTTTCTTTCTCAGTAGTCGAATCCCAAGGGCCAGGTACCACCTTGCAGACAAAAGCCTGGATTTTAAGACCTGCTTACCATGCAAGGCAGCCTTGCCATGGGCAAGCAGCCATCCCCGCACATCCCCTCTGATGGCAGCACCACAAGCCTCAGTCCCCAGAGCCATCCATTTCTGGTGGGTCACCACTCTGCTCCAGCAGCACTCCCATCCAGTGGAGAAACGGGCATCCACCAGCCTCCCACAGGCAGCCACTAAACCCCTGCTTTTATAGAATCACAGAATCATAGAATCATTAAAGTTGGAAGGGACCTTAAAGATCATCGAATTCCAACCCCCTGCCATGGGCAGGGACACCTCCCACTAGAGCAGGTTGCTCAAAGAGCCATCCAGCCTGGCCTTGAACACTTCCAGGGATAGGGCATCCACGACTTCCCTGGGCAACCTGTTCCAGTGCCTCACCACCCTCACTGGAAAGAATTTCTTCCTAATGTCTAATCTAAATCTCCCCTCTTCCAATTTATGTACGTACCTGCCTTCCCACGCAGGGCCAGCACCTTGGGTGTTTCTCACTGTCACCAAGTCTAGAGTACTGAAATTAAAGATTTATTTTTTTTTTAACAACAGTCAGCTTCTTGTCATCGAGAGGTTCTTCTTGAGAAGTAACTGCTGCTTCTCCACGATTTCCTCTTGTTGGTATGAGCTCAATGCCTACCTACTTCCAGCAGCACGACCCTGACCCCTGCAGTGCCTGCTACACTCTCTACCCCACAGCATCAACAAACAGCAGAGAAATTTTCTCTTGAAAAATAATTGTTTTGTTAATTTAACTCCAAAAGGGCTACACAGTAAAAGGTCACACCATCTTCAATGGGATTTTTCACATAAAAAGGGCAATATGAAGCAATTCATGGAAAAAACATATTTAAGATTAGAACCATAAAGCTCACAACAAACATCTCTAAGAAACTCAAGTGAATAGTTTTTGTAAGAGTATTATTATATTAATACACCTCCAGGAATTACCTACTTTCCCTCTCACTGAGGATGTTCAAGAGGAAGAGTAAGAAACAGCACAACAGTAATTAAATACTTTTATTTATTTTTTCATTAATACAGTATTTCCTTCCCCACAGAATCACTCAGAAGATTTATCGAAGAGATATCAAAATATAGTCCTATTGAATCTATTGCTTCTTTTGGAAGACAATCTGCTTTCAATTATTCGGAAACATCACTGCTGCCTACAGAATAACGAACCTTTATTCCCCAATCTAAATACCCATAATGGATCCAAGGCACATAACATTGTATAAATTTTATGAACCGGTTTTAACCCAGTACTCAGAACAGAAATATCTCCCATCAAAAGATATCGAAAAAGTTTATTAACAATAAGGGTAGATTAAGCTATTGCCAGAAGGTGAATTATTCTACTGGTGAAGATTAGAGTTTTGATTTCTTCTGAAAGAAGCTGACAATAGCATTTATACATTCATCAGATATCCACCTCTCCTTCAAGACTTCACACTCCTTACTGTTGACTTCATGGAGCTTCTCCTTTTCTGCACTTCGTAACAGTTGCTTTGACACTGCCAAGGACTGGAGGAGAAAGAGAGAAACACGGGGAAGTTATGTTTTCTATACCTTAATTTAATGCTTCAGACAATAGCACAATAAACACACTGGAATTCTAACATAGTTGTATTAACATCGTACTTTTTAGCTTTTACTCAACCTTTCTGCTGCAAACAATTATGGCATTTAATTACTAAGACTGCTAATAAGGTGGAGGTTCATGGGAAGCATAACAGCAGTCCACTAAGTGCTCATAATCAGAGTAGGTGGGCATAAGTAGTGAAACCTGCTGAACTATTTCCAGCGCCAAATGCAACCTACGTTATCAGCAGCTGGCACGAGTGTCTCCTCTTGTCTAATGTAACCTTAATACCATCGTGACTCAAGCAGTTTTGCAAAACCTAAACTAGTGAGCAGGATGAATGAATTCAGCAAAAAGTAAAGCCACCCCATGTGATCTTGAGCGGCCACAGTGCACACAGTACAATTGATATTGTAGAACCAGTCATAAGGCTCTTAAACCGTAACTATCGCCAAAATAAAATTCTAAGAGAAGGCACTTAGGCACGATCCCCTGTGAGTGGATTAATTGGTTAGTTTTTATGGCTTTTCAGCTGTTGAATTTCTGTGTACGGTGCACTGTCTTTGATTCGGCCATGGTAGAAGAGAGGCTTGTTTCACAGCAGCAGAGGGACAGGGGCAGATCTGTGCTAAAAGGAAAATATATTGAGCCTTCCTACTTCAATTAAGGATGAAGTGAAACCAAGTAACTGGATAGGTTTGGCAGGAGGACTGGGAATGCTACAGGCTTACAAGGTGTAGAAAAATTTAAAATACTAACATTTTTGGGGAGGCTTGCATAAGCTTCTAATCTTGCCCAAACTTCCTTCTGAAAAGTCCTTTCAGGGAAGACTTCAGTCACAAGTCCCTGGGCACAGGCTTCTGCTGCAGTCAGCTTTTTATTGAAAAGCAACATCTCATTTGCCTATATAAAGAAAAGTAGAAAGTGTGATTCAACAAGACACAAGACTTGAGTAATCTGTCAGGAAAGGTTCAAGCTTCCAAGTTACATTTATTTAACTCTCTTGTTCATTAATGTCTGACCTCTGAAAAGCTCAGAGAATAGATGAGGTTAGAAGGGACCTCCAGATACAGTCTAGTTCAAACCCCCTGCTTAAGCAGAGTTGGCTGCAGCAGGCTGCCCAGGACTGGGTCCTGTTGGGTTTTGAGTCTCTCCAAGAACCAAGACACTTCTCCAAAGGCGAGGACTTCACATTATCTCTATACAACCTGTTCCTGTGTTTACCACCCTCACTATAATTTTTTTTTTTTTTTTTTTTTACATTCAGACGGAATTCCCTGCGTTTCAATTTGTACTCCTTCCCTCTTGTCCTGTCACTGGGAACCACTGACAAGAATCTGTCTCTATCTTTTTTACACCCTCCCATCAGGTATTTATAAACATTGGTAAGATTCCCCCAAGCCTTTCCTGCTCCAGGAAATAGAATCCCAGCTCTCTCAGCCTCTTCTCATATACATAATGTGCCTGTGTCTTAATTATTTTTGCAGCTCTTTGCTAGGTCTGCTCCAGTATGTCCATATCTCTCTTGTAGCTAGAGCCCAGACCCAAACACAGCACTCCAGCTGGGGTCTCACCAGTGCTGAGCAGAGGGCAAGAGTCACCTCCCTCAACCTGTTGGCAATGTTCCATCTAATGCAACCCAGGTACTGTTGGGTCTTCTTTGCTGCAAGGGTGCCTTGCTGACTCATGGGCAACTTGTCCATCAGGATGCACAGATCCTTCTCTGCAAAGCTGCTTTCCAGACAGTAAGCCCCCAGCATGCACCGGTGCATGGGATTATTTCATCCCAAGTACAGGACTTTGCCTCTTCCTTTGCTGAAGTCCATGAGATTCTCCAATTCCCCAGACTCTCCAGGACCCTTTGAATGGCAATGCACCTGGTGTATCAACAATTCCTCTCAGTTTCGTATCACCTGCTAAGGGTGTACTCAGTCCCATCATCCGGGCCATAACGAAGAGGTTAAATAAGTATCAGACCCAGTATCAACCCCTGGGCTACACCACTAGTGACCGGCCTCCAGCTCCTATTGTTCACCAAGAATCTACATGTCTTTTTGACCAGAGCTCTAAGGCTGTCACCTGAAATTACCTCATTATGAATGTGTTTGTTCACTTCCTGCAGTGACTCCAACATTTCTAGAACATGTACTGGTAGGTTATATCTCACTGAGCAGACTACCCTTCATACTTGGATGTTTATGAAGCGCTTGCTCTACTCCTTATAGATTTAAACCCTGCTCAACAGGCAGTAATATCAGGTAAGTATTTGAAATTAACCATTTTTTTCCCGTGGGATATAAAAAGAAGCAGAAAGAGAATTATCACATTCTAAGAAAAGGAAATTTAGATTCTGCTGTCTCTTTTTTTTTTCTTTCTTTTTAATTACTATTACTTGGTTTCCTTATTTCTAGAGTAGACAGAGAAAATAAGAGTACCGACAGAAAACCAATATAAATTAGAAGAAAACAGATAATCTAAAAGGTCTGGAAGTAAGTACATGAATTGCTTCACATTCAGAAGAATGGTTGAATACAAGTTGCCCAGAAGATTGGCAGAAACCACTGCAACACTTGCTCCCTTGCCCAATAAAAGCAGCCTACCAAGAGCGCTCCTGTTTTCTTTTTTTTATCCTTCTTTACATCATTCCCTCCCATTCCTGGAAGAAAGATACAACCTTTCACCACACAGAAATTGTCTCAAGAAGGTGGAGGAAGTCTTGAAATAGAAAACCTTCACAGTATGGCTTTACAAGTGGTCACTACACTTTGTTATGGTGCCCGTGCTGACATTACATTTCTTGATCCTTGTTCCAAAAGGGGCGAACAGGAACTGTCTTTGAGAACTCTTGCTGTGACTCCACTTGCTCTTACAGTTGGAGGACACCAACAGACAAAGGTCACGTGATCCCACATACAGTGTAGACTTTCTTACCTTAGCTAAGCCCATGATTTTTGGAAACAGGTAAGAGGAACATCCTTCTGGGCTCTGTCCAAGTTGACTAAATGGGCTGTGAAACGTAGCCTGGGGAAAAAAACAAAACAAAATAAATCTCACAACAGAGCACAAAACTAAAGTACTAGGATTTGATTTTCATTTTAAAACTTATACTGTGAGAGAGTTCACCAGAAATACATTTGAACCGCTACCATAATAGTTTTTCAAATACCATCCAGTAATACTGCTTCATCCTCTCAATGCACCTAAGAGCTGACTTTGTGTAATTCAATTCCCTTATAACAACCCCATTGAAGTTACCTTATTTGAATACAGTGCTTAAAGAAACTAATTTGCATGTGCAAAATCTTTACAGAAGAGATGTTCATACACATCTGTGCTAAAAGTTATTAAATACATAGCCCAATTAACTTAAGAGGTGAAGAGCAATTCACTTTCAGAAGGCACACTGAGTTTATTGTATTCCTCAAAAATTCAAGTAATTGAATCTTATTTCCTCAAATTTTATGCAAATTTAAAATGAACCTGTGGCAGAAATACATCATAGGATCATACAAAACCATACCCTAGCTGCAAGTTAGAACTGAACTGCAGAATTTTACATTTTGACAACTTATGTCAACTAACCAATGAAAACAAAATGCTTGCCTTTATTTTATATATTTGAAAATATGAACTTATACACGAAGAGTGCACAAGTTGCCAATGCAGCTTTCACTGTGATAGAAGGCAATCATCTCTTACTGTACTGCAGATGGCCATATAGTAAGTCAGATCAACAGACTTCCTAGGAAGAAAGTGATAATTATATCATTTCAATAAAAGATTAGACGGTATCTGCCAAGATATAGGCTAGCGTAGTTAGTCCTGCTTTAGCAAGAGGAGATGAACTGCACCAGGGGTACAAACTGGTGCCCCAGAAACTGGAGCAAAATCCAGTGCAGAAGACAGTGTTAACTGACTGCCCAAAATGCTGATCTGTTGTCAGACGGGGCTGTGCATTGTCCTATAAATGTGGCTGGTAATGATCTGCTCTGGGAATACCTGGCTGAGAATAAAACCAGATTCTGGACATAACAAAGCTGGCCACTTCTGGAGTCAGTGCTTTTAAGGCACCTCATCCAAACTACTGGAGAATGTGAAATTAAGCAGTAATTTGGAAGAGAATGACCTTACTGCACTGGGGTTCATGTTCCTGGACAGGGAAGAATAAAGAACAATTACCTTCAAGAAGGCTTCAGTAAACTCAAAGTTAATAGGAAAGCTCTCATGAAGACTAATCTAAGTGAAAAGCTAATTTAGATCCTACAGGAATCCTCAAATAACTGTTACCAAGGGCACAAGCAAAAGCTGTCCCCATGCAGGTAGGAAAGTACTAACAGATTGTCTCAGCTAAACCATGAGCTCATCACTGACTTTAAATACAAGTACACAGAAAGTGAAAATTGCATCAGACAACTAAGTACGAAATGAATATAAGCATGCACAGATTTAAAAAAAATAGAAATACAAGGCAAAAATAAGATGCATTTACCAATTATTATGTATACAAGTAGTAAAAGGAAGTTCAAGTATGAATTTCAAAGTATAAATCCTTCAAGAAAGAAGGATACTATTAGTAGGACAAAACATTAAATGCTTATTTGGATTAAACTTCAACTAAATCTATACTATCTTATGCCTGTAGGAGATACTATGTGGAGGGGTAAGTGATGAGAATTCAAAATAGTCTTAAGGTGGAGAGGTAACAAGCTGCTATTTAATACAGACAAGTTAAAGCTTCGCACAAATAATCTGGTATACAGCGTATGATATATGACAGGGACAGCTGTTTAACTGGCAATTCTACAGTAAGGGATCCAGGTGTTACAGCAGATCACAAGTATGTAAATTAAGTAACATTGTGGGATGTCAAAACAGAAATACAGTCTGCACAATGTGGAGAAGTTTTTCTGCTCTATTTCACATCAGTAAGACATGAGCTGGAGTGATGTGTCCAGTTTGTACCACTATGCTTAAAGAGACACAGAACAACTGGTAGGAACCACAGGAATGTGACTGCAGGCAAAAGAGAGCACATGACAAAAACCTGAATGAATTGCAGCTGTTTAGCTCAAAAAAAGAAAAGATTGAGAGAACAGATGTAAACCTGAGACACATCTAACAGTCTAAGTGCACTGATGGCTATTGTAAGTGTGGATGAAAATAGCCTGGTTCTTTAAATTCAGGAACAAGAACCGGTAGGTTCACCCTGCAGCAAAATAAGATCAGATGGTAGGGGAGGAAGACAAAGAACCCAACAATTTTCTAGTAAAAGAAGAGATATAGGGACCAGAATAGACTGCATAAACCATGCACATTATACTGGCATCTATCAGGAGTGCCATGGTCCTGGCTGATCCTGTTGCAGGGGAAGCAGAAAGACTTGGTCCCTTGCAGCTCAATTTTTCTAAGTCTCATAGTGACAAACCCAATTCAGCAGGGACTTTGAGGAAAAACACGACACAGTGCTGAAGCAGGAGTCAACGTATCAATGTACCATCCATCATAGACAGTTCTGCAAGTAAAAGCTTGCCTAAAATTACTGAAGGCCTTGGGTTAAGTTCTGTACCTGTTTAAATAACCTTATATAAATGAACAGCACAGAATATAAAAAAAAAGCCATATAATGGGATTCTGTGCTATGCCTTAATATAGCTTTTGGTTATGTATTTAGCAAGTTACCTTAAAAGGAATCTTAAGTTGAATAAACCAAAGCTTTTCCAAGCCTACCTTGGAACACAGATTAGATAAAATGCTAGTTACTGCACTTCCAGTCCATAATAATCTTTTGGTCTCCCTCCCACATCTGAAAGGGGCCTTAAACCATTTTTTCACATCAGCTACTCTTTTCTTTACTCACTGATAAAGAGTTTCTAAAGTTGAGTCAGGATCTTGATAACCATAACTACCGCAGGGAAATTCCATGCACATTAACCACTGGCTGATGCACCCTGTGCTAGTAATTAATAAAGGTGTTCCTTAACATGATATAAAAAGCCTTTACACTTGTGGGTTATTTTCTGTCAGATTACCACAAACCAAATAATATTTCCTACAGAAAGAGGCTTAAAGACTGCCTTGGGATCAGCTACATAATGTACTTACCCTGTCAGAAGCGTAGACGATGTCACACAATCCAAGGACTGTTACACAGATTCCAATAGCTGGGCCGTTTACCACTGCAATCAGTGGTTTGGGAAAATCAATAAAATGACCCACGAACTCTCTAGGGAGAAGGAAAAACAGAACGTATGAGACGCATCCTGGTCTTTTACATTAAACATAAACAACTTTCAAAACACGTGATTAGATACTGCATAAGAAAACCCATGAGCTAGATTCTACATAGCATATGTTTTTGTCCCTCTCCCAAATGAATTCTGACAAAGAAAATAAAAACTGTTTGAAATACCTACATTTCCTTACCCACTAAGAATCAAACACGCACGTCAGCACAGCTTTCCTAGTTCCTGCAATCAAGTTATGAAAGTGCCGTCCTCTTCAGCTACGGCTACTGAATACAGCTCACTACCAAGAACAGCCTTTTCCCCTGCCTATATATCCATCCCAACTCCATCCATGGCACATCCATTCCCTTCACACATCCTGTTCTGCAGTGAAGCCCCAGCCCTGGCACCAAAACTGTGACCCTACCACAACACAGGTTTCCCAAGCGCTGTTCTGCCTGGCTTTGAGAACCAGTGTCCTGTTTCGCGTGACAGCTACTTTACCATCCAAGAAGTGCAAAATACATTCTCAAAATATAGTATTTTTTTCAGAAGTAAGCAGTGCTGTAAGAAGGCCACTTCTCTGGCTTCTCTGTGCATCAGCTGTAATGAAGCACTGTGCTTGTGTAATAGTGACAGCATAGCAAATACAGTCTTCTCACAAGAGCAAGATAAAAGACCATGAAGCACACGTGAAACTATGCATCACTGAACACCCTACAGACCACTGCAGGCTGGAACACTTGCCAGGTACCACTGAGTACCATCTTTGCAACAGATTCGGACTGCAGGATTACCACTTTGTAGGGGCAACTGTGATCCACAAACAGCTTGCCTAAGTAAAAGCTGCAAAACGGAATACTTTAATTGCAGTTCATCTTTAAAATATAAATCAAAACCTTTGTTTGCTTTTCTGTGTGTTTTAGATTTTCCATCAATTGCAAGTGCTTGAGGAAGCCATTCAACTTGCAAGCATCTTTCAGATGTAATCATCACATATAGAAATAAAAAAGACAAAATCTGCTTCACTAGGGAATAAAGAAACATGTTGTTTGTCCCCAAAAACCATTTCAGCCACTGTGTCAGATGATGCCCCTGATCTCTTTGGCCTTAGAAAATAAATTAGTTTGATAGGTAGATTCAAACTCAAAGATGGAACCAAGCTCTCAGAACTCCTGAGCAATTTTGAACAAGTTCCTTACACCTCATCTCTATTCAAAGAAGTCTGACAACAGAGCAGGTATTTTGGCATGTCCTGCTAGTGTAGACACTGTTGGATATCAAAAAACACACAAGTTTTTCATTGTAGCTTACAAACTATACAATCAAAATCAAGTTTTTGTCATTATATCTGCATGTACTTTGGAGACTAAAAAATAAAATCAAGTCTTTAGCATCCCTGTACTTAAAAAAAAATATAGTATTTATCTTATTTCCCCATTTATTTCACACAATTAATGTTACTTCGCCCACATGATCTTAGTGTTTACGCACATGGTGAGGCCTTAGACCCAGTCATCTCAACGGATGTATCACAGCACAAATGGGTCCCTGCTGTCAATGTTTTCTAGCAATGCCTGTGAATTATATTTTACCCATTACAGTAAGTTATAGATATATGAAACCAAGATGTTCTACTTGAGTAACACTGCTCCATCGCTTGCCATCTTCTTCATTTCACCAGGCTGGATATTAGTAAAATTATTCAGATCATTTCCACTACTATAGTAGTCTCCTTTTCCTGCAGAGAACACATACGAATAAATGCAACAATGGTTTCTGAGTAGGTAAGAGAATAGAAGCTTCCATTTATAACATTTACAAAAGAATTTCATTCTAAGTGTCTAAGACTATTAAGTAATTAGAGGGAATGTCTCAAAGTATACACACAACCTTAAAGGACATCTATAGTTTAAAACTAAGTTTTGACTGACAATTCACTGAAAAACAATGGGTAAAAAGCCAAAGAAAATTAAATTTGGAAGATCTGAGCCAGGGGAGGGAAGAGATTTTTTTCTTTTACCCTGTGTCAGACTGAAGAAAATAAAAAAAAAAAAAGGTCTTATTTCTTTCTCTCCATACTTGCTCAGGTTTTCTTTCTGACAATTCACAGTCATTCACACAATAAGATGTGAGAAACTTCTTTTTTTTAAACCGGAAAATGGAAATGTAAGTTTATGCATCTGCCTTCATCCCCCTTCAAACTGATGAAGGATCAAAAGTAGACAGAATAACCTATTTAATATGCAGTAGAAGTTTCACATTTTTTATGGCCAATTAAGGAAACAGCACAGTATTCTAAGGATAAGGCTGACAGCAGTACATTGAAATCATTGTACTGAAAGATGTATTCTTCAACAAGAAGCAGGTGACCTGTTAGTGAATGTACGAGTCAGTTTGAGGCACTATCAAAAAAGCAAGGAGTACTGGAAAGCTAGACTACATGATTTAATTGTCTAAATTATCCTGTGTTCCATGAGGACAGGGGACCTTTCCCTGGCTAGCACATCCACTACTTTACACTGCACTGCTCTTTCTAACTATGTAAAACGGAACAGAAAGGTTTGTGCAGGGGTGTTTGCCATTTATTCCTCGCTGTACACGTGTCAGACAGCCCCGTCGCGTGAACTGCCCTTCTCAGTTTGTACGGGCTGTGCCTAATCATCGCTACTGAAAGGAAATTCAGCATCCTGAGAATACCAGGTGCTAGTGAGGAAGACAGTGGAGAAGAATATGTACACAACTACCTCAGAAGTAACGAGTAAATAGGCTTAAGCCCAAATTCACTTTGCATCCATACTACTTAACTGCCAGCCACTGTGGCTAATTTCCTAAACACGTTTGTCTGCAGCAAGGATGGGCCAGAGAGGCAGCACCTGCCCTCAGCCATTCTTTCCCTTCTGCCTGCTCTTGCCACTGTGCTGTTCAGTCAGCATCAGAGACAGATCAAAGTGTCCTCTAGAGGTTCCAAATGATATGTCCTCAAAGCCACTAGACTTTACAGGCAGCACGAGTTTGGGGTGCCCTTTCAGATTGTTGGTGCAGTCATCCAGCTGCACACATCTGGTGACTGGGATGTATACAGCTGGGCCAGGTTGCAGCTTGCGTGGCCGATCCCTTCCTATGGCAACCACAGATAAATAAATAATAAATTTAAAAAATCAATATAAAGCATCAGTATTTTCTGATGATCACAGGTAAATATGCAGTATAAACTTTCTCCTGGGCATGCCAGCACAGGATTTCAGGGGCTTGTTTTTAGTATGCTCCAATGTACCACAGAAGTAGAGAAAATTGACTAGGCCCATACCAATGAACTTCAAAAGCAGTAGCGAAGATGCTGTGGAGCAGATATATCAGCTACTCAAAAGTAATAAAGTCCTTAGGAGTATTCCAAGTCTATGTTCTCATCTCAGAAAGATGTTCTGATGTAACAGCAAGCCTGCTAAAGAATTTGAAACACCACCTTGGAAGAATGTTGCCAAAACACTTTGGAAAATCCTTGGTCTACACTAGAAGAAAGAAATTTATCACTTACACAATTCTATCTTAGTCTAAATACAGTTAGATAGCTCATGTCAGTGCTGCACTTTGGCATAATAAAAAACAAATCTAAGAGAGGCATATGAAGCGTGTTACCAGTAATAACTGCTATGGTAGAATCATCTTTTCCAGCTTCTTCAAGTGCTTTGATAATTTCTCTGTACATCTGCATAAGAGGAAAATCAACAAAGTACAAATGTGATGAAGTAAGAGATCATAAAAAGGAGATTCATACTAACAACAAGGAACTTGAGAGACAGATTAACTATGGTCCTTTTTAAGTATGAAAAAAAATTGCATCCACAGAAAGCAAAGTATTAAATGTGAGGTATTTCTGACCATAAAGACACAGTTGCAACACTCAAGACTTCCCATGCAAATCTAAAGGACAAAATAAGGTCCTTTGGAAAACAGTTATTAACTGGAAACAGCTAGTTTTAAAATCTGAGTAGTAATTTAAGTGGGCAAAATAATACATTAAAGAACTAGCAGAAGTCCCTGTTCTGGTGTTTTTGCAGTTGTGAAACAGGACAATCACATTTCCAATAGGATGGAAGTCCTCATGAACACAGCTATGGGAACTGGAAGACTCTCTAAACACAAACACAACAGTGCTGAGCCAAGTGGGCTGCACGCATGCTTTGTTATACGTAGGACTACAGTCAACACTTCTATCCACAAAACAAGCTACTCTTCCTCCAGTTTGCCATTTTAGCTTAGTGCAGACTGTAATCCTGTAAGTCTGCAAAAACCCAAAAGACACAGAGAAGCCCAGTCTGTAAAATTTTAGCTGAGTGGTTTAATTTTGTACTGGATATTTATTCCTTAGGTTGTCATTGGAGTCAAGATACTAGGCCCTCATAAAATTCAGACCACCATGCTTCAGTCAGTTCTGCTAAACCTGTAGTAACGATTCTTTAAAAACTTAAGTAGCTTCAACAGGAAAGAAAAAAATCATGAATCCTGCCAAGTTAATTTCTTTACCTTATGGTTGATGGCATTTTTTCTATCAGGCCGGTTAAACATGATCTTTGTGATATTGTTTTTGGTGGTAACTATTATTGTTTCATAGCCATC
Organism: Limnodromus scolopaceus; assembly: GCA_028565335.1. Taxonomy (NCBI): domain Eukaryota; kingdom Metazoa; phylum Chordata; class Aves; order Charadriiformes; family Scolopacidae; genus Limnodromus; species Limnodromus scolopaceus. The sequence continues at coordinate 71,041,415 of JAOXNO010000013.1, read as the reverse complement.
GTGTCTGCCTTCTTCTGGAGATGCATCTTCCTTCTGGCCAGCAGATTCTGCAGAGAGCAGACTTGAGACAAGTTCAGTATATTTCTGTCTGGCATTATCCTATAATGAAAGAAAAGAAAAAAAGATTATCAAAAGCTGAAATTGAAATCAGTTTGTTACGCTATTCATAAAATGGGTACCTGAAGCATGGAGGAAGGGGACTCTGCTTCAGGACAAAAGGGAAAAAAATCTCAGCTAGAAAGCATTTTAATTAGGATGAGAAGAAGAGGAACATGCTGTATTTAAACACTGCAAATCGTGCTTAAAGTCATCTGGAAAGCAGCAGCCACAGACCCACAAAATAAAAGCGCATAGATGCTGCGATGACAACGTTTATTTTGTTGGAGAAGTGCCCCCATCCATGCCTAAGATTACCAGAGAGACCTTTGTCATATTCCCAGCATTTACACATTTTTATGGACGCTTTGCTTCTTCTTCCCAGTTGGACATTTCTCCAAAATAAAAATTTTTATTTTAGAACATGTATTGCTGAAAATGAGGGTGCTGAAATGGGTCTATGGCATTTTAAAATTGCTTGAAGACACTAGTTTTCATTTAGCACAAACATGACGTGCAAAAGCCTAAAGAATCCTGCCTCCCTGTTTCTACAGTAAGAAGTGATTTAGAAGAATTGTAAGTTCTAGGTTGTTACAACTTATTTTCTTGAAAAGCTAATATACTTTGAACAAGTCTATAATCCATAATCTGTAGTGCATGAAATTCTCTATTCCCTCTCCATTATAACTTCAAGAGTAGATCCTTTGCCTTAAGTGTTTATTGGTTATTCCTAAAAGCTGTAGAGCCATCTCAAAAAAAAAAAACAACCCCACACCAAAAACCACCCCAAAACCCCTAAAGCAGCACAAGAATATGTTATATTTATGCAAAAGAAACCCCTTTGGTATTAAGTAATATCTTTGACCTCAGAAACTACTCCTGAGCAGCAGGCCTATTGCAGCAATGACACATCTGGTCTGTAAAGCTTATGCTTCTTTCATTTAATAGTAGCCGAAGAAACTGTGGTAGCCATATGCGATGTCAGACTCGCTACACTCTGCATAAAAAAGAACACTTATGTATCTCAAGTAAAGACTTCTTTAAAGGTTATCAAAGGTATTAAAGTTGTCAAGATATACTGAAAGAATGAAGAGAGGCTCTCAATAAAACATTTTTTCTAGTCTTTTAGTCAGTGGCATAAAAAAACTGACTTATCAATATGCTGGATTCACAAATTTGTTCTTTGTTTTAAGAGCTGAGAAACTCAATCAATCTTTCTTTGTGTGTGAAAAACACTATTTTTATTGAAAGTCAACACATGTAAGACATCTTACACTGGTACAAACTGGCAGTAATAATGTAGAACTAGTCTTACAGAGTAAAAAAACCTCCAAACATTGAAGCAGTGAAATGACTGTAGAATACAGTGCAAAATGTTTTGGTGTCAGAAGCAGAGATATTCAACTAGCACAGACCAGGCATTACAAGGTAGAGTAATCTATAAAGTATCTACATGAAATTATATGTATTGTTACCTGAGACAAATTGCCAAGAGAATTCCATGCATCCCACTTGGCTTTCTTGACGAAGTCCAGCATACCTGGTTTTGGAGAATTGCAGGGACCTTCAGTAGCCTGAAAAGAGAGTGAAACAAAACTTATTTAAACCTTTGATTAAAGTTCAGATGTCTTGGTAGAAAAGACGACAACTGTTAGGAATATTTATCTGATCAGGATACAGAATTCAACTCTGAGACAGAAGGAATACCCAGTGGTTGGGCAATATTCACAGTTCACACATCATGAAGTTTTCAGTGCCTGCTATTTCCTAATACCTGGTGCTGGGCTTTCAGAAGCAACTAATATAAGACACTAGTTTCCAAAACACCCATACATGTTAAGTTCTCCTATCTCAAAAAAATGTGCAAGTTTTATACTTTAAAAGAAGGTCAAAGACTTGTAAGCTGTGTGAATAAAGAAACCATTGCACAGGATGTATTAAGCTGGATTTTACTTCAAAGTTGGCCTTTCTATGAGCAAGGGTGTTGGACCAGTTGAACTGTCAAGAGTTTGAGCTATCCTGAAGTATTCTACTATCAGTTTTCCTGAAGAAAAGTATGTTATCAGAGAGAACTATTTCAAGTGGGAGGCAGGAAAGAAAGAATACATGTTTGAGTTCATTATTATTAGTTAGTACAACTACCTGGAACAGTCAGCTGTCTAAGTTTTTATTTAAAGGAGCGATTGCTTGCCTTCTTCGATATAACAAGCTCCAACCTGTACTGACCCTACAACCAGTCTTGATCCACAAATACTTCTCCAAGTATCAGCACAAATCCTGCTAAGGACTTAGAGCTAATTCTACAAAGGTCTCCTCCCATGCTGTAGTAAAGCTTCACCCAAAGTGTGGAACAGTTCATTGAATTTAACAAAAAACAACCAAAAAAAAACCCCAAACCCAAACTACACCACCACTACAACCACCATGCAAAAACGAAAGAAAGAAAAAAAACCCAGAAATCAATCTTCAAATGTCAACACCATTGTATTACAAGCCCAGCTGACTGTAGATACA
>JAOXNO010000013.1:71025095-71038705 GCA_028565335.1 Limnodromus scolopaceus | reverse complement strand
AGAAAGAAAAAAAACCCAGAAATCAATCTTCAAATGTCAACACCATTGTATTACAAGCCCAGCTGACTGTAGATACATGTAATGTATCTACATGTAAATTTAAGAGGAAGCATGTGGCGTACTCTTTTTTCCTAGGCATAAGCCAGTTTCCGGAGCTGCATCGATATATTCTGTATTATATGGAAAGCATCACACAATTGATGTAAATTGGTTCTATTTCTTTGAATAAAGGTTTCTATTCAAAGCACAATTTATAAGATGAAACAGGTTTGGCTTCCCTCAGAATTCAGACAGGGTTTGAAGGGCTGGCATTTTAAGAACAGAATTTGAGCACCTGAAATGAAGAGCTTGTTAATTAATTAATGCATTTGAACAATCCCTATTTTAAGTAAATATTTTACAGCTCCATCCCCTCGGATTATAAATGCCCCTTACGGAACAAAATAAACCAAGCCTACCTGTTTAAACAAAGCGTAGAGCTTCAACTTAGTTTCATTCCCAGGATCCTTTTTCAAAAGTTTCAGTTGTTCTTGAGCCTTTTCAAAGTCTTTCTGGGTGACTTGCATGGTGGCTGCGGTCATGTGCAGGTGAATTGCTGGAATGCAAACAGCTTGTGCTTGCCTGGTAATAAATGGAGACAAAATCCCATTGCTTGGTTTTTGTGTAAGGCCACAGGAGAAACAAATATGCTGCTTTTTAAAGACATTTAAAGTACATGTAAAACATTAAATATTTGTACCTGCACTGATTAAAACAACAGCAACAAAACCCAAGATACTAAACATTACAATAAAGTTGCTTTAGACGTTTGTTTACAAGAAGTTTGCTTTAGCTGCAACATAATTAACCTTTGGAGAACTTTACATTCTCTCTCTCTATTATGTAAAGTGCTAGATTGAATACTGCCAGATGACAAAGAAACTATGCAGTAATAAACCAGATGATCATATATAGACCACTAAATGGCAGTAGTGGTAAACTAATGTTTTACTGTTTCTGGAATAAATTAGAGCCCTACAGGTTCTGTCCCTGACAAACAAATAAGAAACACATAGCATTTTTATGACAGGTTTAAATCTCTATATGCAACATTAACAGCTGTATATGTCTATGAATTAAAATGAGTTTGTAGCCTGTCCGGTTTTTGTGATCTTTGGAATTTTGTGTACTTCCATCTAGGAACATGTCAATCTGAAAGCATGGTTCTCCAATCAGGACAGTGTAAGTTAAGGTTAATTTCAAAATGTACTTTGGGAAAGGACTAGCTGTAAAACCACTGCAGACTCTTAAAAAAAAAAAAAAAAAGAGAGATGGTCAAAATATTCTGAGAGAACTCTCCACCAGAAAAAAAGGTAATTCCATCAAAAACCCCCCAAAACCAAAAACCAAAACAAAATTCCAAACCTTGCTCCAAAGAACCAAACCTAACCCAACCCTATAATGCTTTGTAAAAGCAGGTTTACGTCAACAGAGTTTGGAATCAAAAGCCAAGAAAGTCTAATAATTTTGGCTTGTTTCAACAAGGCAAAAGCACCTTTCTTTGGTTAAATTGCAATGTATGTTAATTATTTTTGTTATTTTTAAAACATTAGCAGTTTATGTATCAATGTTCCTTCTCTATTTTAGTAAAAAAAAAAAATAAAACCCCCAACTTTCCCCAGTCTAACTTACAGACACAGCTGTCATGTTAGAACATCATATATGATATATTTCATAACCAGTCAGATTTGAAAAAAATCAATGACTGTCTCAAATGCAAACTGATAGAATGTTTAACTACTAATTTACTCTGTTAACATTTCAGTTATAGAATCATCATTTAAAAATCACACCTAACATGAAAATTCTGGGGTTTTTTATATTCACCTAATGAAAATTCTAGAGAAATTCTACTACCTAGTTCGAAAACATCCTCATTGCTCTTATTTCTTAAATAAAATTTATTTTCTGTTGCAAGTCTAAAAGTTGCAGGCAGGAAGTGTGAAGAATGTCAATTACGTCCAATTAATTTTATTACTCTTTCATTTCATGCAGATAGAAGGTTTTAGTTGTCTTGTAAAAATGTTTGTAAGATCAATTGGCTTTATGTCCTATTATAGCCCTTATTAATAAAATCTAAGTTCTTGACATTTTGTGGCTACTGAGTTAGAATGACAGAAACGGAAATAATGCTTTCTGTTATATAAAGACATTCTTTCAAAAAGAAAGAATTCCAGGATCTGCTTCAAAATCTTACACTACTAAGGAAGCCTTCTTACTTAAATTGATCAGCTGTAGCCCTTTATTAACACAGCAGTGCACGCAGACCGACCTGGGTTAACCATCTGCCAGTTTAACTAACATTCAAGCTGATGTGTTCAGAAGACTGTGTCAGAGTTTAACAAGTTTATCCAACCGGGAGGCTATTTAGCCAACTTGTGGACTTCACCTCCAGCCCTTTATAAAAGCCCTTTGACAGGAAAAAGTGTACCTAAACGGATACAGACATAAGTTTGAGTTTCTTTGATTAGTCTGTCCTGGAGTCAGAGAACATGATGCTCACTTTCAGATCTTATCCCCAAACATGTTTATAAAGTCACATTTACAGAAAGAAAAAAGTGAGAGCGCAGGAAGGAGACTAGTGGTTTCTGTAGGGTTTGGGACTTTTTCCTCCAATTTCGCTACTCATCTTTGGAACTACTTGAATGCTACTGCTCCCAAGATGATCCATGTATCTGGTACAATTATTTTTTTTTCAGTCTAGACAGTAACTATACTGAAGTGGATTCAGTGTTTAAAAAGGGAGACTGGGGTTTACATGTTCAACAACCTGGACTTCACTCCAGCTTGGCTAAGGTCAATATCACAAATAGGCCTTAAGAATCTCTTTTATATTTATTTTTATAAATATATATTTATATTTGGTAGTCACCACAAACTAACAAGAGTTGAGGATGGGCAGTTGGAGAGAGAGGAACAGCATCACAGCCCACCTGAGGGTATGTATGCACATATATTCAGGGTTAAGGGGTTTTGACATTCAGTAGGTCTTAAGTTCTCTTCCTTATTAAGGATGCAAAGTGGAGAAGTTAGAGAGAAGAGGATGAAAAAACAATTAGGTTAATTAAAAAAAAAAAAAAATCGGGCTGGGGAAAGGTGAAACGATCTTTCAGTAAGTCCAGACTCAGAGCTACTTTCCTTTGCTGTTTGGTTATATCCAGTTTTACTTCTTAGCTACAAAAATGCGTAAAATACATTATCTATCCACTTCAAGTACTCTCAAATACTTTCATTTTTCTTTTCCTCCATACCTACCGCTTTGTAACAGAAGACTGTGCAACTTCACCGTTTATTAAAGTCTAAAGTTTATAAGAAAAGGCCCTCTTTTCTTTAGTTCTTCCTTGCTGCTTGTAGCTCAGTTCTCCGCAGGATAGCTATGATTCACTCCTTTCTCTCTCCCTCCTGATCTCAGAGGACATTTACTATACATTAGTGATGATCACCAGTTCTCCACATGCTAAGGTTAAGCTGACTGCTACTATGGCTCTATTAAAATAACAAAGGATGAAAACATAAAGGAAAAATTAAGTTATTTCACCATTCATTCATCTTGGGCAGGACCTTATTCCTCAGAGAGACACACGAATAGAAGAGCAGAACTCCTTGACCCCAACTACATCGCAAAGAGTGAGGAGATGACTCGCCACCTGTAAGCACATGCAACGGCACTGCCATCCCTGGGACCACACAGGTATGCCATGCCATGCCACAATCCCAGAGATGGAGGAGCCGCAGAGGCTGCTGTAGCCCACTACAGGCAGGACTCCCTCCCTCCATCTGCTGCTCCCTTGCTGTCAACACTGAATCCTTCTTCCTCCCTCCCTGAGCAAATCCATGCCCCATTTTAGCAGCCTCACTGAAGCCACCCAAGACTTTTCCAAAACCACACAAGGCAGGAAGAGAGTCCTGGACCTTGACCTACAAACTACTGGTGTCAAACCTGCACTTGTTTCAACCTAAGCAGAAAAAGAACCCCAGGAAAGGCAAACAAAACCCCTTCTGTGTGTTCCTCCTTCTCATCTGCTTGGTGCAACAAAGCCAAATGATTTCCTTCACAAAGCTTCCTCTTTATTGCCCAGCACTTTGTGTGCAATTAGCTGCCACTGCTACAAATTACCTTTGTTGTACTGACACCCATGGAAGAGTTGTGGGGGCCCAGCAACCTCCCCCAGCTGGGTAAAAAGCCAGTTCCCACCAGACCGACAGAAGCGAGAGAAGTCACAACTTGGCAGAGCAGCCAGAGTCCACTACAAGCGCCTGCAGACTTCTGCAAGATCATTCACTTGGTACTTCGCAAGTTGTACACTCTGAAAAAAGAAATAAATCCCAGGCATCACTGCCTGAACCTGAAACATCCAGGCTGACAATCATTTCACATTTATTTCCTCACCTCAGACATCTCTCTGTTACCATTCAGTCATTCAGGGTATCTTGCAAGCCAGCCATTCATCCTATTCACTCTACCTGCACTCATAAATGTCTCTTACCTTGATAAACACTTAAACACAAGGCTCTTAATTAAGATTTTAAAAGTCAATTTACACTGAAAGTAGTTTCTCACTGTTTAAATCATTATCAAAGACTGCAAAGCCCGTTAAAGACGGGGCCTCTCATTACAGTGTAGTTCTGTCACTTGCATAAGGACTTTTATAGAGTTAAAACCGCCATTTTTTTGTAAAATGCTGACTGCTCACTTTCTAACTTTTAAAGCAACTTAGTGGTTTCCTCATTAAAACTAAACAGAAGCCAAAAGATCTCTTTGCCCAGGAAACATCAGACGTATTCAGCAAAAGAAAGGGACAGATATACCTGAAGTCCATCTTCCATTTATTTAATAAAGGTTTCCTTTTAAACGTTAGTAGATCCTGGGAAACAAAGCACAGACAAAAGCAGTTAAAAATCCTATTAGGATTAAAAGCAGCGGGTGGTGCTAGAAACACGTGGGTTTAAAACTCCCGACAGAACTGGAAAACGCTCACTTTGCATTATTGTAACTAGCTTTAGACAGACAAGGAAGAAAAAAGAATAGGAAGTGTTATCAGGCAGAAATAAGCAGTACATTAAACTGTCACTCAGATGAATCCTGGAACATACGTTTAATAGAAGACGCGAATATCCTTTGCACACTATGTGTAATACTTCAGATAAGGCGTACAACATCTCTTCTTTGCCATGATCACTATCGCAAGGTGCTGTGATCTTCTGTGCTGCTCTTCCCAGACAATCCTCACGCAGAACCATGACCAGCACAGTAACTGCCCCTTGCCATTCCAAACAGGCCTGCTATTACAACTTCAGAAAGTGGCAATACTTCCGCTCATGTTCTTCTCCTCTTAAGAGAAAGTTAAGCAAAATACTGTTTTGCTTCTGCTACTGTAGAAAGGGTTATATGGGTTGGTTGTTTGTTGTTTGTTTTTTTAGTTCAGATACAAAGAATCAACTCCCGCAACCTCAAGGTGCCTCAAGCTTCTAATTCAGTGCAGTGCCCCTCTAGAGTCCTGTCAAAGAGGAGACATCACATGTTGCCCAGCCCAATCTCATCACCATTTCTGAGGTGCCAGCCAGAGCCTCAACTGTTCTACGTGGCTCAGGAGTCCAAAACTTATCTGAAACACTTTAGTGGGTCTGCTCTGGCATCAGCAACCACTGCTCTGAAAGGCTGCTCCAATGTCAAGCAGTGGAGCAACCAAATGGGACCTCCTTGCTGCCCGTCCTCCTGCTGTTGGGACACACACATCCACAGTGGAGGAATAACAAGCCCTCCTTGGTGGTAGCCCTTGCCTGTTGGCACCTGGCCATGGAGTATTCCCACTCCAAGCAGAGTCCCAAGCTTCAGTCCCCCTCTTTCAGTAGCACTTCTCCCATTTTGATCCTCCCTCAAAATTATACTGATTTTTCTCGACTAAGGAGAAAGAAAGGGATCTGGAGAAGGAATAGCAGCCTTTGATCACAGTTCAGCTACATCAAGGGATGCAGGAGCAGAGCTGGTGGGAAAGGTTGCCACCATTGGCAATTGCAGCAACTGTCAGGAAATGAGGCATGTGAGGGGAATAGCAACCAGTGTTTAAACTGTAACCATAAGAAAATAAGTGGACCATTCGGAAAAAAAGAAATTCAACCTGTGACACCAAATTCTCTCTTTTTTTTTTTCCCCCAAGACTTCATATCAGAATCTCTAAAAAGAAGATAAAAAAAGGAAGAAGAAAGGTTGATAACCAAATAACGATAACGAGCAAAGCATTAGCAGTACCACTGTTTTGTAGGTTTCTCAGTAACTAGGAAAATAATGTTACTGTTTTCCATATTCAATTGCATATTTTCTGCATGAAATAAATTTAAGTTGTATTTCACTTTATTTTGCTGAGCAACAGGAAGTTACTGTCTATGCTGTCAACATAAAAAACATTAGAAAATTTAATCTGCAGGTTGCCCCGGTTACCATTCATCATGCCATTGGTTATGTTCTACTGAATCCAAAAAGACATTTACCTACATAATAATGTAACGTTAAGGATTCGTAAGTTTTCACATAGCCCAAGCACTTGCACGGCAATAAAAGAGCTTTACTCCTATAGCTGGAGGTGGAGAGGGCTAGCATCATATTTCTGCCGTACCTCTCATTGCTCCAGTTATTCTCTCCATAGAAGCTACCTAGAGCTGAGCTGGAAAAAGAAGGGGTGCCAGACAGTGCTAAAGCAAACTGAGCAGCCTGTGGCATGTTTGGAGCAATCATTCCTCCTTTGCTGCTGGAGGAAAAAAAGGAGTGATGTGGGTAGATCATTAATACAGAAATACTGGCTGTAGAAGCAAAGCAACCTTCTCTTTCTTTATGTCATCCTGTTACAGCCTTCTCCCACAGAGCTTCGGATCATTTGATCCTACACTCTTTCCTTCCCCTGGAGAATTATTTTGTTTCTTGTGAGTGCCTATCAAATGAATATGATGTCTGTTACAATATCCTATCAGACTTTTAGGTGGAAAACAGCATTTGTGTAAGTAGTACCGAGAAACTTTCTTACAAGTAGGAATTATGCAGTAAGCAGTGACGGTGCATACTAAAGAAACCTCAGCTTGACAGTTTTTACACTAATAAAGTCAAATTACTGCAGCTGTTAATTTCTAGTCCTGTCCTTTCAAGTTTCTGCTCTTAAACCGGGAAATACGGAATAACCAGATGTGACACATGAACATCCACCTTTGCAACTTCTGTCACCTTGAAGAAGCCGGTATCTGTTTCTGCAACCACCCCATGTGAAAACTTCCACTTTCCCTCATTTGTATCCACCTCTTTCACGATCCTCTGCCATTAGTTAAAACTAAAACAACTCAGAACATGGGCCAATGAAATTCAGTCTTATTCGGAAGATGGAGAAGCAGAGATTGCTTCTAACAATTTTTGTATGTTCAAATTTCAGTAACTGGTATATTTTCTAATATCTAGGTACTACAAAATGAGGAAACACAGCTAAGTAACTGAGCTGCTCTTTCAAGTTAAACCCAAACCCTCACACTTTTCATGACAGCAACTTTTACACCTTACAGTCAACAAGTCAACTAACCTCTGGTAACTACCGCACGCAAAGCAGCCTGTACTTTCCCCACGTAAGTTCACAGGCTCACTCTGTTAAGCCCAGCACTGCTATCCCCTGCACCACGGCAGTAGGTTAGTAGTAATCCAAGTTAGTAGGTCACAGCAGGTTAGCAGTAGGTTAACACCAGCTTAGCAGCCCAGAGGTGCTTTATTTCTTTGTGCAGCAAGAACTAATACACAGGTCTGTTTGGTAAAGCAACACTACTGTTCAACAGGCTCCTGCAAAGACCTATCATAAAAAGCACATTGCCTCTTCGGCAAAAAAAACCAGTAGCCTAAGAAAGTTTTCTAGAGAATAACCTTGGTGCTGATAATCAATGCGTTTAGTTCACTTAGGGAAATACAAAGTTTATTAGTCGTGGGGATAACACGGAAGTGTTGATGACTCAGTAGGTAGTAGTAACTCAATTTCCTAAAAAAGTAAGAAAATAACTTTCCCTTCATGTTCTACCAGCACAGTCTCTGGCAGTACCCCATTATACTGTAACTAGTGCAGAGTAACTAAAATGTACTGCTATCAGATAATATAAACACTTCCAGTATTATGGTATTTCCAATATACCAAGCCAGCAGAAAAGATCAATGCAAACACTCTGTGAATCAATTCACTTACTGCTGCTTTAATAAACAGAAAGAAATGAAAGTCAAATTATTTCTTCCTTTACATTAGAACATTTCAATAGTTGTTCTAAGCACAAGTTTGGTGTCCAAATCCTTATCAGCTTTTATTATTTTACACTCCTACGCTGTTTTGACATATAAAAACTAGAAGATAATGATGTGTCTGTTGGCAAATTGAAGTGCTGAATCACTGTTGTTTAGTTTAAGTGGCTCAGCTGTGCTTCATAGGTTTGTTGGGTGGTTTTTTTTTAAAAAATATTAAAGAATAGCTAAAAATCAAAGACCTAGATTACCATTCACTGAGATGTGATGTGGTGTGCTCTATGCAGCCACAGTTGATACTCTCTCATCACAGCTGCTGGGAGGGAAAATGGGATCCTCTCCTGAAATCTCTGCAAGAGCTCTCTGTTTCCAGACTTAAGTTGACTGGAAATGGTGAATGACTAAAGCATGAGAGAATTTCCTGTACATCCTCAGTCCATGTAAGACATCTCTGCAAGCAGGAAGATTTACAGACAGATATCATCTGAAACACATTCAAAAGTTATAAACATGAATGTTAGCAGAAAAACATAGAGCTCTGATACTCATGAATGTGACATTCATTGAGAATCACTAAAAATTTATTGTACTATTTGGAGAGCAAGACACTCAAACAGGTTCTTCATGCAACCTTATCCAAGGTGACTTTAACAAAACAGTTATGAACAAATACTCAAAATAATTTTGCTGCTAATGGAGAAAGGAAAAAGCCATTTTTATTTGGCTTCTGAGAACAAATACTGCTGACTGGATGGAGAGCAAAAAAGTACACTTTGATGTTAATGGCTTTTGGCCAAGGTAGGTAGGTTTCTGACAAGGACATAACCAGCCGCTGAGCTCCCATCGACATTAAAAAACCCACCAACACTCTGGCTAGTTCAGCTGAACCAGTGAAAGGAGGCAAACGGTATGTCTGAAGCTGACCTTCTCTCCTGAATCCATGACACCTAGATACAATGGGCATGGACACAAAGAACACTGAACAAGCTATATGACAATACAGAAGCAGTATCTGTCAATGGCTTATTCTGTCGAAATCCAGAATTTTTTCAGATTGTTTAGACCTAATTTGTTTAATTCTAAACTAAGTAACACACTGTTCTTGGTTTTGGCACTATTTCCAGGATCCACAACCAAATTTACAGATGTCCTGTAAAGACCCAGGCCAATTTACTCTAAAAATCTGATGCTGACTTGGGTTTAGAGCTGAAGTCCTTGCATATATGCAAGACATGCAAATACATTTCTGTCACAGGAGAATTTACAGCTGCTCTATGAATGTTATTGAAAAGTTTTATTAATGTCCAACTGATAACTTCCTCTTTAGATACCATCTGTAGTATGTTTTACTCCTAGTTTTATCAGAGAAACAGATGAGCTCGTTGATATGACACACTACTAATACTTGTGTATGAAATAAAGCACTGAGAATGTCTGTCACTTTTAGAAATGGATATTACATATATTCCAAAGGACTTCAATTCATGTCTTACTTAACACTATAAAAAGCTTAAATTGTAGCATTTAGAAGGCTGCACCTACAGCAGCAGCTCCCAAGACAGAGGTTCAGGGACTCACGTTTAATCGTGGCAGTTATTAGCAGGGATGCAACCTGTACAGAGCCATATTGGTTTCTACTATCATTGCAGAGATTATGAAGAACTATTGGTCTGGGAAAGTGGCTGACGACCCAAATAACTTGGAAGATCCTCCCCAGAATAGAAGGGTGTTTCACCTGGCATCTTACTGGCAATTAAGAAAGACAACACAAAACCAACCAGAAAGATTCTTTCATTTCAGGAACAGGCTTGCTATATTTGTGTGTTTGAGGCAGTACACACTTTACAAGCACCTTTATCATGGTGTAAAATTATAGTACATTTGAAATAAAATATTTAGTCTCTTGTAATGGTTGGCTTCTAAGGACCAAATTATTCAAGAATTACTGTGCATTCTTCAAGTTACAAACATCTTATACCATATTTTCAGAATAAATATTATCAGAGCACCTTACTACCAAAACAATAGCCACTTTTTTTTTGATAGGCCAAAGAACCAGCAAAGAATCCATACAACACAATTAATCTATTCCTCCCCTCTACTCAGCACTGGTGAGGTCACACCTGAATTACTGCGCCCAGTCCAGAGCTCGCCAGTACAAGAGAGACACAGACATACTGGAAAGAGTCCAGTAAGGGGCCATGAAGATAATTCAAGGACTGGAGCATCTCACATACAAAGAGAGGCTTGTAGAGCTGGGACTGTTCAGCCTAGAGAAGAACAGGCTCAGGTGGATCTTATTAATGTATATAAATATCCAAAGGGGGGGCATAAAGAAGACAGAGCCCCCAGGCTACAGAGTGCCTAAATTAGTAAAGAACTTTCACAGAGCCAACTGAACTACAAACTCCTTGAAATCATACTACTTGCTAAAAGCAGAGTTCCCCCCTCTACTGTTGCTCAGACAATCACAGACCAGGCTGGGATGAAGGACGGGTACATGTGCCCTCCACCACAACAAAAGAGGTTCACCTGCAAGCTGTCCTAGCTCCAGGCAAAATACGTGAAATATAAGGAATTACATCATGACCTACAAGAGACAACTTTTGTGTGGCTTCCTTCTCCAACCTAACCTTATTTTTGGCAGAGCAATAAGTTTATTGGGGACAAAAAAAATAACAACAAAAAAGCAGCAGGCAGGGGTAAAGGAAAGGAGAGAGAAGGAAAAAACCACATCACCTTTCCCCCTTGGGAGTCAGGTGCCAATGTAAGACAACACTTCTGTGAGCAGGTTAAAAGGACTCCACCCGATGCAGACAAGAGGATTTTTTTGTTTCAAGGGTGGGTTTTTAAAATTTGTTTGCTTTTAAATATGGCTTTGCACTACCACGGTCAAAAAGCTACTATGAACTCTGTGGTCAGATAGCACTGAGCGCAAAGTTGTGTTTATGTGTTTCTAAACTAACACAGTGATAATTTCCATTTAATCTTTGATTAAAATAGTGTTCATTCACTGGCTGGATCACAGAACTTTCCACTCAAGAGTACTCCACATTACCAGAAAAAAGGTAGCTTTCATACACATAGTAAAACAACAACGTAACAAAACATTACACAAGTTCTCTCTGGATTTCAGCACAAATGAAATCTGTCTACCTACTGAATTTACTGCTATGTAGTGCTGTTATCCTTTCTGTAGGTATCTAGGTCAACATGAAAAATCAGTAGATTATGAACAAAATAATGAATTTATTAGCTCATTGATAATACTTATGGTCTCCTTTCCATGGCTGGCTAACCTGCATTACTTAACACTGCTCACATTTAAAAGCATTAGCTGATAAAATACTATTCTGACAACTCTAAGAGTAATTTTTTTCTTTAATATAATTGCTTTCAGTGATAAAATACTACTGCCAGAATAATTTAAAAACCCAGGATGTTGGCAAATGAAGTTGCTACGTGTTAATCACTGCCAGACCTCTCCGAAGCCAAACAAATAGCACCACTTACTCAGTGACTTAAAGCCTGAGTTCTGATGGAAGAGAGAAGCCTTCCAGAACCCACGCCAAGAGAGCTTTTGCTTCCTCTTTTCTGGTGGAACATCTAATACTGAATTACTTGGCAATGGTTTCTGTTTCTCTGTGAAATAAAGAATGGTTTAACAAGACCTTTAAAATCTTAGTGCACAGTTTTTGCTGGAGTTTACTGATTACAGTCTAAATTTTATTATAATGAGTTTCAAGGCTACCTGAAAAATGGTCACTGTAATCAGCGGGCTCATCACAATAGAAAGGCTCAATCATTTACACCCTCAGAATAATGAAGAAATATGCAATCTGAACTAAATATCTACATATAATAGTTTTAGGCAGATTATTTCATACTGATCAACATTTAAATTATTCTTTTACAATAGAACAGTCAGGAAATAGAGAGAATAATCACAAATATTCTTATGCTGAATATGACAATAAAGTGGAAAAAAATCAGATTGACATAACTGGTTCAATCTTCTGTATGCGTTCACTCTAACAAAGATAACTACCAGTGAAACCTCTGGGGTCTACTTTGGCATTACTATAAATGAAGGTTACTTGTAAACATGGTTCATTACAGTGAATTGAGTCTGCATATCAAGCCCAGGTAGAATATTACGTTTTACAATATGAATTCCTGACATTCAAGTGCTTTTTTGTTTCTTCATACATTCAATGTTCAAAAAAAATTGCTAAATAGCCCAATTTTCATCCTACTGAGGACTACTATGCAAGAATGAAGTATAGCTTGCTTCCTCTCTTCACTAGATCACAGTTGCAGTCAGAACATAATTTGCACAGGGGGAGAAGTACAAGGAAAGAAAGAAATAAGTAGTTTCTTAGAATGGTATTATTCAAAGACAGTATCTTTTACCCTAGCAAAAGCTCAAAATTAATTTCTAGCACCGTATTAAATTGAAAAAAAACCACCCAAACATTTGAAAATATATCTACATTCTCCACAAGACATTCATAACTAACTTCTGATGGGGAGAGAAATATTAAAAAGCAAGGGCAGAAAAAACCACCTGTGGTTCCTCCTCATGACAAGTGGGAGCTACTTGAGAGCCCACTTTGGAAAGAAGAGCTGTTCAAGCCTAGCAAAACTCAAAGACAAAAAGTGTAGTTAACCACCAGCTTATTTGCATTCACATTATCAGATTCTTTTGAACTCTGCAGCAAAGCTGCTACAAAACCACCCAGTGGTGACTGACTTAAGCAGACAAAGCTGACAAGGTCACGCTGACTTCAATGAACAGCTGCTACAAAGCAAATTAACTACAACAGAAAGCTGTGTTCCAAGCCAATCCATCTTCAAGACTTCCAGACACCTCGGCTTGATATTAACTGTGAACTGTCAAATCCGGCTCAATTACACACAGTTAGTGAGCTTGCTGCTCCGGATTTCATTTCGTTGATTTTAACTGCTGTGTGTATTTCTGTTCAAAACAGTTTAAGAGGGTGCCTAAATAAGGGCTTACGTTTATTAAGATGTTTTTTCGGACAACTGTTCAATCATTTCACCAATACCTTTTGTCCTTTAACTCGGTAAACCAGCATATGAAAACAAGATGTAATAACTCATGCAATTAACGTTAGTGTTTGCAGAAAAAGCCTCCCATTAAGAGATCTAACTGTTCATTTTATATAACAGGCTATCAATATCTGAAAGGAGCCTACGGAAGAGCAGGAGAGGGACTCTACGAGGAAGTGTAGCGACAGGACAAGGGGCAACGGTTTTAAATTGGAAGAGGGGAGATTTAGATTAGACACCAGAA
>JAOXNO010000013.1:70961156-71018713 GCA_028565335.1 Limnodromus scolopaceus | reverse complement strand
CTCCCTGCTTGGCTTGAGCTAAAGTAAATGCATTTAAGACTTTGAGTTATCCCTCAAGGACAAATGTTTCCAAGCTGTTAATGAACTGTGAGGTTCTTTTTTAAATGTTTGATTACAGTTTTCCAAAAGTGTACCTAACTGTTAGAGCATTAATCTAGGATGTTAATAAACAGGACTAGCAATTAGGACAGCACTTTTTTTAGCTCATACTGCCAAGGTGGTGATGTGTGACCCTGGTCAAATCGCACGTACCTGACTTTTTCTAACATAGTCTTGAATTTCAGGTACAGCCGTTCTTTTGAACTTGATACACCTTGAATTTTAAATGTGATTATAGTTCCAAAAGCCTAGCATTTCTCAGTTTGAGACACAACCTTTACTGCTTTGCACCTCTAGTTTACCTACTTAAAATAGGTGTTTATTTGTGGTTCAGCCTCTCAGTGGCAATTTCCACCCAGGGCTGTGAGGTGAAATTAATTAGTATTTGTAGAAAACTTTGAAAGCACATTCTGGAAAGCGTTGTAGTAAATGCTATTTGTGGTTGCAAATGTATTTTCCTTACTTAGCTGTAATCAAGCAAAACTCATGGCTTTTAAGTATGTACCTTGTTAGATGCAGTGTTTTGAATGCATCAAACCAAACTATGGGCTAAATTTTGCTCTGAGATATAGGAGTGAGGCCTTCTGTGAATAAGAAAGAGGAGAATTTGGCTTTCAAATGCTAGCATTTGTTTTGTCAAATAATAACACTTTTTTTACTGAAAACTTATGCACACAACAGTTCTAGTCTTGTAGCTTGAAAAGGCCAGAAAAATCATTGCAGAAATGTAACGTAATGAACATCAGTTGAAAGTTTACTGTAGTAGTATTGTTAGCACTAATGTAATGAGTCTAGAGAGGACTCCCTAGAGAACTCATTTGGTATGTTTCTTCAGATTTATTGTTTGACAAACAAGTCCCTAATGACAGTGCCCTCTCTAGCATTTTATTGTTATTGGTAAGATGAAGGGGGTTTCCTGGCTGCATTTTTATCCTTGTATAAAATTCTCATATTCTTTCCTTCACGTTTTGTGCTGCTGTCTAGAAGCTACACAAGGAGGGAAAAAAAAAAAGTGTACTTCTCCTGAATACTCTTTGCCTTTAAATTATTACCTACTTAAAAACATAAATGCCTTTTTTATATGTGCTTAGTTGAAGAGAACTAACAGTAATGAAAGAGACCCATTAGACCCGGCTTACCCGTTTCGGTTCCAAGGCAAAATAGTCTCTTGCAGTATGTTTTCTACTGCTTCTGTGCAGGCGAATACAAAGCACAGCAACTGTGCTTTATTTGGGAGCTTCCTTCTCACCCAATCGCACTTGCAGAATGCTTTTGCTGTTGAATATCTGAGATTAAATACCTTAGATTTTATTTTTCTTGATTTCTTTATATTGAATGTATGTCAGTTTAAATAGGTCTGCCTTCTTAATAAAGTCACACTGGAACTTGTGAGAATGAATGAACATTTTCCAATTTTACCTGAAGACAGCAAAAAGGCATCTCTGGGTTCAGTCAAAGATAGATTGTATGCTATAGAATTAAATACAGACACCAGCAGTATTCAGTGCTCACCGGAGAGGGTCACAGAGGAATAGTAACTGCAGTGAATTTTTTTTCTTATCACCTCTCTAAAATACATATCACAACCCATGTATTGTGCCTACAAGAGTACAATTTGGTGTATTTGTCTGTCTTTAGAAACCTATACCTCCAGTTGTCGTCCTTTCTTTTTTCTTTTCTCTCTTCTTCTCCTGGCTTCCTTTCAACTATTTAGCTACTTAGCACTCACCTGACTCCTCAGATAAGCTAAAATATTAAAAAAGCATTTTGTGAATAGCATGTCACATAAACATCTTTCTGTTCTATTGGTGTTG
Organism: Limnodromus scolopaceus; assembly: GCA_028565335.1. Lineage (NCBI taxonomy): Eukaryota > Metazoa > Chordata > Aves > Charadriiformes > Scolopacidae > Limnodromus > Limnodromus scolopaceus. The sequence continues at coordinate 71,016,800 of JAOXNO010000013.1, read as the reverse complement.
TTACCTTTCCTTACATACGTGATATTACTTATTTTCATATCATGCTTTTAACTGTTTCTTCTTTGCAATGTATTCTTACTACCGAAAGTTGGATCTTGGGGCAGCAAATTCACATACCTCACAGGATAGGATTTAAATGTGGCTTAGTGTTACACACTTTTGTTCTGGCCCTTTGTATATGTGCATGTGTGCATTTTACCATGTATGTCCTGTCATAGTAATTATAAGCTATGTATATATTGCACCCTTATTATGAAACACAAATCACACAGTAAGTTTTCAGACCACTGAATCCTGATGTTTTGTTTGCAGAATGAGTGGTTTGGCTGTTGTAATCTATACCTAAGTGCTATGTGTTTCAGCATAATTGCAGGTTCTTTGACATGCTGATGCAAGCCTGAGCAAAACGTATTTTGCATAACTTCACAGTGGAAGGGAGGAATGGTGCTGATATCATGGTAGCTGATTCTGATACATCAAGGCCATCACTGTATCTACTGCGTCTCTGTTTTCTTCAAGATTGCAAAATAGTCCACAATCTGACCAGCACAATCATGTTGGTTTTTTTGCCATAATGATAATTCTTGCATCTTTTTAATAATTTCTGCAGCCTTTATGTCAGGTATTTGCCAGATTTTCCTATAGATTTTCTGAAAGATGCTTTCTGTAATGTCACTGAAGTGGGGATTAAGAAGTTGAATATTTGTCATCCTTTACCATGACAAGGCAGCTGTTCTTTCTTTGACAGAAATTGTTTATCTAGGAAGCAGATGTGTCGGGTACTTTATTATTCAGAATTTGATTTCCATGGCAAATGATTTTGCATTATCACTACAGGGAACTTTAATACATATTTAACAGAAAGTTATCTTGATGATTTGTTCACCTTCGCCTTGAAAATCAGTTCAATAAATCCCGCAGGACTTATTTGTGTGATGATATTATTATGTTTTTTGCATTGATGATGACAAACCATTGCATACATGTGGGAAGGAGGTTTTCATAGTTTTGCTACAGTGTATGAAACAGCCTAAGAAACTACAATGTTAGCAAAATGCATTGATTACTGATGCCTTTGGAAGCCTGATTTTGGAAACCTCTGTTTACGTAGACCATCTGCTTACCTGAGCATGAAAGATATGCTTAGTTCCGGACACCCAAGAAGAAATCAGACTTGGACACATTTACTTTAGCAGTGATTTTTATCTACAGAGAAATATAAACATGAACTCTGAGCAGGAGCTAACTGATTATACAGTGCTCTACTCCACTTTTCTTGGCTGGGTTGCTGGTTCATTCTCAGGCAATTCTGGAGGAATAGCCTTTTTGCATCATTTTTCTTAGTCTGGATCTAAAATACCAAGTTCTTAGTTCGCAATTTTCATTAATCACCTCCACTGGCCACCTGGTGCATGTCTTGAGCTGTCTGTGTCATCTCACTCCCTGCAATAATGTTCCATCCAACAGCATCCTTGCTACTCCAAATCATTGCAGTTCTTTTACCACAAATGCAAATTCATTTACCCCATCTAACTGTAGATTATCCTCATCTAGTAAAAACATAATCTCTTCTATCTTGAATTGTGAATCTTTCTAAAACTCTCAGCATTCAGTTGGACAACACATATCATTTTTATTAGGATCATAGGAGCTGGACTACAAGTTTCAGCCTACCTCACTGAAATGTTTTCACAAATGAGGATCCGAAGGGCCAAGCCTCATGTCTGGAAAGCACTGCAATTATTTAGGCACTTTGCCACTATTGAAGGACTTGCCTCAAGTGTGCTATAAAGTTATCTGTCACATTGTATTTTTATTGCTTAGTCCTCTTCTCTATGTGCTGTGTGGTGTCACAATGTTTTCTCTCAGTATTTCACTGTATAGTCTTTCTGATCCCTTTACAATACAGCTACAGGAGATGTTCTGCAGGGTCTCATACAGTTCTCCTTAGAACAAGGGCGGATTCCTATTTACTTCAGTATTCACCATTTGCTTCCAGTATTCAGAGACAGGAGAAGGCTATATACTCTGCAGTCATAATAACTTTTGTGCTTCTTATCACCAGCACTAACCTGCTCTTACAAGTCACTATTGCGTGTTTAAATAAACTATTTTGTAATCTTGTTTTGAGGCTTATCTCTGTAACTAGTGTGTTGGTGTTCAGAAATTGCTACACTTTTTTCAGCAGGTTGCTCAGTGTATTGACTGAACATTTAAATGCATAGGAATATTGTTATTAAGGTATTTCACCAGAATATAAACAAAAGTGCAATTTCAAATAATATTTTTTTTAGGAAATACCAAAACAATTTCAAAGAGATTTTGTAGAGGATTACCTGCTAACCACAAAATCTTTATATTTAGCTTTCAAAAGATCTATGTTTTTAAATATGTTGTAGATTTGCAACCCCTCTTATGTGTACGTATTATGTGCACAACCCCTATGGAATGTGTACATTCTCACCCTGCTGTTCTGAAGTGCCACAATTATTTGTGAAAGGTTACATATTGTATCCTCTTTGCCAGGACTGACAAGATATCCACTTAAAAATAATCTGTGAAATGCAGGAAATGAGAAAATACTGTTTGAATGCATCTAAAGTGGTATGTTGGGTTGCATTGGTTTTTCACACTAAGAGCACCTGGAAAGAAACACTGTTGGCGGGAGTTCAATCAGGAGATGTGGTTACAGGAATCTTATTTTACATACGAATCTACTAACAACAGAATTGGTGTTAATTAAAGGAACTGAAATCTTCCTAAGCTGGAGTCCTTTTTAGTTTCCTGAACCATTAAATGATGCAGGTGGTGGCTGTGGGCTCATCAGACTCTTTTGCCAAAGAGCTGGTGATCCTACTTTTTGTATTTTCACTTAAAAAAAAGAAAAAAAGTATTTGGGGCCATCATTTCACAGTTTAAACTTTAAGCCAGCATAAGCAAACACTGCTTCTGAAAGGAGCAGTCTTTCTATTTTCCCCAGTCCCTCCCAGTTCACTCCCATGCCTTCTTTTCTGCTGACGTGGCTGTTTTCACCGCCAAGCGTTGAACCCGTTCAGGGAATTGATCTGAGTTACAATTAACTGGGCAAAACCAAGTAAGTAAATGAATAAAGGTTAATTGTGACCCAGATCAAACCGTTGATCCTTTTCATCGCACAGCTGAATGCCTGCTCGTGTCGGTGCCAAGGAGGGAGATGTAAAGGAGCCTGACAGGGCGGAGGATTGCTTCTTTCAGCAGCAGTGCTTTGTTACGTCAGCTTATGACATTAAAGCATTAACCCATTGCCTCTGAGGGATTTGTTTCACTTTCTGTCATAGCCTTGGAGGGATTTGCTATGCTTTCTGTCTTGGCCTGATTATATTGCTAATATGTTTTACTCACATATAGCAGAAAGTATCTCTGTAAGTAGGTATAAATGGGGCTGTTAGCTTGCTCCTCTAGGAAGTGAGTTATAAAGAGATAGTGATGTGCATCTATTAACATGTTAAAACCAAAGTTGACACAGGGATAGGGGAAGATATTAAGTCCCTACACATTTTCTTGGCTGACAGGAAAGTGAAACTATTAATGGTCCCGGAAAGCAAAAGACTGCATCATGCGCTTCACCCTCTATCAAACAATTGTCATAGTAAACACTTTTCTCATGTGTGGGATTCTCTGGTCCGTGATGTATCATAAGTGCCAGCAATCTCTGCCTCTGCTTGTTTGTGTTCACCCTTGCATAGCCTGTTGTGCTGTGCCAACACCAGTATTTGTGTGGGCATTCAGTGAACCAGATCCAGTTCAAAAATAACCTGCCCAAGGAAACCCATCAGCTGGACCAGTGTCCCGTTTTGATTTACTCTCTCCACAAAAACAGCGGAGCTCACACAGCTCAGACCATAGTCACTATTCAAGATGGCATGATTGCTTAAACATTTATGTTTGGATTACATGCCTATGTCTAGTAAAACTTAGTTACTTTACTAGGTTAATATATCTCACTTTCCATAGGGTCAACATAGTCTAACCGGGGTAGATCTCTGCTTGGCTTTATTAACATGAATATTAGTGAAAAAGGTATCAACTCTCTAATGACTCCTACCAAGCTGCTGAACTCAGGGCAGCATAAACTTAGAGCAGTTAAACTATTTAAGACTTGGGTTTACCAGTGTTGGACTGCACTGCCTAGAACTCCAGCACTTCAGCAATCCCAGTTTGGCCCAGTGAGCATCCAGACTGCAGGATGTACGTGCTGCCTTTTGGCTGCTCAGTGTGTAATTTGCTTTGCAGGCAGCCTGTTGAGCAGGACTGGTTTACTTACCAAGGACTGAGTTTTTTTCAGGATGGTCTCAGTTTGGCTCATAACTAATTCAACATGGTTTTTGTCTGTGTGTTCCCAAAATACTTCAGCACATACTTAATATATCCTTTTGCTAAGGGGGGATTTCTGATGTGCTTTTCTTCATCTAGGGCAATTCTGTTCCAGTAAAGGCAAAATTAATCTCAAAGCTTCCCTTGTGGATCTCTTTAAGATAGTAATGTCCTTCTTATTTGAGGGAGAGCAGATCCCTTTCCCTCTCTCTTTGTATTAGTTTTTAGTAGGTCATATGTAATCACAGTGTCTCCTCACAAAGTTTAACAGTTGGCATTCTTTCAAGCTGCAACTTTGCAATCTAGCAAAATGTGTCTGTGTTGCTCTGATCTTTAGTGTATGCCATTATCCTCTTTTCTGCCCTCAAATCTGATGGACAGTTACTCATCCAGATGTGTTACAGTGCTTTCCTGCAGTTTCTCACCTTTCCTGACATAAGGCTTGGATAATACGTTCAAACAGTTAATCAACATTGAAACCCCAAACTTTTAAATAAACTATAAAATAATGTCACTTCAGTAAACAGGTTTCATACTGTGCTCTGATGATTGCTCTTTGATACCTACATTGCACCTCCACAACCTTTAATCTCTCTCTGCTTTTGTCTAGACCAGGATATCACCAGGATATTCACCTTCCTTGATAGCACCTCTCCTGCTTTCTTGTAGAAATGTTTTTCATTAAACTGGACAGCCAAAGTAATCACAAATGATGTCTTTAAAAATAATAATTATTAGTGTGAATTATTTTGGATTTTTTTCAGAAAGAATATTTGTGAGAATGTTTTGGGCTTGTGCACCACAGTGCACACTGGAATCCAGCCAGTTTGGTATTTATTACTTAGCAATGGTCTTGAATGGTAGTAAATTTCTGGTCAAGGATTTTGTTTTTTTATTTTTCAAATGAGGACTGGCATTCCAGCTGGCATTTTCAGATGACAGTGCTCATACTTTTTTTATATCTTAGGATTTAGGTGATTTTTAATTACTCCTTGATTTATTCAGGTGCATGCTTAAATCATCCCTTATGGTCAATACATATGCATAGTTTAGTTTGCATTTAGCACAAAACAGCTCTGAATTTCTCAAGCAGACTATGCAGAGCATTCATCTCTTTTGGAGGGTTGTTAAGCCCAAATTTTGTTTCTTTGTTGTTTAACACTTGTCTTGTGGCAGCACGAGTCATAGGCTCACTCCCCATAGTGATAGGTTTTTACAGGCACAAGAAGACAATCCATGTCAAAACAAGAAAGTTTTACAGTGTCTTGTAAGACTGTGAATCAAGAGACAACGTACAAATACAAATAAGAGAGACAAGACACAGCAGTGACACTGGTCAAAGGAGCAGGCAATAGTCTCAGCATGTCAGGTAGCTCATATTTGTCAGGTACAAAATAGAGTATTAAAATGCTTATATTTTATAATTTTTGCAGTCTTAGTTTATTTTATATTGAGAACTCCATTCTGAGGTACTCTGGTGATGATACTAGGGAAGGTTAATAAAACAATGGTTCTGAGCAAGTGGTGGTAGATATGCCACAACTTGTGAGCTGTCACAAATTTTTAACTAGATGGAAAAATAAAAAACCCAACAAAATAAATTCTAGGCCCTGATCTTCTAAAAAATTCTCAGAAAAGCATCTATAACCACAGTCACAGTGGCATACAAGTCTACGTACCTGCTGATAGGTTCAGCATCCAAAAATGGCACATAACTTGCTTTCATTTTAAGAGATCTATACCTCAAAAGGATTGAAGTGCCTCCTACTGTTGCCCAACCTTTAATTTCCCATGCACTTGTACAAGAGAAAAAGACCTCAGAAGCATTACATTACAATTAAGCTGCTGTTACAGAGCTGCCTAAAGCTCACCAGCATGAATTGCTAAGCTTAGGGGAACGCTTTCAGTCCCATTTCTCTCTGGAGCTGACACAAGGTTGCCGACAGGATCACCTCCAATGAGGGCTGGTGTGCATAGGATTCCACCAAGGGGATGTACCCATCTTAATTTCTTGGGACAACTTTAAAGAGCTTGTTCTTGAAGCAAATGGCAGGGAAAGGGTCGGGGCAAGAAAAGTAGGCTTTGCCCATCTTATACACATTACCTACAGGTGAAAGTACCCAGCCAGGCCTTGAGAGGCTTAGGTTCAAGCTTATATCACTTACAAAAGAGCCTTAAATTTATGTAAGTATTGCTTTACTAAGCGTTCTGCAGTTTCCATAGCACTTAAGTCATGTACAGGCCGTCCTCTTACACTGATTTTAATGGCAATTACATTAGCATAGAGCAGATGGGGAAGAGAACCAGACAACTTTGTATCTTGAGGGAGCTGCAAATGTGTTTTGAGCTGTCCTCTCAGCCCTGACTTTGTCAAGCTCCCTGCCTGCAGTGAGTGGCTGGTTTCTGCAGGATGCCTGTGGCTACTGCCCTGGTTCCTGCTGGATGATTACTGCTGCACCTGTGACAAATTAAATTAGCCACAGCTGGGCTGGCTGGAGGCCATGGCAACAAGTTGTTAGGCAGTAATAGCTGGTTCAGATTTGGCCTGGGTTGCAAGCTCAAGACAAGACAACTGTTATTTGTTTTCCTTCCAGGTAAGGATTTCTGTATTCATTAAAAAAAAAAAAACAAACAAAATTGCCACTAGATCCTGGTTAAGTATTTTTCATTAGAAGACACCAGTCTTTCCTTTTGATTGTAATTGTGCTGTATAGCTGATAATTTCCAAGTGATTAATTTTCCTAAGTCATCAATTTTGTAAAGTATGGAACTGTAACATGCTTTCTATTTTTGCTGATCTCAGTGGGACTATTCAGCTGAACAAAATAAAATACATGTGTGCTGGCAGCATAGCAGCCTTGGTATAGGTTTATTTAAGTGCTGTTTTGCAATTATGTTCTCTCATTCTTGTTGATTATATTAATATCAATATTTTCTATATATTTATCCAAAAGCATAAGAATGACCCTCTTGTAGAGGGATAATTGATCTTCCCGTGAATGTAGTCACGTATCAAAATCTTCAAGGATCTAAGAGCTAGAAGACTGGTATAGAAGCTAGGGAAAGAAGGAATTTTAGCAGTAAATCACAACTGTGTTGCAGCTAAGTAGGGCAGGCAGCTAGGATCCAGGGAACACTTCTGCTAATTCACTTCCTCCCACAGCCCAGGGCTCAGATGACCTAGCAGACTGCAGGTCATCACAAGCCTGTTGACAAGGGTATGATGTAGGTCGGTATGAGGAGCTGTGCTTGAACAGCCTACAAAGCTCAGTGCCAGATGTTGGTCACCCCTCTTTAAATGTGAGCTAGTGATTTATATTTTTTTGGTGTTGATGATATTCTTGGAAGCTACCCTAATAACTTTTTTTTTCTTTGTAATTTTTTGCATTTTCTTTTGGCTTTAAGGGAAGTTTAGTTTTTAAATGCAATTTTAGTCAGTATATACTAAAAAGACCTCTTAATTATGTGAGATTGATAGATATTATTAAAAATATGTAGTTTGTAAAGACAGATATATATGATCTATTCCTTCGGCATATTTTTTCTACAGAGTCATAGAATTAAGTTTGGAAGGCACCTCTGGAGATCATCTATTCTGAGTGCCCTGCTCAAAGCAGCATAAATTTAAAGTAGGTTGCTCAGGACCATATCCAATTTGGGTTTTGAATATCTCCAAGGATGGAGACTCCATAACCTCGCTGGGCAATGTGTGACGCTGTTTGACCACTGTTACAGTAAAAAAGCTTTTTCTTATGTTTAAATGGGATTTCCTGTATTTCAATTTGTTTCCATTGCCACTTGTCCTGTCACTGGGGAGCACTGAGAAGGCTCTGGCTCTATCATCGTTACATCCTCCATCGGGTATTTACACACTTTGATAAGATCCCCCTGAGGCTTCTCTTCTCAATAATCTCCCAGCTTCTCTTTATATGGCCAGTGTCCCAATCCCTTATTAATCTTGGGTGGTGGACCCTCTCCAGTATGTTCATGTCACTCTTCTACTGGGGAGTCCAGAATTGGGCTCCAAATGTGTCTTGTCTGTGCTGAGCAGAGGGGAAGAATCATCTCCCTCAACCTGCTGGCAACAGCAGCCCAGGTTGCTGTTAGCTGCCTTTGCCACAAGGGCACTTCCATGGCTCATGGACAACTTCTTGTCTCCCAGGGCTCCACAAGTCCTCTGCAAAGCTGCATTCCAGCCGCTTAGCCTCCAGCCTCTTTTGGTGCATGGTCCCAGGCGCAGAACCTTGTTAAACTTGCTAAGATTCCTGTCTGCCCATTGTCCCAGCCTGTCCAGGTCTTTCTGACTGGCAGCACAGCTGTCCAGGGTATCAGCCATTCCTCATAGTTTTCTATTATCTGCAAAGTTGTCATCCAGGTTAAGCAGTACAGGTCTCAGTATCGATCTTGGGGATGCACCACTAACAACTGGCCTGGAGGGAGGCTTCATGCAGCTCATCACAACCCTTTGAGCCCAGAAGTTCAGGCAGTTTTCAGTCTACTTCACTGTCCTCTTATATACCCTGTACTTTGTCAGTTTGTGTATGAGGATGTTGGAGGAGACAGTGTCAAAAGCCTTACTGTGGTCAAGATAAATAACATGCAGTGTTCTTTCCTCATCCACTGACCTGGGAAATCCTGAAGGAGATATTCACAGTAGGAACGATGCATGCCAGTGGCAAAGATGTGCAAAAGGACATCATGATATTGAGTGATTGGATGATAGAAAGGCAAATGAATTCAGTCCAGATAAACATTAAATGATATATGCATATGAGGAAGAAAATAGTTATTTTGAATAGAGATGCTAAAGTGTTTTTTCTACTCAGGGTCAAAATTTGGGTTAGAATAGGTAGTTAGCGTTATAATAGATAGTTCTGTGATAATATCAGTTTTGTGCTGAACAGCAATTAAAACAGCTGTGTCTATGCATCTTTGTTCCACCTCTGTATGAACTGGGTCGAGGTTAAGTTGAAGTATACCTTCTACCTAGATGCTTTGATTCTAGGAGGTACATTACTCTGAACTGATGAGATATTTTGTGTAACTAATCTGACTGATTGCTTTCATTTGTTTTAAAACTATCAAATTTTTAAATTGGGTTGATAAGCAGCTCATATAAATGAATCTATTAATCGTTAGAATACTAGCAGTACTTTCCTAGAGAAAATCCCCTCCTTTTAAAGAATGCTGTAACTTGAGAATTAATTCAAGTAAAAATTTGCCATACTTGGTCAAAATTTTCAAATCTTGATACTTAAAATCTAGTCTCCCTTCACTTTCTCTTAAGTAATTTCTTTTCTTGTAGGTTTTTCGTTGCTTTATCGTCTTTTCTCAAATTCCCCTCTCAGTCTTTATTCTCTCACCCCTCCTCCCCACCCAATCTCTGTTTGCCCTTTTGTCACTAGTTGTTTTTAATCAATTCAGTCAACAATAATCTGAGACAGACTAAACTACATGGTGGAGATGCTTTTCTTAGAGGGGAGTGTTTATGAAAATGCCTTTTCCCAATTATGTTTTAGAATACTTTGGTTTCGGTGCAAATCCCTGTCTGCTATAATCGTGGCAAAAACCTTTAAATCGTGAAGTAGTAATGGAAACTGAGGCATTTACCTGCAGTTATCCCTTTGGCAATGAAATGGCTCTCCATTGCTACTTTTCTTTCCCTTGCATGGAATCACCATTAATGAAATCGGGAGGATCTCAGGACTATGAATTGAGTGAGAAGTTGGGCTCCTGCTTGATTACAGAATAGAGACTGCTTCTGCTCAAAAGGGAAGCCCAAGGTGCATGAAATGGATTTGACAGAGCCGGCAGTGGAAGTTAGAATTTTTCAGTCTAACATCACTTGTTTTGTTCCAATAAGCAAGACTGTTTCTCAAACAACTAGGTAAAGTTTGCTGGAAAACAAAATGCCTCCTTTCTGCACATATGTACTCAATCTGTGCATCCCACCAGTGCTATAAACACTGTGAGCCATAAGCCTTGCCTCATTCTTAAAGGGGCAAACTATGCCTGACAAAGCATTTACTGTTGTTGCACTAAGTCAGTAGAATTTTACTCTTTGTCGTGGTGGAAATGCTTGGTTGAGGAAAGGATTATGGCGTACCTATTCCAATATGCAATGCATACCCTTCATTGTCCGACTCTAAAACATGCTTTTAGTCATGTGTGGAGAATTTTTTCCAGGTATTTGCCTTGACACTGGACTATTATTTATTTGGATGGTGCAGAGCCATAGCATGCCTCTCAGAAGATTTGAACTGTTTTATCTTTGGAGACCCTAAATATATCTGTTGTGGATTTTGGATTTATTTTGGCAATACATAAAGAAAACGGAGTGTTAGCATGTTGAAAGACTACATGATGTATGCAGTTATATTCATGGTAGCAGCTTTTTTTTATGGATAGCTCCAATTCATGTGAGGGCCTCAGCGTAAGTGACAAAAGCTATTACTAAAACATCTCAGTGCTACAAATTATCCTGTTTATTATATCACTGAAAACAAAACTGAAAAGTTCCTGCAATTAAAATGACAATTCATTATTGATTGAATGTCCTGGGATGATATATTTGACGAAGCTGTCAGGTTTGGAAATAGGAATTTCTTTGGCAGAGTAAAATGCAGCCCTAAAGAGGCATGCGATGGAATTAGATCAAGCTTGGTTCTAATTCCTAGCAAATGGGTGTCCAGATCATACCAGTCACTAGCACCTGTTGTCATGCTGGTAGACAGCAGTATGCAGTAGAGAACCAAAAGGATGAACAGGCCTGAAGAATGAACTGATTTCTACTGCTCATACATTGTTGGGAAAGAGAATGAGAAGGAAAGGTCAGGACAGAAGAAACATCAGCAAATGACTGAAGTATCTCATTCAGGATAGAGAAGGCTGGATGCTGAGACACAGAAAATAGGATGAAAAGAAGAAGGATATGGTGGTATTAATTAATTTATATACTTATTTCCTATTAATTGGTGAAAGAATTGTGGTAATTTTCTCGGGCTTTTCTGCTTTATGAAGAAATGTGTCATTAATCTGAGGAAAAAAGTTAAAGCATTTCAAAGTATGGTTAACTTGTGAAATATTTGTTATGACTATGGCTTTGAATAGTGTGTTCACAGTGTGCTCTTGGTTTTTTACATCTCTCGAGCTAAATAGTAAAGCTGCTGTAAAATTGAGGAGGAAATAACGTAAAATTCCATAGGCTTCAAACAAAATGCTTGACTAATTTCCCCTCTGGGATTTAAAAATAATGTGTACACTAAATTTTTAGAAGACATTAGAATGTAATATATGCTAATCCATTTTCCCTTCTTCTCTGGAGGCAACTCATCCAGTTTAGTATGGGCTTCAGCTTGTGTTAGACTTGCCTGCCTGAAATAAAACCACCCCTCCCGCACAGAAGGGACGTTTGCACGCCCACACGCATGTGACTCTGCATGAATCCTGGTGCTAACAGTTGGTTCCACTTCTCCTGCATTTGGGAGAAGAAGTGGAAGCTAGGAATAATAGCTAACAATTTTTATTAGTAGCCTCAAAAGTGTTTTTTTAAAAAAATAATAGAAATTACGTTGGGTAATTTTAGGAGACAAGAGCCTAGTGTAGCCTTTCATTTTCAGCCGTGCTAAGTATTCTGAATATAAATGTTGCTGTAAGCAGTTGGCCGAAATGTTTGTTTCCAGTAGTGGCTGAGTCTGGAGCGAATGTTTGCTACTTGGGCGTTCAAAGATAAATTTTCCGAGCTTTCTACCTCGTTACAAGGCACCTTACAGCTCCTCCTAGTGGTAAAGCATTGCAAAATGAGGACAAGAAAGATGTTTAAACGGTCTTCTTTGTGTTGCAGCAGCAAAGATAATCAAATACAATAAATATAAAAAACTAATAAAATTATTCATAATCTGTCAAATCCTTAAAGTAATTGAGCGTGGAGAAATAAGCATGTTTTATATACCTAATCTCCTGTAGAATAGCTTTCAGATTGCAAGCTGCAAACAATAGAAACGTGGTCTTCAAGAAAATGAGGGGCTGAATGCAACCCCAGTAAGTAAATGAAGTAAGATCAGAAACATGAGAAATTTTTAACATCTGAAGCATAAATTCTAATGATAGTTTCTGGAAATATATCTCTACGTCCAGGGTTTAGTAGCCTTTGGTAATGTGGGACATAGCAGCATTGATGTGTATTTTTAATGACATTACACTCCCCTCCTACTGGCAAGCATAAATTGTGATGCTTAAGCTGTGTTTCTTCAGTAATTAAAGATTCTTAACACAATCTAGGAAATATAACACATACACAGATTTTATAAATAGACACGGTATCTTTCTTCTTGGATAAAGGCCACTAGATGTACTGTAAGTTATTATAAGGAATTAGGTGTAAACTTGAGAAGACCTACTAATTCTCTTCCCACCAATCCACTTCAAAATGATCTTTACCACCCTTTATTTCACTGGTCTTTTGAACAGTGTAAGTTTATAGTTGATACAGCTCTATGTTCTAAGTCATTTGGTGCTAGCCAGCCAATTAGTTGTCCGGAACTGATACTCTGGGCCAATACAGCAGAAATCTCCCAAATCCAGCTTCACTTTTTCATAGAGCACAAGCTGGTATAGGTAGCTTTTGCACAGCAGGAGCTGTCAGAAGTGAAATACCAGCTTTTTCGAGCAGAAGAATTGCTAATGGCTTTCTCTAATATCAGTTGCTGTAGTTCTAGGGACATATAGATGCCATGTGAATTCATGCAAATTCTGAGACAGAGCTGGGTAAACTCCAGACTTGCTGAAGCCCTGAAGAAGTCTGCTGATAAATTGACCCATTTGCAAAAACTAGTGTTTTCAGTTTTCCCCTGCACTGCCGATGCATGTTGTAAACAGGCATTTGCAAAGACTGGTCACTTGTTTGCATGTATTGATTCCAAGAGAGGGTACTATCTTACTACGCTTTGGTTTGGTTTTCCCACTTCTCCCACCTTTTCAGTTATGTTGTGCAGGATTTCATTGCAGTGCTCCCATGGTTAGAGTACAGGGACATTTGTGTCTTCAGAAATGACTGATTTGTTTGTACCTACTGAGAACAAAATAAAAGGAGTGCATCTCTTCTCCACAGATAATTTGAGGAGTTAAGCTTCCTTGTGGTGATCTTTGGCTAGCTTAGAGCAGAGGAACTGCTTGAAGTATTATTGAAGTATTATAGATATCTTTGTCGTGCTTATGCTTGTAATGTCTTTTTAATCGTCCTTTTGGTCAAGCATTTGATAAAATGCAGTTTGTTGATGAAGCTATGCAAAAAAGTATTCATCTATCATGTTGTGATCTGTAGCTGTGTTCTTAAAACAAACACTTCTGTAAGTCTCTGTTGTACCTGTCAGCACATTTTATTGCTGTGCCCCAGCATGTATGGATTACCACATCAATTCTAGGTTTTTGCACCGTTTTGCTTTGCCAATGACCAGGCACTTTCCACAAACTCTGCAAATTACTATGAGCAGTGTTTGTTCTTTGGCTCAGACTTACGCCAGCAATAATACCAACTTGGCCTGGGGCTGGTTTTAGCATGACTTGCGTTCTTTGCTGCTCCTTTTCCTGAAGCTGCTTTGTTCTGTTTTTTTAATCATGCCTATAGAAATTGAGCTTACTATGGGAGGAGAAGGGCTGTTCTCAGAGCAAAAATAGGGCATTAGAGCAACACTTAACATGGTTCCAAATAAACCTGTCTTGTTTGACTCTAACATTATTTCCTGAGAGCTCTGCACCCTTTTCTTTCAGATGCGATCCAAAACCATGTAAAGTTCTAGTAGATGTATTATTATTATGACATTTTTTTTTTTTTTCGTTTTTTTTTTTTTTTTTTTTTTTCCCAGGGCAGATTTGGAAGCTGTCTTCTCTCTGCTCCTAAGAAACATATTTCAGGACTAGTTTCACAGGCTGACAGCCACCTGATCACTGCTTGCTGGATCTGTCCATTTGTTCTTGAGCATTTTGGGCAAGATTGCAACATCCCCTTGATGTCTTTGAATCTTAGGCCTCTGTTGTCTGCAAGAGTTCAGATTAATTATTCAGTTGTATGCAGACATTTGTATAAACACAATATAAGTACTCTGGTGGTCAGCAATTCTGTGATACCTAGTCCTCTCATAAAACTAAATCCTTTTAAAACCCTTGAAGTAGGAGAAGCATTACTTACCACCTGGATTAAAGGAGTATTTTCAAAAGGGCTTTGAAATACCAAAATCTTCTATTTCAATATGCACGTAGGCAACTGGATGGCTAGCTGACAAAGATATTGTGTGTACATTGCAGACAAACAGATATTGTGGATAGTTCGGCTTGTCTGGCCTCTGCCTTGAATCTCTGATCCTTTAGTAATTACATCTGTAGCATCCAGTTCCTTTATTAGATGCCTCCACTTGTATGGACGTGATGGGCATTATACTGAGGAGAAACATTCAGAAAACTATTAGGTTTCCATTACTATGATGGGTAAGAAAAGAATGCTTCGGTAAATGCATGGTTTGTGAGAATGAATAAGTCTGAAAGATGGTATTAATTTTTTCTTGGTAGATGTCATAATAGGTACTGCTGATTGGTTGAAGTGCCCACTTCAAGTAGACAATATCAGTGAAGTAATTAATCTTTTGTGATTCCTTTGTGCCTTGAAGCATTTGTTTCTTATCTGACAAAAGAAACATTCTGCTTCTGTATTGTTGTTTCACATAAAATTTGTTTGTCACTCTAGAAATTTATTCCTAGCTGGAATTATAGCTGCCTTGCTCTTTTGACAAAATAATACTGAACACTTTTTCACTGGGAACAGGGACACAGCACTTTTTTGAATCTGTTTTATTTAAATCTAGTTCAGGTGTTCAGGCAATATGTGGATTTACAATATGATTGAAGTTCTGGGGAGCTCTTAAGAGTATCCCATGAATTACTGCTTTGGTGTAACACTAGGTGGACACCTGGATCTTCTGAAGCGTGTGAATTTTATGTTACACGTTCTCATTTAGAATGGCATGCACTACATCCTCTGTCATTGCTACTTCCATACCTTTGGTACTTATCTTTCAAACGTGCATTCAGTATTATTGTAAGCAGCATAAATTACTTGCTAGTATTATGGAAATAATTGCAGTACCAGTAGTTGCAGGAGCAACGCTGAGTTTGTTTCACTCAGTGTTAATTTCCATGACCGTCTCAGAAAAGCTGCTCATATAGAAAAGCCACCCTGTATACCTGCTGTTTGCAGGACCACATAAATCGAGCTCAAATTATCTAACTGTTTCTTTTTCACATGCAGTAAAAGGAACTCATGTCTTAAAGTGGTTATTATGAGCATCTCAGAAAAACTGGCGAATTGGGAACAAATTATTAAATGATAAAAGAAACAAACTCTGAGAGGCAGACCTTAAATGTTTTGCATATGCAGGCTGCAAGAGCTTTACAACTGCACTTCAGACATAATGCTAGTTCCTTAGTTCTTCAAGCTTTGATAGAATTGCACGGCGTAAGGCAAATGTGATGAATTTTCTTCAAGAGTTTATTACAGACACATTTAATACAGGCCTAAATAGCTGAAATCTTAACGGATTCGTGTGTCATAAACCCAGGTTTCAGAGCACGAGACATTCTCTCAAGAAAAATACACATGAAGTACAAAATACTATGCAAGCCAGGCTTCAAGAGAGGTCGATGATATTTAGTTTTGAAGTTGCTTAAAAGTGCTGGGAATTTATTCACATAGCTGAGACACTAATTTATTAAAATCTTGCTTAGAATAGATAGTCACCACTGGAACAGAAAGATGTTCCACCCAAAGTGCCACCACAATGAAATGATTCTGACATATAGACACAAATGAGAATGTAGAGTCATTCATCAACATTCCTGAAATCACGTGCTGTTTTGATTATGCCTGAATAGACTATATAGCTGTAGACTCTGTTCTTAAACACTGCAGCTGTTGGGATGAGAGTGACTGTCAGTAATGAACTGTCTGAAAAACGTGGATCAGGTGTGAGGTAGTTGAAGCACCTCTCTGTTGACCTGAGTAGTGTCATTTCCAGAGTCAAGAGGTGTATATTTTGTTGCCTCTCCCCAGCAGGTAGTGGTGTTCTAGGTAGCACTTGCTAAGCTTTGGAAGGAACTCAACTTACCAACTAATTGTAGAAGGCACAGTGCATATCCCTGTGAAAAGGAAGACAGAGAGAAAGGGGAAACAAAGCTTTTAGAGGCAGACTGGTTTTACTTTCTTCACCATCCATGAAATTTGCACCCATGCTTGTGGGGAGTGTGCAATTTTTTTTAAAGGTGAGGTTTATTCTTACATGACTGTGTTTCATTCAGGGCATGACAAAACACTGGTGTTTTGGTGTTCCAAAGTTTCAAAATCCAAAAGTAACTTTTCTCTGGGCCTAAGCGCATACTGTAAAAACTTATGTACATATATGCCAGTTCTTCAGTGGCAGTTAATATGAACTCTCCTCCTGTCTCATGAAGAACAATATCGTGTTCTTTCCAATTTGTATTTCTGTTATTTTTGAACAAACCGACTTACTGTAACATAGATCATTTTGCGCCCTCTGGCAATAGCAGCCCATAACTTGGTCATCTTTTTGTGCCTCTGTGTCTCTTCAGAAAGCTGATTATATCTGTAGGTTACATATAGGGCAGTATTTACATTACATATATTTGAACAAGAGCATTTGGAGCAATCATCTGCTCACTGCAGTTGAAACCACTATCTTTGGGAAGATGTGTGTGGAGCAGTTTCCGGAGTTTGGCTGAGCTGGGTAAAAAGGGTCTAAAATGTCACCTATATAGATACAAAAATAGGGAAAAAAATTGATGAACGTGCATTGCTTAGAATTATGGTAAAGCTTAGGAACCTCACTCCTCATTGTGCTGGGTGTTGTCCAAAAAAACCCACCACAAAACAATGAACAAAAGGCTTTTCTGCCACAAAGAGCTTACAATTTAAGAGACAACAGGGTGGAGAAAGACAGTGAAGCATAAAGAAATAAACAGCTGCCTCTGAATTCATAGGAGACTGGTACAGTTGTCATTGCTGGGCATTTAAAAGAAAGTGGATAAGAGCACAGCTTCAAAATCCCCCAGTGCCCTATTCTATAATGAATAAATGTATTTATGTGCCATGTCAGGATTGATAATTGTATCTTGTAAAGGCTGATATAAATTTCCCTAAATAATGAAATACCTACGTGCACACAGTACAGCCTTTGCCATTTCTTACATTTTTTAGGAAGGAAAAGAAAATAAACACATTTTCTGCTGCATAATGAACATTCCTCTGCAAATGTTTCAAGTTCTGGGACTTCAGCCTTACAGGATTGATCTCTATTACATGTGTTGTAGGACCAAGTGCCTCAGCCATTCAAACACTATTATCTGAGATAATGTGGTTTGTTGATGAGATCAATGGCAACTTTGTCCCTGGTGACCATTGAACAGCAATGTTCATAATCCTGGGGTGGGGAGGTAGGTGAAGAATAGGGAACAGACTCTGAACTTCAGAAGAGTAGACTTTGGCTTATTCGGTGAGCTGGTAGGTGGGATCATGTAGGAGGCAGCTCTGAACGGCAAAGGAGCTTCAGAGAACGGACTCACTTTGAAGATCTTGTCCTTAAGGAGTAAAGAGTTGTCCATTCCAGGACTCAGGGAAATAAGTATACATATCACAAGACTGGCTTGACCAAATAGGAACCATGTGACTGTGCTCCAATGCAAAAAGAACATATATAAGAAGTAGAAGCAGGAGCAGACCACCAAGAAGGAATACAGAATTTGCCCAGGCTGGCATGGGTGGTGGTAGGAAAGCAAAAGTTCAGCTAGAGCTGAAACTAACAATAAACGTCAAGAGCATGCTTATCACTATGTTAGCAGTAAGAGAACAAATGAGGGAAATGTAGGTTCATGGCTAAATGTGCTGGCTAAATTAGTGGCAGCGGATACAAGTACGACTGAGGTACTAGATGCTTTCTTTGCCTCTGTCTTCAGCAGCATCTCCCATACCTTTGTGCCTGGAGACAAGGTCAAACAGGAAAGGAACTACTCGTAGAGGAAAAGGATCAAATCAGGGTTCTCTTGAAAAATTTCAACCCATACAAATTCATGGGACCAGACTGATCAACCTCACTTGCACACCTAGGAAATTGTGTTGCAAGTCCTCTTGGAAGCCAGTTCTCAGCACACGAAAAAGAAGGTAGTTGAGAACAGACAATGTGGATTTGCCAAGGATAATATACTTGACGAACCCGATTCATGTTATGATGAAATGACTAGATCTACAGATGAGGAAGGAGCAGCAGATGTTGTGACAAGGTCTCATGCACCTGGGTCTTCTATCCGGGTTGGGGTGTTACAGTCTAGGTGGGAGAAAAACTGTCCATTCTAACAGTTTCAGTTTATTTCTTCAGTTGTCGTTTGTGTGTTTTCAGTAGTGCAGCTTCTATAAATGGCTTTTATAATTATTCCACTTGTTCCTACCACTTCAATTAACATCAGGAAATATTTTTTTCTATAAATGTTCCTTTTCAGATGTGAACCTCATGAGGTTCAACAAGGCCAAGTGCAAGGTCCTGTACCTGGGTTGGGACAACCCCTGGAATCAATACAGGCTAGGGGATGAAGGGATTGAGAGCAGCCCTGTGTTGGACTTGGGAGTACTGGTAGATGAAAAGCTGGATATGAGGCCGCAGTGTGCACTCGCAGCCCAGAAAGCCAACCATATCCTGGGCTGCATCAAAAACAGCGTGGCCAGCAGGTCAAGGGAGGTGATTCTGCCCCTCTACTCTGCTCTGGTGAGGCCTTACATGGAGTACTAAATCCAACTCTGGAGTCCTCAGCACAGCAAAGAC
Organism: Limnodromus scolopaceus; assembly: GCA_028565335.1. Classification (NCBI taxonomy): domain Eukaryota; kingdom Metazoa; phylum Chordata; class Aves; order Charadriiformes; family Scolopacidae; genus Limnodromus; species Limnodromus scolopaceus. The sequence continues at coordinate 70,997,571 of JAOXNO010000013.1, read as the reverse complement.
ATAGACTTGTTGGAATGGGTTCAGAGGAGGGCCACAAAAATGATCACAGGGCTGGAACACTTCTCTTTCTCAGAAAGGCTGAGAGAGTTGTTCAGCCTGGACAAGAGAAGGCTTCAGGGAGACCTTGTTGTGGCCTTCCAATACTGAAAAAGGGCTTATAAGAAGGATGGAAACAGACTTTCTAACAAGTCCTGTTGTGACAGGACAAGGGGTAATGGTTTTAAACTGAAAGAGGGTAGATTCAGGCTAGATATAATGAAGAGATTTTTTTATGATGAGGGTGGTGAAATATTGGAACCGGTTCCCCAGAGGGGTGGTGGATGCCTCATCCCTGAAACTTTCAAGGTCGGGTTAGACTTGCGCAACCTGATCTAGCTGAAGCTGTCTCTGCTCATTGCAGGGGGATTGGACTAGATGACCTTTAAAGGTTCCTTCCAGCCTAAACTATTCTATGTTCTAATGATATGAAATAGCTTACTCTGCCCTGGCTAACAAGTCGCCCCCCTGTCCGCCCATGCCCCACTTAGGGTAGATAGTTGTGCCATTTTGTGTTTTCCCCCTGTTGACTTTTTTCTGAGTTATGTCATTATTGTATTCTGTGGTTCTTTTCAGTGTTAATTCATGCAATGCTTTTGTCACGTTGGTAGCATGCTCTTCTGTGAATTGCCTTCTAGTTTCAATATCACTTTTGTTGTTGAGTTACCAATAGTAGCATTGATTTATTCATCCTGGATAAATAAATAATATAAATTTCCCAATCTTTAGAGTCATAGGGAATAACTGCATTGCTGAAACATCAATGAGACTCTTACCTTCTGAGGTTATTCCTCCCTAGATCAGTTTTTCTGCTGATGCAATACTACAGACTCAGACACCTTGATCTTGGTATATACAAGTTTGTGTCATCTGTATAGGCAGAACCATCTATTAAAAATAAATTTGCAGTTTCTGAAAGTCCTCTCTGCAAAGAAGTATCAACCAAATGTCTTGGAGTACATAACATTCATATAACATGATTCCATGGCCAAATCAACTTGGAGGGGAGCTTCATGAGTGTGGGTTTTAAGTGGGCTGGCCACAGGAGAGATCATGGATTTTTAACACAGTACTGCAAATACCTATGAGTGCTTAATCTTAGATTCATATTCACTGGTGTGATTCATTGCATATTCAAGATTTGGTGCAATGGTGAATTTTTTGCCTTTTATCTTAGTAGATGCATCTGAAAATTCATTTCACTTTGCAAATTTCCTTGAACTTAATTCACATAGTATAAAGGAACAAAATAGTCATGAATATCTTAATAAGGCTGGTTATAAATTAAGATTGACTTACTTATATTTTAGTGTACCATAGACACTTACAATCATTTATGAATTACAGAACAGGATTGGTTTTTGAAGAAAACAGTTCTCTTGTGACAGTCCTTCACCGTAAAGAAAACACAGTATTCATATAATTCACAAATGCCTCTTTAAATGGCTTCAACTTTAAAGGGTTTTCACCTTTCATTTTCAATCTGAACTGTAGCAGTATCCACATTCATAAATGTCAGCATGAATTTGTCTCCTAAATTAATTTAATTATCTAAATATCAAAAGTAATTTCACACCTGCAACTCTTATCTAATTCACAAAAGGCAACGTAACTATCCTGGCTGCACTTTTCCAAATAAACTGTGGCTCCTGAGTCCAGCTAAAAGTATTACATCTCCCAGTGTTTGTCTTAGTCTTCCTCTTCTTGTCTGAACAGGTTTGGTGGCTATAAAATAATGTTGCTTTAACATCTGAAAAATATGTTTAAAATATACCCGTCTCACATCATGTAAAGGAAAGAATACTTTACCAGCTCAGGGTATAAGAGTAACCCATTCGAAAAAAAATGATTGGCAGACAGAACAAAAATTGTGCTAATTTTTTGCTGCGTCCTGAAAGACCAAATGCAGAGATGTATCGCATCACTGTCATAACGTATCATTTTAATTGTGGTGCTCAACAATGATGTGGCACTGTTATGACTGCACTATAAAAGGTTTTTCTGGTACCTTCCTATTTTTGACTTTCCCTGACATTTGAAGAAAATTCTAATTTTTTTTAAAAACCAACCTTTCTAATAAAGTAAAAGTGAAAAGAAGGTCTTGACTATTTTGGTTTTGTCTTAAGATTTTTGAGGAAAGAGCAAGGGAAGTATAAGAACTGGGTGTAATTAGATAAAAGGCTTGCTTAAATAAAAATGAAACAAACATCTTGCTTTATCTGCCTTTATTATCAACAAGTGAGTGCTGAGTTTTAAATAAGAGAAAGGCCATATGCTTCTTTCCAGTCTTGTCCCAAGAACAAATGGGTATATGGTGGCAATCAATAAAATAATCTGGCGGTTAGAAGGAATGCCTTAGCCGGGCACTTGGGTGCATTAATTTACGATGTTCCATCTAGACCTGTGTTTCTCTGCTAAAGAAGATGAGAGGTTACTGTCCTCTTCCTGTCCTGAAAAATGGTGCTTCCCCTTCCTCATTTCCTTCCTTCCCTTCATATATGCCCTGGAGCCTCTCTGCTGCTGTAGCTGGTGCAGTAAAAGCTTGCCCTTCCTGTCTCAATCTGTCTCAACCTTTGTGCAAAGGAGTAAGTCACAACAGAACCTGGCTACCTCTGAATTCATTGTGGGTGGCTTGACACTTTTTTTAAATAAAATTTGCAGGACTTTTAAAATCTTATTCCATGTAGGAGGATCCTTGTAAGCAGACCAAAACCTTATTTTTCCTTAAACCTGCTATTAGAATTATGAGAGTTGAGAAGAGTGCAAAAGCCGTTATAGGAGTCTGAGGTGCAGTAAAATGAGGCTGGATACATGAATAATTAAGATGTGTAGTGGGAGGAGATGCTAAAAAAGCTGCGGGAGTTGTGTTGCAAATAGACCAATGTAGGGACAGTCCTATTTTCTCCTGAATTCTCATAGTTTCCTAGAAAAAAATACTGTTGTCAGCTGACTACCATTGTGATGGTACAAACGCTGTTTCAAAGTCCGTCTGTATCTGTCTCAGAACAGTGCCCATAGCTTGCCTGTATCACAGATAACAACACGGTGTTCTCCAAACTAGTCCCCTGGGCCACTCTGTGGGCTGTAGCTCAGTGTGGAGTACAGATTCTAGCTGAGATCTGGAAAGAGCATAGCTGCACCAGCACAGGTTTTGTACCAGGTTTTTTTTTTTGCTGTCTTCAGTGGTCTTTGGCTTAGGCTCTTACAGACCAAAGTTTAAAAATATCCTTTCTTAATTTGTTTGCTCACCCTCCGAATTTTCTGCAAAATTGCTGAGGTTGTTCCCATGACAGCAGTAATTTCCACTTCCTGAAACACCGAGGAAGTCTCCTAAACACACCAATGCAAACTGATGCTGTTCATAAAAAGCGGGATTCAGCACTTTTACAAGAAGTACAGCCTGATGGAGCTGTGTCTGACAGGCACAAAGGAAGTGATGGACTAAGGGATCCAGACCAGCCCTCCTAGTGGTGATGAGGCATAAACCAGGGCTCAGCTGGTTTGTATTTTATTTTAATCATGATTCCTCCAGACACTCACCTTTGGCTGCCAGTAATGGAGTATGAAGGTGCTCTGAGTTGTAACAGAGGTCATAGATGTTTCCCTGTTTCCTTTTGGTCACTGGCCATGGTTCTCTGCTGTCCCTGCTCAGTTCCCAAACAGCCTGGCCTTTAATTGACTTTACAGGCCTACCAGTTCCTGGAGCTGCTTATTTTACTATAGAGCCTGTACATGAGAAAGTGGGAGGCAGAAATGAAGAGTTGGTCTGATGCGTTTTAACCCAGTCAGTGCAAGTTTGGTAGTACATGCCCACAGAGAGATTCAGGAAGCACAAAAGATGCAAATATTCAGCTCCCTGCCTAGTTTTTTAAGCTTTGAAGCTCTTCCGGAAGGGCTTTCCATGAGTTTCTACGCTGGAATATTTCCAGGGAAGTAAACTCCTTGCATTCACACCAGCTTCCTCCTGCTGTAGCTTTGACCTGGTAAATTGGTCTGTCCTCCACTCACGCATGCCAAAGATCATCTGATCTTTCCTGCATTACATCAAGGCTGGCTAAGAAATGCATGAAACGTGATGCCTGTTATGACACTTACAGCTGAACTGTCCTTGGCGGCTTCTTGAAGTGCTGTGTAATTTCTATGTACCTCTGAGGAAAAAGAGTAAAAGAGAGAGAAAGAAAAAGAGAGACTGTTTTTCTGCCAGGACTTCTAGGAAGAAAAGTGTAATATGAACAAGGGAAAAAAACCTTTTCTTTTAAATAGAAATTGTGAAGAGGTTGATACGGGACTTAAAAGGCATGATTGTGGTCTTGCCTACTAATTTTACACTGCTTCCAGTTGAATTACGCATTGTTGGTGCTGATAGAAGCGTAATGATGGCCAAGATCTTGAGAGCTAGCAGACTTTATTATAAATAATCCCATAGTTTCAATCAGATTGCTTGGTTTTTTAGCCTTCCAGGAGTATTAATATTTTGGATAAATTTAAGGTCCAATTCTTTGATTTCGCCGTTCTTTGACTTGCCCTTAACTCCAGAAGGATTTCATAAATGTAACTAAATAGAACTTGGCTTGTACTCAGCTCAGCTATTGAAATCTGTAATAATTGTGTTTGATATGAATATTTTATGAACAAATCATAGAGTAATTTCCATCCTTTTTGAACAAGTGAGAAATAGAATATCACAAATAATAAGGTCTTTGTGCCTTCCCTTAAGTCAATTTCAGATATATTTAAAGTATAGTAAATTTGATTACTTTTTCAAATGCATGTTATTTTGTCTTCCATACCATTAGTTGGCGGTGAATGCCTTCAACAAAAACATGAACTTCAGTTACTAGAAGTCAAGTGTACTAATGTGTTGTAAACTGCAGGACTAATTTGGGAGGACATTGTTCTGAAACAAACTTCACAGGCTGGAACAAATCTCCTACCTATAATTGCAAAACCTGGTGTTCAATAATGAGGAGGTGACTTCAGTATCTTTAAAGATAAATCCATAGTCCCTTGAGTATCTTTAAAGATAAATCCATAGCCCTGTATAGGATCCAGAATTTGATACTTCTCAGTTTTACTGGAAATTTTACTCTGCTAGCTGAAGTTTAGGTGTTCCTTTTGATGGAAGCCTACTTAAATTAGTAAGTTTGGTGATAAGATATTGTTTGCATGGATAAAAATATATAGTTACATTTTAAGGGGAACTCTTGGAAACTGTTGTGTTTAGTGTATGTTGTTTGACTGTTTGTATTTCTACTTAATATTTACTTATAAAACCAAAATGGTTACAAATTACTTCTTTTTTTCTTTGGAGTAGAACAAAAGTTCAGTGCATTGTTTCCAGTTTTGGTCTTGTCATGCTCCTGATAGACAACATCCACTTGCTTATATGTGCTTCATTTTGTCCTGATTACACTTGTGTTGAAATCAATGGATGTTAGTGGGATCAGCAACTGCTTTTGACAGTCCTTCAAATAGATCTTAAAATTCATTGCACAAGTTTGGTAATCTGTAGTTTACAAGATATGTATTACTCAGTGCACTGCAAGATTGGTATCATTGCTTTTTCTGGGCAGTTTGCTGTTGCTTTGGTTTTGCTGTTAGTGGTAAATTGCAGGAGTTGTCTATTTCCATTTATGGCTATCAGAGCCAATGTCTTCCCGAATGAATGAGTTCAAATTATAAACAAGATAAGAAAATTAGGAGGGATGTTATTTTATAGTTAAAGGAAGCTCAATTCCAGTAGAATCCAGCATCAAACAGATGCTTTCAGTCAGGCAGTGTTTTGTGTCCAAGCTTTTCCTTGTCACTAAGAGCATTACTGCGTATCTGAGATACAAAATCAGCAAGCAGACCTAAAATTGTGTATGAATGCAATACTTCCCATCCAGAGTGTCTTCCACAGTAGTCTCCCATCAGCCTCAAATCACTGAGAGGTATTTGTTGTAAGTGTTATTGTAGATGACTCTATTTGGCTTGAAGGAATTTGGGATGAGTTGCATAGACTTCAAGGCTTTGCGGATGCATATGGCATGGAGGAGTTGCTAATCCAGTGCACATAATGCGTTTTTTCTTGAAGGCTTAGGGCAGAAACAAAGTGAACAAGCAAAACTTGCAGTGCTCCAGCACCATCAAACAGACCTACACAAATTAATAGACTACTTCTATGTTGAGGTCTCTTACAGTGGACAGAAGCTGAGAGGGATGTGCCAAGAGGTATGCTCAGCGCCATCTGTCATGCAGGAATCTCTCGTACAGTTGCCTTCCGTTCAGTCGTGGCAGAGATTAGCAGAAGGCATGAAGTATCTTTTGGGGTTGTTTGTTTGGGTTTTCTAAAATGCTTTATACTTCCCTAGGAACAAAAAAAATATTTGCAGGCAAATTATTTTCTAGTTTTTTAAAAAGGAACTTTATCTAAGAGATTTATTTCAGAACACTTATACTAACATTTGAATTAACATCTCGGAATACTATTCACTTATTTAAAGAAATGAGAAAATGGCAATAAATCCTTCGTATTTGTATATACAGTATATTCTTAGACAGATATGCTTAGTCGCTTGAGGTGGGACTAGAGAACTTAGCCAAATATGATGTCCTCACTTGCACAGCACAGTGCCAAGTCATATTTAGAAAAGTTTCAGGACATCTGTAGTTACCCAAAGACTGGAGCAGAGAATATTCTGACAAGTAAGAAAAGCAAAGGGAAAGTGACAATTTCCATCTAGCTTCTGGAACAGAAACACGTCATAACAGTGCATGAAATCAATGTGAATTAGACACCTAAATTACATATTAAAAATTTGAGAGGTCTGCGACGTTTTTTATGAGTCTGCCTACCCACCAAAAATCCCATCCTGGAATTTTAAGCTTATATCCATGGAGGCCATTTTCTGGAAATCAGAAAGGATTCCTAATTTGTGGCTGTAAGTACTTTAACGTACTCAGCCTGATACTTCCCTGAAATCCCAGTCACAACTGATTCTTGAAGCTGCTTCTCAAAAAAGCTAAATAGTAGATTTGTTCCCTGCTCTGAAGTGTCCAGGCAGATGAACAGCAAATATAGTGAGGTCAATATCAAGTAAGTTCAATTTTTACAGATTGGATGTGTGTTGTTATGTTTGTTTATGCACCAGTCAATAGAATTATACTGGGACTATGTCCATTTCCAGCCTTGAGGCTCTATGGCCGAGATCACGTCCTGTTGCTAGTAGTGCATTGGTGACAGATGGTGATTGGTTGTGTCCTGTTTGTTAATGCAGATGTTAAGCAGTACCAGTATCAGCACCAAGATCAACACTTTAGAAACATCACCAGTAACTGACTGCCCTTTGGACATTGAGCTCATTGAGGCTGGCAGTTCAGCTAGTTTTCCTCCCGCACAAGCTGTAGCTTCCCAGATAGGCTGAAAAGATGCTTTGGGAGACTGTGACAAAAGCCTTACTAAACTCAAGGTAAATGACATCCACTTCCATCCTCTCATTTACTGAATCAGTTATTTCATCACCTTCAGCTCCTTCATGTGTCTAGAAATGATGTTCAGGAAGATTTGCTACATTTTCTTCTCAAGGACTGAGATGAGACTGACCAGCCTGTAGCTTCCCATATCTTTCCTCTTGAAATAGCAGCGATGTTTGCCAAAACAGCCTCCTGCCATGCCCACTCAACTTACTGCACATCTGAAAGGACTGTTAGACTATGTTTTGAGTTTGCCCTGGGAGGTCAGCCATTCTTCTGTTCTCTGTCTTCTTAGGAGACATAGGAAATACTATTTTGACTGTAATCCTATTAAAATCAACATGACTGCTTGCATGCTTAAAAATTGGACAGGGTATTAAGTATGTGTTCAGTTGAGGTGCTGAAGCACTCTCATTTCTAACTGACAACAGTTAGAAACAGGCATTAGCTAAAAGATATCATATTCAAATATCTGATTTTGTATCTCCTTTTCAGGAGTCAGAAAACAAATCAGAAAACCAAACCCAAATGTTTACCAAGTTTTGAGGAAAATTCATCTTTGGAGCCAGGCTTTTCTCCTTAGGTCTGTCCCTAGTCAAGAGACCAATTGGTAATACTTAATTTCTGAAAGATATAGCAGTAGAAAAATTAGTTTTAAGCTATTTGAGACAATCCACTGGGCTTTCCCTAACTGGATTATTTGTATCAGTGGGAGCCAGGCCTTCTTGAAATCATATGGCCAGTATTCCACCCTGAGAAATTTCAGTGGGAATAGTGCAAGGTTTTATCCCATCTAATTCCAAATGTAATGTATTCTTTTTGTACTTGCTGATGATACTTCCTGAGTTGCTAAATGGTTCAAGAGTAAATATTTATAGCTACACAAAGCTCCTGAATGTTCATAAAAAGATCAGCAATACTCCTTAGCAAATAAGAGTAGACTTATTTAATTTTATAAAATCTCATTCTTTCAAGACTTCAGAGAATAAAAACAAAATGCAAATGAAGGGGTCCCTAACTGATAAGGGAACCATGTATACTATCAAGGATGAACACTTTGTATATTTTACATGCAGTTTATTTAAAGTATATACAGCCGTTGGTCTTCTCCCTGGGTGCTGTCTAATGCATGTGGAATTAAAATGCCATCAGAAATTTTTGTTTGTGACTAGTTTACTTTTTCATTCTGCTTGCTATATTGATCACAGATTTCACACTCAAGTACCGTTTATCTTCAAACGAAACATTCCCTGAACCTTATGTAAGGCATCACTGTTTGGGAGCTTTGCCATTTGCAAAATTGTTTCCATCTTTCCTGGATTTGATCAAACTTGTTTGGCAATGAGCATTTGGCTTATTTCAGCTTAGTAGGTCTTTCTTCTCTTTTTCTTGCCTTCTCTTTGGTGTATTGGAGAAGTTTCTGTTGAAGAGCTCAGTGTTGTAATAGAGATTGTTTCTGTGCTAGACAAGAGGTCTTTTGCAATCTTACTTCCTCCTGATCCTGTTGTGTGAGAAGTGATGTTCTGAGACTTAACTTCAAAATGAGATAACTTAAATGTATCTGTTTCAATACATGAGTCAAAGATGCAGAGTTTTATACATTCTGTATCAGGTCAAACCTGCCAGAAGTGTTGGTTTTCATCCAAATCTGAAACTATTTGAAGTTTACCTTATTACCTCGAAGGCTGTCATGGGGAACCACAGACTGTTCCAGTCATTTTGAAATCATTGTGCCATATTGTGATTAAACCCAAATCTAAAGTAGGAAAACAATTTTATACCAAGGCACAGTCTTTATTATTACTATCATTTAGAAAGCACAGTTCTTAGTAAGTCTTGCAAAAAGCCACTTCTTGAAAACTTTTACCCACTTCTCTCAATAGCGTTCCTTTGACCAGTTAGACTACAAAAACCTTGCTCCCAAATCCGTACTTGAAACTTCTATAGCTTCATTTTATTTCACTTTAGATACCTGTAACACAATGGCAATAGTCTTTCCAGGTATCTGATTCCTTGTAAAGAAAAATGCTTTTCCTGGAAGAAAATTTTAATGAAACAAAATTATACTTTGAATTTCCAGTTGATGCTGTCTTGCAGTATAATTCATGCTCCTGCTGGTATATTTTGTGCGTCTCTAATGTCTAGTTACCAGATTAGCTTTTCCCTGCATACTTACTTCTTACACAGAAATTTGGAAGAGTGGGAACCGTTTTCCTACATTACATTACAAAGTACACTACATTACAGAGGATTCAGATGGCTTTTGTCACCAAAACCCCCTGAATTTTTTGGTAAAAATGAATCAGAAGTTTTCCAGTGGTGCAATTTCCCTCCCCCCCCCTCCCCGAAAATGATAATTCTGTGACTCAAACATTTCCTTTGCTAGAGCCTGAGTTCATCAACCATTCAACCATATTTTTGATGTACCTAAGACAGTGTTTATCATAAAGAACTCATGGACTCTGAAGCCTCAGCCCCTGGAGCTCAGCACAGAATTTCTCATTGGGGGGCTGAGTCGGGAGTGCTCCTGCTGGGACACTGCCATGCTGAAGACCCAGATGGGCTTGAAGGGCTCCAGCTGTGGTAATGATGAGCCACAGAGCAGCATGAAGTCTCTTCCAGAGAGACTAGATCTTTGAGAATGAGATCCTTGTTATTATGCTAAGCTGTGAGTAAATGACATGTTCTTATTTGAGGGAGACATCTCTTTGTTCTACCTTCTCATTCTTTTATTTTCTTTTTTCCCCCTACTCCTATTTTCTTAAGAAAAAATAAAGGTTTTAATACAAACCTGGTACAAATCAGTATTTCATAATTTTTTACAAAATCAGAAGCTCATATTTATTTTTTTTTTCCACAAATGCTTGTAAACAGTTTTCCAAAGTGTGAAGTTGACTTTCACTCTCATTTCTTTGCTGGTCGTTCTGGGTCTACAGAGCAGCAGCAAGAAAATATATTCCAGTTTAGAAAGTGTGTTTTAATGTCTTTGAAAAAGATATTTCCTCTCTACTTCTGGTTTGCAAGTGAAGGGATTTGCAAGAAGCCTTCAACAGAGCATCTGTAAAGCATAGGCAAGAGCTCCTTTGCAGCCTGGTGTTTGCTGGTCGTCTAAGTTCAGTGCTGAGGACCAGCCCTACATATGAGCACGGGAGCAAAGCAGACAGGCTTATCTGGAAGCCTGAATGAACAACAGACTACGTAAAAGTCCCATTCAGAAAGAGACCATTCAGTGGTGCAGACTTTGTATCCTCCCTAAATGCATTTGTAGGAAACTGCGTTGTGGTCAGCCAAGCAGGAGGCACCTCCAGCAGCAGGTGGAGCTGTACGTTATGCTTTAGGCATGTGGCCGAAAGCTGGTGTGTGTCCACATCACCAAGTCATTCCAGGCAAATGCTGAAGTGATTTGTAGCTTAGTTTTTGACCCACAAACAGGCATGTAAGTACAGATGATGGAAATCAGGAAGATGCTCGTGGGGCCTTGCTCAAAAAATTGTTTCTAGGAAAATGCTTAAAGGAAACGATGTTAGAAATACGGTCAAAAGAAAAAACAGAAAGGAGTAATGAAATTGGTGAGATGTAACAAACAGAACCGAGAGAAATACCAAAAAATTGATTTAAAATATATAAATACATATATCAATACACTTGCCAGTTTAATATCCTGGTAAACAATGAGCTGCAAAGAACTTTTCCTTTATCACTTACGTGAGCGAGACTGGGGCATACATACTTCCGTGGCAGTGGGGGAAGCTTGTCCTAATTTTCCCTCTGTGCTTGTTTGTTTGTATTCCTCTTCTTCAGAGGATTTGTACATTTTCCTTCCCATAAAGTAGTACCACTTTGAGTGCAGAAGATTTGCAGCCATACAAACTTACCAGCACATCAACTGGCTGTCTATTATTCCTTTATTACTCCACAGAGTAGCTGCTGTCAAGCACATGCAAGCCATCCCAGCCATCTGTCTGCTGCTCAGAAATAGCTTCCAGAGGTACTTCCCAATCCTCCTCCTTTCTTTTCTGGTTCATCTGGAAAAACTTCATTATCAGTAGCTAAAATACTTTTCAATACAGAATTTGGGGGAGGGGGGGTTTGTTGTTGTTTTAATGTCAGTTCTCATTCTCCCTCCAAACTTATGTTTTGACCTTATCTTCTTTCCCCTCGCTCTAACATGCGTTTTCACAGCAAAGAACTCCTCATTATAACACCACCTTATTACAGATCATGCTCTATGACAATATGATTTCCTTCATGGCTGTGTACAAAGAAAACAAGCAAAAGAACACATAAAGAAGAAAGTTTTAATGTTAATAAGGCAGATTCCATCCTGAGAGGGGTGAATCGGTGCAGCTCTACAGAAGTTAGAGGAGATTCACTGCCCATGTACTTCTGAATGAAGTCCATTCCCTCAAGCAGTGGGCGTTACAGACTGATCTATTTTATTGCCTTCACCATGTTATCAAGTTGTCTCCTTGATAAATTAATAATGTGGCTTTTAAAGAGCTAATTGATATTACTGTACAAGAGCCACAATTTAATTAAGAATTCTGTAATTGCTTCAAGAAAGATTCTAGTTCATGTATTTAAAACAGGAACTTAGGAACTATTGTGCCTATAGGATATAAATGTCAAGAATATATATTTTTTTATTCAATTTGAAATGTGCTATTTTTTTTAAAATACACTTCTACTTTTTCTACTGAATCTATAGTTTTCTGTTTCTTTCTTCTTGTTTCTCTTCTCTTCTCTTATCCTTGAAGTATTTTTGGTTTTATACTCAGACCTCCTCAGCTAGACGATGAGATAAAGGCTAATATTGTGGCCCTCCCATTCCTCAGTGTCTTAAAAAGATAGAATGGTTCTGACATAAGAAAATCAGAAAATCTGATCCGTCCTTCACCCATGTTTTGTGAGTCCTCCAGATTAAGACCTCTGTTTCTGCTTCCTGATTGTGACTTCTGTTATTAATATACAAGGTATTCCCTGATCTAACATCAGAGCAGATAGCTGTTAAAATAGCTTATACTGTTCTGCAAAGGAAGTTATGTACTACAGTCACTTACTGTAGTGTGTAAGTGTCAAGGGAGAGGGGAAATATCTTTTGTTTAATTTTGCATTGATATCCATGGTGGCTGCACTAGAGAAACACAGCCCACTGTAGACTCTCTGGCCTTACCGAACTGCAGTCCCGTTGGGCATAACAATGCTTTACAGTGGAGCTTCCCAGCAGGCTCCACCGTCTGATTAAAATGTTGCTGCTTCTCTCTGTGCTATAAGATAAATTGGAGAATTCCCCCTTGGTCAGGGTGCCAGGAGCCTTTGCAAAATGTGCTTGACAAGTGGCCCATAGGAATCATTCAGCCCGAATAATCGGAAATGCCAACTTCTGTGCAACTTTGGAGTGCTTCCTAACTAAACTGTTTTGGTTGGACAAAATATAGAATTGGTAGCTGTGCTCTGTGTGTGCTGCAATATAATTTATTTGCAACAAAGAGATGCAGACCTTTATTTTTTATTTTTATTTTTTTCAAATTGGTAGGGACAGGAGGAGCTTTGGTTTTCACTTGTAATGAAAAATACTAACTATACACACAGTCAGAATTTCAACACGCTGAAACAATGCAACATATACCCAAATCTATTCATGGCTTCAGCAGTTGTGATGAGACCTGGGGACTGAAACTGACTGCCTTAATATCAGCACATGTAAAATGAACTTGCCTGGAATTGTGTTTTCAATAACATAGTAGAATTAAAGTAATTAAATATTCGTTTTCTTATTGTTGGGATGCTTCACGGATTAGTGCATTTGGGAAAAGCTCATCTTTTTCAAAGAAAAACATAAGAAAAAGAGAAGAATAAAGACAGTTGGATGTCAGCTGGTCTATGACTAATTCCGGGTGTAGTGTTGTCCAACCAGTGTTGTCAACGCCACTTACGTCATCCTTACTGGTAGTTTCAGAAGAGAGGCCAAAAAAGGAAAAAAAAAAAGAGTTGGCTTAGGGAATGAACTTTGTTCCTGTCCCTATAAAAAGGGAGGCAATTTCTCAAAGAAGGGGAAGGAAGGGTAAGATGCTGAAAGATAGAGACTTAAAGGGACCTGCTGATATGTAGATATATAAGGTGTTAAAGGAGGAAGAAAGAGGATTAAGAGCAAATTAAGCAATAATATAAGTATCAGTTAAATCACATGTTCTAGGTAATGCCACATTCTGAAACCAAACTGGGTTTAGGACTTACAGTAGGATAGTATTGACTTTTCATGTTTGTTATCTGTGAACCTTTTACGGATTGTCACAGAAAAGAGCTCTTTTTTCCTGATCGTGGCTTGCGGATTGTTACAGGTACAGCCTCAAACAAAAGTCCATGATTTTTCTGTTGTGCTACTGAACATGAGAGACATGATGAATAAGGTGTATTAAAAGGAAAACATACTGTCAACATTAAAAGCAGATGAGGGCTGCTACGGGCCAAAGGCCACCTTCCTGGTCCTTCTTCAGACTATCAGTAGAGTATTCCTGTAAGAAGCGATCACTAGAGTGAGGAGTGGCAACCTCCTGCACAATGTAGACATAGCACTGCCAATCTGTGTTAGCTCTGGAGAGCAAACATATTGCAGTTAGAGGTGTGGTTGCCATTATCTAGGAGGTACCATATCGATACTCGTTAGTATCCACCTAGCTTGGGAAAGCACCTGGGAATCATGACATGGTTTGGACACCTCGAATGAGTATCCATAGTCCTGGACGTCATGGGCTGAGATGACACAGTAGATTGAAATTAGCATTGGTGGGTCCTGGTATAGCAGAAGTGCCAACCTGCTGTCCCAAAGATGTATTTTGTGATTGAACCATGGTACTTAATCTCTAGGGCTTTCAGTTCAACGCTTCTCTCAGACATTACTACTTTTTATTTTATTTATTTTTTAACATGGCAATCAATAGTCTCTGAAGATACCCTCTCAGCGCACAAGCACACTGCACTTGAACATTTTGTACATGCTGACACAGTCTAAATGACATTGCCCAGAACCTGACCCCCTTAGTGCCCCATTAATGATTTGTGCTAACTCCCCTCCTGACGTGATAGCCCTTGAAGATAATTGCTTTTATCTGCACTCAATGTCTTGGTGTGACCTGTTTGGATTTTTATTTTGAATTTGCAAAATTTTGGAAGACAATTTTCTTTTCTGTCATTGTTTTAAGGTAGGTAGAGTTCACCATGCCAAACTAGCAACAGACAAGTGCGTTGTTATTTAAGGTCGTGTCTCAGGAGAGGCGCTTTGCCTCTGAGTGCTGGGCGCTGTCATTATTTTTCACCAAACGGCTCATTGCGTGGTTTGGCAGGTTGTGAGCTCCAAAGGGTTAACAGAAAGTCAGCGGTGATGCTGTAATCCTGCAGGACTGCCAGCACGCTGCACTGTTGTTGTGTCAGATCAGGGGGGTTTGAAGGAAGCTGTGCTGGCTCCTGCAGCTGCCTCAGTCACATCTGTCATTTTGGGTCTCTGCTCCCAACAACATGGCTGACGCAGCAGGTAGAGCAAATGACTCCCATACTGGGTACGAAACTATATTGTTTCAATCCCTACGGCATCCAGAAAATGCACGGCCTCTGAGAAAGAGCCGTCACCTCTTCAGAAAATTAATGCACCACGTCAGGAACGTGTGCCCTTCCTGGGGTGGGGGGGAAGTAAAAACCCGTGTCAACCGTCTTCCTGACTGTAATGGTGAAAACAATGCAGGTAAACCCAACTGCCCTCTGCCCTACTTCTCCTCTGCTGTAAGCAATTAATTCTCCAGCAAAATAACCAGAGGGAGCACTTTTTCCACAACATTGCTATTTTCTAAAATCTGCATTGGCTTCGTCCTTACATTGACATTGCAACCATCTGGTATGAACGGTTTGATATGAAGTGGGGCAAATCCACCCTCTAGCTTCTAAAGAAGTACTCTTAGTGAACCATGCTAGTTTTCCCTTTTATTTTTAAAAAGACTATATGCTTTAAATTGGGGAGAGCAAATGTGATTTGGAAATGTCAGAGCTGGACTTCACTACGGCTCCATTTGCAATCATGTGGTCTAAATTCAGATATTTTTATGGTTCCTCTCTCACTTGTTATTAAAACATCTGATGTATTTAGCCACATAAAACCCTTGCAAGATTAAAAAACAAACCAGACAAGAAAATCCCCCCCTATGATTGTTGTTATCTTCTAGGTAGAAAACCAAGGCACAGAAACAGGTGAGTCTGAAGTCAGAAAAACATCTGTGGCTGGATTGTCGCCCTAATCTCTGGATTACTCTTCTATACCTGTCTCTCCCATGGTACTGACACTCATGATAGGAAAAACTGTATTTTCTTGATAACATAGGTGGCTTTTTCCTTTGTAAGTCTCTGTTGCACAGAATATACTAAGCTTTGTGATAATCACCAAACGAGGCATGCAGCAGGCCAAGGGCAAAGCTGAGACAGTGACCTGTACATTCTGGCATTCACCATATGCATGTAAAGAGTCAGAGAGTTTGCTAGTGCCTTGGAGCAAGGTCTGGTGCGAAGTGTCCCACTGGCATTCCTTCCTCTGGGAGGCTCAATAAAGGAGATGGAGAAACTTCGACCACATCTTCCAGTCTTAAGGGGAGAAAGAAACAAAAAACCCACAAAGATGGCACCACTAGATGAGGCAGAAAGGCCAGTTTTCAGCCTATTAGAGGGGCTGGTAATGGATGTTTAGGGAAACATAATAAACAAGATAAGTATGCTCTTCCTGTTGTATACCTTTCCATCTTCTAACAATAGGTGGTGAGGGATTTTTAGATTTGTGGCTTACATCCAGACCGTCACATTTAACAGGGCTCAGTAGACCTTTCTATGAATTGGTCTAGTCCTCTTTAATCAGATTTTCCTTTTGACCTCCACAACATCCTGTGTCAATGAGTCCCACTGCTTCATTCTGTAGTCTGTGGAAAAATACTTTCCTTCGTGATTTTTTTAATCCTGAGGCTTGATAATTTCCACTGGGGGCCTCTTGCTTCCTTCTTTTCTGAGTAACAATGAATAGTTGTTCTGCTTGCCACTCTAGATATTTTAGTTATCTGATAATCTCCTTGGGTTGTGTTTTCTCTGACTGAAGGGCCTCAGTCTCTGTCTGAGTGAAACTTTTCATTGTTTTGATCATCCTTTCTGCCCTCCTCTGTTCCTTTTCTGGTTCTGCTATATTATTTATGGGTTAGAATGACCAGAAGTACATTCACTATTTGAGCTATGACTGCACCATGGATTCATACAGTGGCATAAAACTGCTTTCTTTTCTGTTTATCCTTCTGATTAATGCTAAGCATTCACATGGCATTTTCTGGGAAATATTCACAGAGGAGGGAAGAAGAAGGCTTCCCATGATCAGGACCACCTAAAGACAAATGAAACTCATTTTAACATGGGAAGAAAATGTTAATATGCTCTTCGTGGCTCTACCCCTTTCACTACCATCTGACGCAAGCTAACCCTCCCCTCATCCTGAGATTTGGAGTGGTATCTTGGAGTGAGGGATGTTGCAGATCAAGAAAGTCACATATGGAGAAAGCAGATGGACTTAATGTCATTGCAGCCTAAGAATTTCACTTGAAGGTCAGGAAGAGGGAGAAAATGTAGGCTGGGTGTGGAGTAGGGAGATAGGAGAAGAAGAGCTATGGGTTCTTTGTCTCAGTTGGAAGGAAAAGCAACTGGCTTAGGTCATGGCATTTTACGTGGTGAGATTGGGCAGGAACTGAATAGATTACAGGGCTGTGGTATTGCGAAGGCAAAGGCAGGTTGTATTGATGGTTTATCTGACATTGATTGAGAAAAAGAGTTAGGAAATTCTCCAATGCCAAACCAAAAGCTTTTTCTCTCCCTTCTTAACTATGTTATCACAGAGATGTTACCACTGTCACTGATGGACTTGGCCGTGGCCAGCAGCAGCTCTGTCTTGGAGCTGGCTGGAATTGGCTCTATCAGACATGTGGGAAACTTCTGGCATCTTTTCACAGAAGCCACTTCTGCAGCTTTACCCTGCTACCATGGGGTAAAGCCTTGCCACGCAAACCCAATACACTATTAAAATATGATTTAAATACCAGGTAGGATTCTGGTGATTTGAATTTATCAATACCAATGGGATTTGAGAGTTAAACTGGTGTCCCCATCCAACTGTAATTTAAAAGTGGGACTCTCTTCCAGCTGTTTCCCAGGCTAACAGCAACATGAGACTCATTCATTGTGATTCATGGCTGCGCAGGTGATTGACCTTGCTCGCAGAAGGTGATCGTGAAGGAGTACTTACTCGGCTGGCATGTAGGTCACACCATTACCTCACTAGTCTAGCCTCCTTAGAAGTCCCCCAATAGAAGGGGAGTATCCTTGGAAGGACGTGACAAACCATGCTGCAGTGTTCCCAGACCACTCCACCTGCAGCAGGCATTGGGCAGGCCAGGCTTCATTTTTGCCTCAGGATAAAGCAGCTCATCAGCCAGCCCAGGGCGATGGAAGCAGAAAGGCAACACAAAGACATCTCTCTTTTCCTATTCTGCCCTACTTATTTCAGTTTTGGGGGAAGAGGAGGAGGATGCCAGAGGAGGACCAAAGGTTTCCTCCTGCAGATTTGTCAATGCCCTTTTATTTTCTTTAGCAAGGACTGTAGAGATGAACATTTCCTGCACTCAGCAGCTTCCCCTGTCTGCTTTAGGAATGAGTCACGTAATGCTGCTGCCGGAGCTTTCTTGCAAGGTGCGGCAGCGTTGCCATCAGGACACCCAGGCTCTCTCCATAGCTTTCCTGTAATTTATGCGTCAAACTTGCAATAAATCTACAATTATTTTCACCATTAATAACTGTCTTGGGGGAAAAGGACATTAAATGAGAAGTCATCATTGCTCATCTGTATGTGCATGGAGCTGTTCAACTGGGATGCGTGCTCAGACAAGGAACATTTGAAATGCAGGAGGCAAACACTCTTGGCCAGACGGCATTTTTAGCACGAGCTCCAAATTCCACTCTTAGTTATAATCGTGCCACACCATTTCCATCTCATGAATTGGGATAAGAGAGCAGAATCCAACCCTTAAAATAGCATATGATAGCCCTGTTTCTACAAAGGTGATTAGTGCAGGAGATACGGCAGCAACCATCGCTAAGGAAATGCGGAGGTGCAACTTATGAACTGCCACAGCTCCTGCTGGCTTGAAACGCTACCAACAAAAGGGTTTCATTGGCAGTGCCTGGAGCAGAAAGGACCTAAAAGAGAAAGGCTGGTAGGAGAGGATTTGTCACATTTGTAAAGAAATGTATCTTTGTAAAGAAATGAACGGTTTGTCACAATTGTAAAGGTACAAAAAGGACTATTGATTGGCCTGGCAGCAGGAAGCCTGTGCTCCCCTCTTTACAGCAACCAGCTCAACAAGCCCCTTGGCCCCTCGAGCCTGACCTGCAGTTGTAGCTGCAGCAAAGCTAAAGAACTGAGGTGAATTAACACTGATCTCCAGTTCAGGAAGAGCATTAACCTCCCTAGACACTCTGGGCCAAATCCATCCCTGGTGTGACATCAACCGAGTAACATCAGGCTTAATTTTGGCCCAGATATCTGCCCTGGCTTTCACAGCAGCAAAACTTTCCCCTTCCTTCCAAAGTAAGGGTGGTGAAATGAATCAGGTCAAAGGAGACTAAACACTGGCTAAAAACCTTGATCCCAGTTAGGAGTTTTGCCTGCTTGGGGACAGGGCTTGGCTGGCTCTGGTAATCATGGGGTGGTTACGACGTACTTCAGACATTGCATAACTGCCGGTTTAATTTACTGCGAATGGTATTCAAAGCTGAGGATTTAATTCTTCTGAACATTAAAGCTTACAGCTGGGTTAACCTCCTCTTCATAAGTCAGTGTGTATTATTTTCACAGAACTAAAGGATATAATCCTATTTTTTTTTTGCTGTTGACAATTTCGGTAGTTCTTTTTTTCTCTTAACTGTTTTTAAATTTTTCTTTTTCACACGCATGTGATGTGCACGTACATCCTCAATCACCATAAAATTTTATAAGTCCGCCATCAGCTCCACTGAAATCTCCAGGTATCAGGTTAAATTTCTGGTTTTGTTCTTAGATGGAGTACCAGCTTTTGATCCCATGCCAAAAGTCAGCATATAATCATCCTATTACAGCAGGAATAATTTTTTTAAATTCTGACTCTCTTAAAACTTCTTACGCTGCCTGTTTTGCAGCATACCAAAACTGAAATTCTTGACAATTCAGTCTTATAGTAAAATTGATCATCACAAATCTTACTCCAGATTAATTTAATTGATTACTTGATTATCATAGTTACAAAGATCTTTTTTTAAAGGCTCTTATCTTTAAAAGACTTTTGGAGATTTTCCTCATATACTTTTTTTTTAAACCCACTCTGTCCCCACTCTTCAACATTTTATTTTCTTGTATGCTCTGCAGGATCTTATTCTTCGCTTTTGCAGTTCACTCAACTGAATTCTGGCCACTGGACCAAGAAGTGTAAAGAAGCATAGTTGCAGCACACATCATTTATTTTTCCACTAGGTATATTTACTTTACCATTGCCCCTTTGCTCTTGACTCACAGATTCTACCTCAAAGAACAGCACCAGGAGGTAAACTTTCTTTAGTTTAAAAGTAGACAGATGGCTTTTAGTGTTGTCTCTGATGGCATGTGAAGGCCAAATGGGATTGCTTCTTACTTCCGCAGATCTATTCCATCTCTTGGACTTTGTAAAAAATGATGTTGATTATTCAAAAGAAGGAATTCAGTTCAACTGAGCTCTGTTATCTGTATCAGATGTGGAAGCTTAACTGTTAGTAACAGTGAAAACTTTCTTGTCATTAAAGTAATTGAGTGGATTCTTAACACACAAAAGTGGCAGATCTGTTGAGAAAATAGCATTTACATAGAGTTTACTAATAAAGATAATCCACCACCATTTTGAAAGAAAGGAATCAACAAGACAAACTCAGAAACAGTAATATAACCTACTTCGGTTATACTGAAATAGTCTGGTTTGGGATTTGTCATGATTTTATAATAGTAGAAAATGTGACCATAATTTTCTCATTTCAAGTGTCTTGTTAAGATTTTCAGGATTTGTTAAGATACTTTTTTATTTCATGGGTATTTATGTTTCTTAAACACTTTGTAAAAAAGAAGAATGGTTTGTTTTCACAAGTGCACATAGTATTTGGAATATTATTTTATTTACATTTGTCTCCCTTTGCCAAAGAAATTGCAAGGTTGTAAACTACATTACCTTAAAGCCTCTTCACTAGAACTGAGTGAATTACTGAAGCTAAGATCCCCTTCAGAGAAGACAGTAGGAGTAACACTAACATATTTCACAAATCTGCCGAACTGTTAATTGAAAGTAAGGCAATGTTTTATTTCAAATCCTTAAAACATGATGTTACAATTTTTCTCTTGGAATTTTAGTGTAATTTTTGAAACACCCTTCTTTTAAAAAATAAAGCTTAATGCTGAAGCAAAACCTTATTTGCCCTCAAGGAACCTTTGTTTTTGACTGAATGAAATATTGTTTTAAAAGTCCTTTTAGGCTTAAATTTCTTAGATTTTCTTGTTTACTTATTTTTCCTTTCCAAAAGTATGAATAACATGAGAAAATAAGCTCTTGGTGAAATTCCACTCTTTGAATTGCCAATGTCATCTAAAATGGACTCTTTAAAAAATGAAAGTGACTGTCTTGTATAGATCAGTGATTATTTTTTTTCTCCTAGTTATCAGCAGCATTCAGTGCTTGGCACACACTTACCCATCTCTCATCTTCAAACGCGTTGCCTGAACACACAAGTGGACCTTGATTTAAATCCTTTACACAACCGCAGCTGTAGCATGTGAGACTGTGCTAATGGAAAGGAGGAGGGAACGGGCCTACAGCCCTGTTGCTTCTCCAAGTAAACCCAAACCTGCAACTTTTGTGTGAAGGTCTAAAATCTGTTAATGAAGGTACTGACTCATCTGTTCTTGAATCAAGCCTTCAAATGAGTTTTAGTGCTCTATAAGTGCCAAGAAAAGAACTTTGCCTATTCCAAAGCAATGCCCAAGCTCTGTTTCTTCCAGAGCTCAAACAAACTGAAAAGCATTTCTGTGAAACAGCAGACGGAGAATTCTGGGTAATGATGGATGAATAAATATGCTCAGCATCCTGCTTTCCTTCAGAATTCCTATGTACAGTACACTGTAGCGAATATTTACATTTCAATACACAGATTGCTTCCTCTGCTCTTTCAGAGCTGTGTTGTTTGAGCCCTGGAGCTGCCCAAAGAGAGTTTGGGCTTTACTGGGGATGTAAGTATGATTTAAAAGAGGGAGGTTTGTTTCATTCCCCTGTCCCAAAACTGTCAGGACTATAACAGTATAACTCCTTTGCTAAGTGAGTAGTCAAAGATGCCTCTTTCTTGACAAATCTTTCTCTGAAAGCCATGGCACAATAACACTACTTGAAGTTGTTTAATTTATGAAAAAGAAATACGACTTCATGTGGCAGATATGAGTTGATGTTTTAATAATATATGCTACTGGATTCAAAACAGTAAAATATCTCTACTGTTACCTTTTTCAGTCTATTGGAAAAATATATCCTTGTGTTAGGGTGATCTCTTACTTGTTTATCATGGCATTAGTCAATTAAATGAATAGAAATAAAAGGGACAGCTAAGACTAGGTAGTATCTTGGATTGGAGTTGTTTGCAGAGGTCTACAAACTCACATGAAGAATGTCATGGTGACTTAAAAATGTTTGCAAATGGTGATGAACAAATCTACTGTAAAAACCTCTCAAACAGCATGACTGACTTGTATGTCTTCCAAGCAGTCAGTAACACGAGGTGGATATGCATTTATTACTGATTAGGCTGATTCGATCTTGTCAACACTCCTGCATTACAGAAACACTAATATTACATGCTGAGCTAGTGGTTGTGTGTAGATAAAGGAGTGCATTTCTCTGTGAAAAAAAGCATAAGTATCCTGAACAATTTATGATCTGGGAAGCCAAATTTAATATAAAAAAAGAAAAATAGCACAAAGATGGTGTGAGACAGAGATAACAAAGAAAAAAACACATAAACCCATCAACCCTAAGCCATTGTGAATTAACTGAATTAAAATGATGCAATGTTTTAAACATGTTTTAATTTGAAAAGAAAAGGCTCCAGCTCCACATCCACAAAGACTCATGAGCCATTGCTTCCTGGAACAGCACAAACATGCCAGAACCAGCATAGAACTTTAAGGGGGAGCACAGGTTGCATGAAGGAATAACCTGGAAGAGGCACCATAGAGTTAGTTTTATGCACATGGATGAAATGTGCGTAAAATAAATGCAGCTCTGATGGTTTTATTATAGCTCTGTTAATAAAGAACTTAGATTTAGTTTGATAAGTATGGAACCCATCGAAGCTGTTACTTAGTACAGGCAATATAAAGAGGATGAACCTCTCCTACATCCAGTAGTCATAGTGCCCTATGTGAAAGACAGGTAACTGTGAAAACTAATCTAAGACTGAAGACTTCTGAAGACACCATGTTTTAATTTGGAAACAAAAAGGAAAACCAGCCTAAGCATTATATAAAATACAAAACTCCCAGATAAATTTTAGCTCATAGTGAGCAGGCATGCAAAATGCAGGGGCCGAATATGGAGCATTTTCAAGTAAATGGAAAGATTCTCATTGTGTTCACTAGTGACTGGGTTAGGATTTTGAGAGACTTTAAGGATCAGGAGAAAGATAAGCTTTTCATTATATTCATTAGATTTCCATTATCAGTTACTGAATTCACTTAAAGCTCTGTGCATCAACCACGATTTTTTAAAAGAGATATAAGAACCTAAGATTTCCCTTTCCCTTCCCTGCACCCATATGTTTGATCTATTAACATTTCAGGGAAGTTTATTATTTCACATAGATCCCATATAAAACCCAGGAGGACTTTTGTATGTTGCAACATAGCTGATGTGCTGCTATTCTACTCTGTACACAGATATAATGCTCAATGAAAAATAGGGGGGACACCATCTATGGGGTCCCGTAGAAGGGAGTGAGGAGAAGGTACATGCTCTATTCTTCACATTAGAAATGGTAAACTCTTAATGTTGGGGTAAGCAATAAATTTCACTGAAATAGCTTGTGTGTTGAAGTAAAAATCCTTCAGAAATGTTTGAAGGATAAGAAATGCTCTTGTTTCTGAATATGTATTTTCAAATTTGAATTGTCTGGTTTACAATTACTTATTTATATAATTCTGACAGTAGTCCAGTGTTGTGCAGAATGGAAAGAAATCCCAGATCTCCATGCCAATTCATTATTTCTAATATCTTTAAGTTTGTTTATCCATTTTTAACACTTGCAGAGAAAATCCATTTGATAAATTAGAAATACCATAATTTCTGAAAGAGAGAGGTAAAATTATCTTTGTGGTGTTTAGACATGTTAGGAGTAAAAACAGATGATTGTCAGTTGCTCATCAGTGTTTCCATGGAACCTTTTTCTGTAAGAAGCAAAATTTTTGCTGTCTTGAACATAGTACCACCATTCCACTTATCGATAAAAGGCATTGCATTTCTTCTTTGCAGTACAATTGGAGAAAGTCTTGTATGTTGCATGAAAGAGTGGGGTTTTTTTCTAACAAATTGTTGCTGAATATGCCTCATACTCAGAATCAATGAAGTGTTCTTCTAAATTTAATGATCAATTAGGTGAAACTTCCTTTCCTGCTGATATTCTTTTTAATAGGGAATGAAATTTCTTTAGCCTTGTTTCATGTATGAACTTCTTGGTAACAACATGAAAAAAATAAGTACCTGTAAAACCAAGTTGGCCCCTTTGTTATGAGAATTATTTATAGAGATGTTGCAGCAGAAGCTCCGAACTTCTCATTGCAGCTGAAGCCTTGAGTTTCAGAAAAGTTGCAGCAATCCTGTTTCTAGAACTGCATATTGATGTGTGAATTGGTAATTACATGAAATGTATAACCTATGAAATTGGAGGCTTTTCTTCTGAAAAATTATGGAAATAATTCCATTAACTTCAGCAAAGGTACTCCTGCTTTTTATTAATATTCAAAAGGACATGATTCAGCCCTGGTTAGAAATGCCCTGTACACGCTAGCTAGATCTGTTCTACTGAAGAAAGAAATATTTCTTTTTGTTTCTTTTTATCCAAAGTTACACCTTAAAAGATGGCAAAGGAATAGATCAATACTTTATAACAACAGGGCCTGCTTTCCAGAGCTGGTAACTATATTTATTTCTAATTGAGACCATTTAGGTCTTCTGAAAATTGGTCATTATCTTTAGCTATCTAAACACACAGGACTGATTTACAGACCTATGATATTAAGTATCTGGAGTTTGTATTGATTTCATGTCTGAAAATCTGGCCTTTTATATTTAGCTGCTAATTGAAGTTAACCACTAACTTAAAGACCTCTAGTTCAAAAATTTGGCTTGGGCTCTTGAATACAAATGCGTTGCATAGAGCTGAAGTAAAAATGGAGACACTGGAGTATCCTGGATTATTTCAGCGTATATCAAATATTTCTTTTTGATCACTTTCAGTCACAGTCCTGCAGTGTTTTAAACAGGTGCATGTGTCGACTTATGTGAAATAGGACAAAAAATATCAGGCGTACTTTTCAAGACACAAAGCATTTCATGAAAGTTTGAAAGTATCGTCATATTTGAAAATATATTGAAAGAGAATAGTTTTTTATAATGCTGCTCTGGATGCTTGTTAATACAGCATTAATGTCCCAAGATGTCGTTCTTCACCATAATTTACATGCAGACTTTTCAAAATATCTGTACCTCCTTCCAAAATATTGAGGAGTCAAGGCAAATATTTTCAGGAACAAAAATGTTGAACAAAGTATGTTGTCTTAAATATCTGCTTCTATAAATAATCACATTATTTACATTAAAAGGCTTGTTTCCATGTGTTTCAGAAGGTTTATTTGCCAAGTACTGAATATGCATTTTAAGATTTCTTTAATTTGAACTGTGTGGTTTTGATGTGTAATGACATGAAATGGAAAGATTTATGTTAATACAACATTCAGGCCGAAGTAATTGAGTTGGTACATGCGAAAATTAGTGTTTCCCGTAATATGAGCATATACAAAATTCATGATACAGTAGCCGTATGTCTTATGGAACAGATAAACAACAGTAGTGAGCAAGAAATTTAACCCAAAAGACAGAGAGAGAAAATAGCTGGTGACACGACCTAATCCTGCAGCCCGATACTTACACTTGACTGCATAAGCAGTTATTCCTGCTCGCTTAAATGGAGCTATATAATGACATAAGCAGGGGCCTTTCTCTGTCAGGATACAGCCCTGGACTTTGTCTGTCTTCTCTAGGTAATTTCCTATTTCTTATTTCCATCTTTACATGTATTAATCTTTAAATGTAGTAGGGAGATGCTATTATCCTTGTAGTCAGGGATAATCTTACAGCTGAACAAACTAAGAAACAGGGAGTCTTTAGGAGGGGAAGAAAGAGAATTCCTCCTGCATCTGAAAATTGGCTGTCTCTACGGGCTGGTCATCTAGGCTTGTACCATGCTTCCATATGTTAGGCATTCATCCTGTAACAGGCAGGAATAAACTTCCTGGAGATGCTGGTCTCTCTTCCCTTTAAAGAAGCACTTAGATGACTTATGTATACTAGATAGCAGAATTTTCAAAGTGTTTAAATCATTTGAGAAGAATCCTTCTGAAATTACTGACCTAAGGTTGCAGAGAAAATTCTGTAGTGCTGGATCTCGTATCCTAGAAGCTCATGTTCTCCCCGTAGCATCTCTGCTATGATCTGTCTTAAGGATGGCCACCTTAAGTGATGTTCCTGTCACTGACGTTTAGCATTTCCTGAGACTGTCTGTGGTTGTAACTATGCAAATTTCATTGAAGATTTAATAATAGACTAGCCACATGTGTGTGGGGGAGAAGTGCACATTTTTTTCTCCTTAATGTTGGATGTTTGGATAATGACTTATCCAAAAGTTCTTCAGCTTGAAGAACTCACTGGTCTGGTGCTTTCTCTTTTCCAGAGAATTTGAAAGCTTACTAACTACTCAGATGATAAGTGTTATATTTCTCGTTCAAATACAGGCTAAGGAAAAGGCTTTTTCTAAAGCACTAGTTATTAGTCTTGCCCTACTCCTACTGAAGAAGAGCACCCAGTAACCTCAATGAGAGAGATGTTAGTTCATTGTCAGTAAGGATTTTCAGCTGTTCCCTGCTCCTGAGTTGAGCATGTAATTTTAGTACCAATGTGACTATTAGTTTAAAATGGTACGGGGCTTGGGAAAGACATTTTTGTGCATTTGTTTTTTTCTGATCGAAATAGACAGATTTGACATTTACTGATGTAAATAACAATATCCTGTGTCTACGCAAGCCATATATGCAGGTTTAGCAAAAAACAGGTCCAGGATAGTTTTCTGTGTTATCTCCACAACAGCAGATTTTTAGGCTAGCATGTCTCTGATTCAAGTGTTATTTTTAAAAAAAACAAGGATAACTCTCTCTGTTAAATACAGCGCACCTGATCTAAAGCCCACTGCAGTTATTGTGGGTATTTTCATTAATTCCCCTGGGCTTTGGCTTAGGTTGTCGGTTCTGTGAGTTTCAAGAGATGCTCTGTTCAGAAATGGGCGAGTAAAGTAACTCACAAATACTGATGTGTTCTGCTGTAGCTTCCTTTTTCCACACATTTGAACACTCCCTCATAGCTCTTCTCTACAAAAATAGACCACCATCGGACAGAAATTAAGAATAAGAAGTTTCATTTCAAGAAGTGAGTGTTTTCAGAAGCTGTGAACACATTAAGGTAGTGTCATAATATGGAAACTATCTTGCAATCTGAACCACTGTGGTCACTGATGTTACCTGCTATAATTAACTTAGCAAAGTGAGTTGAAATGCTTATTCACTTGGACACTTCAGAAGACCTGACTTAGGTATCAAATTAAGTAGGCAAAATAACTTTGCATTTTGTTTTCATGATGATCTCAGTATTACAAAACCGATGCACTGCAGCATGCTTTAAATTCCCTTTTGCATCTGCAAAGTCATATCCTTTATTAAAGACTAATCACTTGCCAATTTGATTTGAAGAACATACAAGAACAAAAGAGCATCTGGAAAGCAAATGCATGAATGTTGACTTTGAAATAGATTACCAAATAAATCCAAAATGATTAAGGTATTCCTCATTTATAAAAAGTATTTACACTGAGATCATGCATGTCACAAGTGATTGTGAAAAAAATATATCCTAAAAAAACATCAGTGAAGCATTTATAGTTATAATGTGCTCTTACATCTTAATTCCAATGTCTGTTTATATATGTCTTTCCATGGATGCCTACAACTCCTGTAATAGCGATAGGGAAACCTTACCAACTGGAGCATTTTTGGGACCATTCACCATTCAGTTTAGTGAAAATTCATGTCTGTAATGTGGTCATTGCTAGTTTAAGTAGATTTCTCTCAGAAGTATTCCCAAGGGGGTTAGCTGAAGCACTAGTATTTTTCCACAAGGTAGAGAAAAGATTACTTAAAGTGGTATGAACTAAACACATAAAAAATAGCATGGTGGCAAAGCAAAAAGAAGCAGCAGAGAAAGCAGCAGTTAACATTTGGCTAAACGAGCTGCTCAGCTTAGTGAAGTCTGAATGGCAGAGATCGCCTGTAATAGCACCCATGTGTGATGTACATTAGTATTGTTGAGTAGTTTGGCTAACGTGCTATTTCAAAGAAAGCTAGCAAAGATCTCTCTTAGCAACCAAGGCTGCAGTTTCACGTTACACCTAATACAGTGTGACTGCAGGCTGCTAAGAATATGAGCAGTCCCCATCCATTACCCGCAGCTGTAACTTCCCACACTCTTCCTTCCTCTCAGTCTAGCGATTGTGTGGCCGTAGGGTGAAATGGTTCAGCTTTCTGATCTGAGGGGAAACAAATCTTTATCTTTCTTTCTCTTTTTTCTGCTTTTTCCTTTTTTTTTTTTTTTTCTTTCCTGTGGAGGATGGATATTTGTCAGAGCAGCAAACCGAGCCAACTCCACTTGCAGCTGTGTGACTACGGGAGCCAGTGTAAATGTAGGGGTGGGAACCCACAGCTGGGCCAGGAGGGCTGTTTGAAGCGGTCCCAGATAGCATACCAGATCTGCCAGTTCGGGAGGAATCGAGTTCAGACCTAGCTTGCAGCTTTACCGCAATCAGTAGCTATCATTAGATGACATCAGATAAAGCTGTATTATACTCAAGTTTAAGGTCAATTTTATACTCAGCACATTTCCACATCAGGCTACTACATGCTGCTTCGATTCCAGAGAACATTCTCACATGAGAGGGCTTGTTATCATATTCTTTATCCCAAAAAGGGGACTTAAACACAGGCTTAAGTGTTTTCTTGAATCAGGGTTTAGAATCAAATCCTGCTGTAGCGGGATTGCTTACTGTTCCAGAAATATGGTTTGCCTGGCTTCTCTGATTCATCTGTGATCACTGAGTCAGAACGGCTTTGAGAAGTGGATATTTTTTAAGTAATCCAAGCTTCCTAGTTTTTAAAATGCAAAATAATTGAGATCATTGAAAAGATCTGGATCCTTCCAAATATGGCTAACTCAGCAGATCTGCTGGATTTACAGTCCCGTGCAATGCTTCTGTTCCAATATGAAGTTTGAAATATCGCCTGAGCGTGACAGATTTCTTCTTAATACTATCTAAAATTCCTTAAGGTCACAACATACTTCTAAGAACAGATAAAGGATTTGTCTGAATTCAGGACCCTTTAAGGAAGACACCATAACAGAAACACAGAAAGAAACGTGCAGGCAAAGAGGGGAACTGGATGTCTGATAAGATAAAGGAAATATACCCATTTTTCAACTGGGAGAATGCAGGAGAATAGGAATTTACATAGGAAGCAGGAATTGAATCTAGTCATCTGAATGCCAGCCCAGAGATTCATATTTCCTTCTTATTTGAGAAAAAAAAATGAACAGAAAAAAATACCAAGTTGTGTGTAATTTTCTGAGACTTCAAAATGTTTCCCATTCCATATAAGCAAAAAGCTTTTGAAATTTTTTAAGAAAAAGCCAATAAAAGCCTAAAGACTCTCTTCTGGCATACTGGATTTTTAATGACTTGTACAAAGTGAAAGAGCTCCACCAAGAAAGCCTGACCTCTGATTTCCTCTTTCTGTTGCTTTTCTGTAACCTTCAGGGTCTTTTATGGTCTACCCCTACTCCACTCACCATCTCTCAGGCACTATTTAGCAGCGCGACTGAGGTGCCATGGTCGTATGGCACAGACGGTTAAGCAGGATACTCTTGACAGGTATTGTCCTGATGTAAATGAGCTGTAGCAGCAAATCACAAGTTTTATATCTCACATCCCATACCGGTAGTCCAATCACTGGACCATATGCTACCCTAGGGTAAATGAATCAGTGCTTCTCCTTTCAATCAGAGATATCCTTGTCAAAACTTGGAGCATAGTGTCAGTCACAGTGGGGACAGTGAAAGTGTTCTCAGAGAGGTGGTTCAGATACACTATTTTAAAATGAAAACCTCAAGTCAGAAGATGCCCATCAAGCTATGTTAATAAGCATTTCTTTGCTTTTAATAAAAAGACACTGATACTGAGTATAAGGCATGGGGAGACAGTCAGATTGCTGCCTAGTTCTTCACAATAGGTTTGAGCTGTGCAGAGCCCACAACCAGCCCGGGATATGCAGAGTAAAAAAACTACACCCCGTCCCTGTTGAGTGTCCTTCACACAGGGAGTTGCCACTTAAGGGCTCCTTCACTTCAGAGGAATTATAGCTGTTTAGGGGCGTGAAATAGCTGTGAACAAGAAAGGAATGTGATACAAATTGTTCTATGCAGAACTCAAACTTAGCTTGTCACTGCCTCTGCATGTGCTTCAGCAACTGCCATTCGCATAGTCCCACAACAAAATGCCTGAATTATGCATTTTTACATTCCCTGGATAGCTAAACCATGCCACCGACTTCAGCTGAAGTAATTTTGACCTCATGAATGCATTAGAAATGGTTTGTTAGGGGACCACCAGGGGTTGCAGGAGCAGATGGCTGCTCAAACTGGAGCTTTAAGGAGGAGATGATATGATTTGCAAATATCATTGCTCCCTGTCTTCTTCTATTTAGTGGACCATATGAAAAACTATACTATCTCTCCTTCGGCTTTCTCACCCCCTGACCAAAACAAGTACTGAGAGATCTTAGCACAGCACACAGTGCCTGTACTGTCAGAGATGGTTGCTGCAGAGGGAAAGAAAACATAGAGACCAGAGAAGGAAAATGACAAAAACAAGCTCAGTTACCAGAGAGACTTTGAGGAGTTAACACCAGCCAGATATCAAAAAAAGCAGATCTGTTAAAATCCTCCATAGAGGTCAGGATTTGTGTGGTTAAATCTGATGGAAGGATTTAGTGGGCAGGGTCATTGGCCTAAAAAAAGTAAGAGGGGTGGAAAATCTTGCAGTGAGGAACAAAGCTGCAAAATAAATCAGGATTTGAACAAGAATAAAACCAGAAGGAGTTTATAGAGAAAAATCATAAAAGAAAAAGAAATATAAGAGTGAGGAAAGGAAGTTCACAGGAGGTGTAAAGCAGGGAGTCTCTTAATACTTCAGGCAAGATCTTCACTTCTTTGTGCAACTAGAAACAAATCCAGCAATCATTGTAGACTGAGCCCAGAAAGCTCTCTGTACCCCTGCCAACAAGTCTATAATATGAAGATTGTGCTCTTCTAAACAGAAGGATAAGGTTCTGAAGAAGGCTATCCCCTTTTCTGGGGGGAGGACATGAAACAAGAATGTTTCAGGATCCATCACTGGTCACTTTAAGGGGGAAAGAAGTGAACAATATTATGACCTGCTTTAGAACAGCACACATAAAATATAGTTTTCCTTTCAAATACCTTATTATGTATCAAGGACACATCATAAAAAAGAAAAAGGAAGAGATGAAATCCCTGAAGAACTGAATGTGGTTGGAAAACAGTCCAGAAACACAATCTGAATCCGATGTAGACATCAAGAGACAGCACCATGATACTGCATAGCAACCTTATAGTCAAAATAAAGATGAAATTAAAGTAGAGGGATAAGAAGACCACAAATAAAAAAAATCACAAATGTGAGTATTCAAGAGGAATTGATTAAAACTGAAGAACAATATCAAGGAAAGAATAAGAAATGGAAGTTGGAACATCACAGGAGATAATAGAGGTGCAACTGAACTCCTGGAAATGGATGTGGGAAAAGGGTTTTTTCGAGGCTGAAAGGAAAGAACTGGGAAGGAGAAGGTTCATTCATAGTGGAGGAGAAGTGAGCCAGGACTCCAGCCTTCCAGAAATATATCACAAGGCTGCAGCTTCACCCAGGTTCCCAGTCAAGAACCTTCCACTGCTCCCCAGCGGCAGGGCTAACCACCCCTCTCTAGAAGAGGACTAGGAAAATTGGGGGCTTTTGTCCTTTTTCTGCAGTCAAGAATATTTGACTGGGTTCTGGGAAGGTGACAGGGGGAAGGGAGAAGTAAGAAGTCAGAGAAGTAAGTTCTGAATAATTGTGACTTCCATCAGCAATTTTAGGGCTCTAATATGTACTAGGAAATGCTTTGGGACCAAAACCAATGAAATCACGATACTTTGACAAGACCAAGAAGAAAGCCAGATCTTCAGTGGCTTTTTTCAAGAATGAAATTAGTATTGAAAAACCCAAACCTTATTATTGCATATTCAATGATTATAAATATTTGTAACACTTAAATTGAGAAAAGAAGAGATATGCTTTGAAAACAAAGAAGAATAAAGTCATAGTGGTAGAATGAGAGAACCAATGAGAATTACTTTTATAGATTTTTTTAAGACCTTGTTGAAAGAGGATTTTAGAAAGACTAGAGTGGCATACCTGCCATTGTGCCATTACAAGAAAAAAGCATTTGAAAAGTATGGGAACTGAGCCATTGCTCTTTCTTGAGAAGCATGGCAATTTTACTGGCTTGATATATTGCTTGTCTTAAAAATCAAGTTGCTAGATGGCAGATACTTCTGATCAAAAGTTACCTAAAGGGAAAATTAACAAAAATCCTACCGTAAATGTTTCCTCTTTATTTTTAATTTGCTTTTTATAGCTTTATAGGTTTCTTATAGCATTCAGGGAAGAAAAGTTACCTTCCTGGGGGCAAACTTAATGAAGTCATAGGTTCAGCTGATGTAAAATCAGGACGAATGAGTACTGTCCAGTGCAGGATGTTTAGAAAAGTTACAAATTTGCTAAAAACACTGGATCTAGCATTTGAAGGGTGATGAATCATGAATTTAGAAACTCCACTTACTATTTTGTACCACATGCTACATATCCTATAATGTCTTGAAGGATAATACATACCTTTCAGTGTCTTGCAATGTCAGCTTACCGCTAAATCCATAGCACCAATCAGATGGTCTGAACACTTCCTGATAGATCTGATGGGGGAATCAGTTTGGATTCAACCGGCTGACATTTATAGAGACTGAAGCAAGTTGCTTTATGTCACCAATTAAAAGTACAAGAACTAGGGAGTGATTCTCCAAAGTATTTAGGAGACAATGGTAAAAGCTATATAAAAAAATGAAATGTGTGCTGGCAAGACCAAAAGAAGAGTCAGAGGCATTGCTGTCTGTAAAACTTCCTTGCTTTAGAATTCAAGAATCCAAGCTGAAAAATATTTAATAAAGGCCTGCTTTGCAGAGCTTAATTTTAAAGAAAGGAGTGGATATGACTTTAAAAATCTAAGACAAGTAAGAAGGAGTCTACGAGGGTTTAAACTCTGAGTTTTACAAAAGCTAAAAAGAGTATTCACTTCTGTATTAATAGACATTTAATGGGATCAAGCCAGGAGGAGATGATGCTTCCCCTAGAAAGGAAGTGGGGAGAAATGTAGCATGTAAAGGGACAGAGACAATACAGCAACTTCTTGTTGTAGAGGTCTGTATCTTTAATAAAGAGTAAAATGAAAATTTGTGCCAAGACATTAGCAGATTGAGAAATGAGTATACTACAAGTGAGTATACAGTACCAAGTATTTGTAATCTTATTAGTTAAGATTCTTTTAGATAGATGGATTGTGTACAGCCAAAGGAATGTCTCAAACAGCTGTATTACATTGCATAAAAACATTTCTCTGCAGATCCAGAACATTGCTTGATCAAACAGAAGGGAATATATAACATACAGATATATTTTTTAAAAGGCTTGGGACATAAGTTAAAGTTTTCTGCTTTATGCAAGAACTCTGTAACTTCAGAAAAGTGAATGGGTCTTACCTCAGATTAATGTAGTTTAACAAGAGGAGTTATGTCTGATAACTTGTACCAAGGTACGCATTGTTGCTATTGTACTTTCAGGTTTTGCCCTCCAAGGGAGTAGATACAGTTGTGGTGAGGCACAAATGTAGGCTACACATATCCAGGAAGATTCCTGGAGTGTTACATTGTTAGAGGTATTAAAATTAATGACAAGAATAATCATTAAATATATACTACCACTTCAGTACCATAGTATCTATGAATCTAATTTTGTACTCTGTTGTTAACAGCCTTGCACAGCCCTGCATTTGCTGTGGCCGTCCACGCATCGTCATCCTGAGAGCTGGAATATTGCTACGCGTGACCTCTCTGCTCCAACAGTGGGGAAGGAGATCAACTGGTCCAGGCTGCACTTCTCTCCGCTCTCCTGACTTGTGGTTCTCCTGATTCTCCCGGGAAAGCGTTGTCACAGAGCAGAGCTTTCATGTGCGTAGCCACCAGATACCAGAAGGGAAAGGCAGAGGGAAGAGTCTGTTACAGGGAAAGGATTATTCTGTGCCTTGGCTGAAGGTAAAGAGAGAAGGAAGTTGCTGCATGCTCCTGTAGCTTGAGGAGGTGCTCATTCAGCCCCCACTGCGTTTGGAGTACATGGGCATGAAGGTTGCTCAGCGAAGAGGAAAAGACCCCACCACCTCTGGAACCCTACTGACCACTTATTCAAAAAGCTTATAGTACTATGATACTGTTTTGGGGGAGAAGTACTATAAAGGATTCAAGTAACTTTGTAGCCCATAACTGAATGTTGCCCTGATGGAAGTCCACTGCTGGATGGGACAAAAAGCATCAGGTCAAATTGCTAAAGAATAAGCAAAGAAGAGGAGCAAATGCTGAGAAGTAACAGATCACATTCCTAACCTCTGAGGTAAGTAGAAGTTCACTGTGCAGTTTGCTTAACCTAACCAGATTATTTGATTATTTAATTATTTTTTAAAAAAGTTAAGGTTTTTTTTTTCTGTTGTGATGCTTACATCATAAGGACTGCTGTTTACTATTCTCCTTCTAAACCTGTAATACTTTCAATTCCGTGCAATTCCTGTGCACTCACTTCTGATTGGCCACCATGGTGGTTTGCTTGTATTTTAGTCTCCTAATAATTTTTTAAAAATGTCAGCTTGCGTTTCTACTTTGCAGCCTAAGGAGACTTTCCTCCTCCGGTCTATCAGACCCTGCTTAGGAGGGTGTAAATAGCTAGCAATGGCAAGTGATAGCAAAACGCAGTTAGCAGTAATTATCCTGGAGAGTGGTAACACCTTGGGCCTCTTCCAAACTTGCAGACAGGCAGCTGAAGTCCCAGCTAGTCATACCCTTTAGAAAAAGATTGTATACTGTTGAGCAAAAACTCTGTATGAGCCCTGCAGTGTGGGACAGGTTCTTGGAATAGTTTCCTGTGGAAAATTTGATTGCTAGTGCACACTGTCTTCCGTCCAAAGTATCCATGGCAATATAAAATACGTTGTAGGTTTAGCATGGAGAGAGAAGTTGAGGCTGGAGTGAAGACAGTTTAAACAGGAAACCCACATTTCAAAACGCTGTATATGTAAAACAACTCCTTTTCCACTGGTTTCTGTCGCAGAGGCTGCTGTTGTTTAGCTTGCCTTATTATTTGCTTTTATAATAGCCTATATATTTACAAAGGATCAGTCTACATACAAGCCTCATTTAATGTCCATTTGCTACCATTTTCACCACATTACAAAGTCATTTACAAAGTGAATGTGAAAACAAATGTGAGCCCTATGGAAAGCCTCGCTGAGCCTGTGTGTGATTGCAGCCGTATGTAACAGCTCATAAATGGTGTCGGCTAGAGACTGTGCTTAAGTACTACAGCACAGGAGCTTGTCATTTCCTTAACCAGATTGCAGCATCTGTATTTCCCTTGCCCTTTTCCTGGTGCTGTTAAGCCAGAGAATTCTTTCTAGAGCAGTCATCCTAAAAGCCAAATAGCTCCTCTGGAACAGTTCACAATGCTGTCATCTTGAAAATATGCCATTGTGCTGTAAAGCACTCTTAAGAGATGCAGCGTTCCAGCTTGCATACTACACTGAGGCAGAGAGGAAAATCAAAACCAGAGTTTCCCAAACAGTAACACTGGCAGGTGAGCTGTAGTAGCAAATGCAGAAGTTGAGCAAAAAAAGAGAAATTCTTATGTTCTCAACCAGCACACTGGAACCCACCACGTCCCAGTCTGTCTGCATCTGCATCTCCAGGTACATTCATTACCTGTGTCAGCCCCTCAGGCTCCATTTCACCCCAGTCAGGTATGTGCCTCTTGGGGACTGAAGATAATACTAACACTTTTGCATGTACGAGTGAATACCAAATGCAGCAAACTGCCTGAGTTCAGAGATCCAGACACACTGCCAAGGGCTAAGGCCTTTCTTCAGGGTTGTTCACTTAGATACAAGCATCCTGGCCTGTATCAGGAACAGTGTGGCGAGTAGGGCCCGAGAGGTGATTGTTCCCCTGTACTCGGCACTGGT
>JAOXNO010000013.1:70944351-70961056 GCA_028565335.1 Limnodromus scolopaceus | reverse complement strand
TCAGTTAGGTTGACGGTTGGACAAGATGATCTTTAAGGTCCCTTCCAACCTAGAAGATTCTGTGATTCTGTGATACAGGAGCTTTGCAATGGAAGCATCAATCACATTGCAAACAAATAGATGCAGAACACAAGCGTCAAAAACAGCCTTCCAAGTAAACATCATTCATCCCTTTTGGGGTAATCATTCCTTTCTCACTTAAGAAGGATCCAGGAAAAGCTGATTCAGCAGGAGACCTACCTACTGTTACGTGTGTCTTGCTCACTAGAAACAGTCATCTGGAAGAGCAAAAACAAAACCGAGAGAACAACTAGCGCAACTAAATTAAACACTCATTCTCTGGTATGCAGCTTAACCACACTGCTTGTGTGAATCTCCATGTGTGCTTTCTCTACTGCTTATTCAACAGATATGAAACATCCAAAGTGCTTAAAGTGTACAGAAGAACCACTAACTCCACTGGATTGAGACTTGATGTGCTGAGTGAAAAACAAATTGGGGATAACGAGCATAACAATATCTTTACTCTTAACAAATGCCCTGGGAGCATCAGTAGCTGTCATGCCTGAAATTGTCAAATGGGATTTGACCCCCAGTTTAATGGCAGATCCTTGCAGTTATGAGGAATCCTCCCATCAAGCAACCTGCTAAATTTTTATCTGATGCTTTTCTCGTATTTGTAGGCAAAATGCAAAGTCAGTTTTGTTGATTTATGGCTGAATATAAGTTCTCAGTTTTGCAGCCTTTTGTGCTGGGCTCTTTATTTTCCAGTCAGAAATTTCAATAGGCCCGGTCCTGACAGAGAATGCAGGCAAGACTCCCACTGTCTTCAATGCTAAGATATGATTTAATGCTTATAAAACCTGAAGAAAAGCAAATGTATTTCCAGTTATAAAAAGCATCATGCAGGGAAACTCCCTTTATTTTCCATTTCTGCTCATAGATGAGCATGTAAAATAATCTCTAATTGACTGCTACACACACAAAGGCAAAAAAAGAGTTCTGCCAGAGGATAATATTATACATAAATTTCCACTAACTATTTGCATGAGGTCTTTCACATAATAGTCTCTAATATGGCTAGGAAAAGTAATAAATTTCATTTCCAGTCTCCTGGCTGAATTGTTTTCTCTTTGGTTCTTGTTGCTCTGAAATTTTTTTAAAAGAGAATGTCTTCTCATCTATCATACAGTGATGATGAACCCAGTGAAGTTTGAATTTTGCTGTTTGTTTCTTTGAAATTTATCTATAGTTTTTGACATTTCATAGAAGATATATCTTCACCTCTTTCAGTGATTGGGATGAAAAACATGGTAACTGGGCTGCCTTATGGGAGTTACTGTGTCTTGAATTCCGTTGAAAAGAAAATAGTAATGATTTCTTACATTGCTTCCCAGTTCTCTCTAAAATGAAGATGTATTGAGGTAGGTGAAAATATTTGTGGGTGAGTAGAACATGCAAGGGCTGGCTGAACTTCTTTGAATTTCGGTCTGGTGGTGTTTTGAGGTTAATGTTAAGGGTTAGGCCAGTTCTTGTATTATTCAAATAAGCTTGCCTGTTCTTAATAGAGCTCTTGAGGCAGACGATTCAGTGTGATATGATGACTGTCTAAAGTTATTTCAGGATAACAGAGATTTAATTCTTTGTGAAAGTAGACAAAAGGATGTATGCTTGATGTTTGGAAGCGTGCTTTTTTTCTAGAACAATTTCATTTGAAAGTAGGACACTACTTTTTCAAAAGATGAATTACTTTATAATGGGAAAGATAATATCCCGTGAGCCAAAATGATGTCAAATGTTGCATTACAGATCCAAGAGTCACAACTCTGAGACAGAACAGATAATCCTGGGATATGAGAAAATAGAGCTGGAACAGATGTGTGGCACCCTATGGGAGTGCTCACAGCTATTTGTGAGCCAAAGAAGTACATGTATTTAAGCCCTTTCTTGCTTTTTTTCTGCAATTTGCTTGCTACGCTTGCTAAATCAACTCCATTTCAAAACAGCCCTTACCTCCTGCTTGATTAAACAAAGACAGGAGGTCTGATACCAGTTTTTCAAAGACAGAGTTGCAGCCACAGTGAACAGATGTGGGAGATTTGGTTTAGAAATTGTCATTTAGAAGATGTAATCATCTCCAAAGTTGAAAAGCTAACAGGAAAAGAAAAGTTATTGCAGGGAAATTATGAACAGTGGTAGTATTATCATGTTTTATCATTGAGATCAGTGGGACCTTTCAACAATCTTCTTTTAGACCTCAGACAATGTTCTGAATTTTAAATGGCACCTGCTTTGCACAGTATGTTTGCAGGTTAAAGTGTTCTTTGGTAAAGTGCAAGGGTTTGCAGTTTTTATGATAAATTCTAGTGTTCTGTATTAATTTCATCATATTAAACTTAGCAAAT
This sequence comes from Limnodromus scolopaceus, assembly GCA_028565335.1. Classification (NCBI taxonomy): domain Eukaryota; kingdom Metazoa; phylum Chordata; class Aves; order Charadriiformes; family Scolopacidae; genus Limnodromus; species Limnodromus scolopaceus. Next base: position 70,958,651 of record JAOXNO010000013.1, on the reverse strand, counting down.
AGAGGACTTGATCCAGCAAATACTGAATCTTACAAGCAGCTTGACATAAGTAACTGTGTCCAGTTCTCCCATACATTTAGTTGTGCTGATACTCAGACTCCTCTGAATAAATCATTTTAAAAGGTGAGCCTGGAAAGTGTCTTCAAACTAAATAAATTTCGGTTAGGAAAATGCAAAAGGGAGAAGTTGTACTTTCAACTCACAGAAAAAAAAGACAGCATAATTACTCTTCAGAAGGCACATTCATAGCTGTATTAACAACATTTGAGACAACTACCACATGTTTAATATCTTGAGAAATCTGAGCACAGTCTTCCTGCTTTTTCTGCCAGAGGGAGTGACATAACAGGAACTATCTACATAGCTTTCCATTTTAAACCTAATTTCCATTCTCTTTGTTTATGGTTAAGGTCACATACTCTAGCAGTCACAAAAACAGTAAAATTACATTAATCTGTAAATCAAAATACTTCTGTCTCAGGGTGAATTGTTTGTAGCTCTCTTTACTATTGTCAACTTCATAATATTTTTAGGGTTCACTTATTTCCTCTTCCCAGTCTGCTCTACTTTTCCCCCAAATCACATAATTAGGCTGTGAGCTCCAGCAAGCAAGGACAAGGAGGAAGCAGCATCAAAACGTCCCATCATCAGTAGCAGTCATCTTAATGAAATAACATACTGTTAGACCAAATGCATGCAGCCTGTCTAAGAATGGCTGTATGCTCTCCAGAGCACTTGTGCTTAAAAAAAGGAAAAGCCTTTAACCTGCCTTGGGGGTAAAAAGAGAGAAGAAAGGAGAGAATATTAGGATAGAGCTAGCGAAAGAAAGAAGTTGTTTGCAGAGCTGAATAGATACAGAGACAAATAAGCCACTGAATGTGGATGAAAGGGACTTCAGTGTATGTGAGAAAAAGAAAAGGGGGGAAAAAAGCACTCGCACCAAAAGAATTGAAAAGATAGTGATAATGGACAAAAAAACCCCTATATGCAATCTTTCAAGAAAGTACACCAGGAGTGAAAGTCAAAGCTTTGCAAGGTCTATCTATATACTTCTCAAAATCATGGAAAAGAAATGTTCAAGTCTTGCTTTGCATAGTGATAGTGAAAATCCCTAGAGTTTTTGGATTTACATTTTCACATCTCACTGGATCAAGCTAGCAAACTTTCTACTATGAACAACATAATAACATGTGATTGAAAAGCAGGAGGAAAGGTTAAAATACAGCTATTAGCATGAGGGAGTTAGAAGGATTGTATTATGAAGAAGGTCAGAAACATGTTTGTGCACATATGTGGATGTGTACACACTTGCAAGGTTGTTCCGAAACATCTATCCAGACTTCTGAACTGAGGATTAGAAAGTGTTCTTGTCATTAATGTCATAATGACTATTAAATTAAGCAATCACTTTTGACCAGACTTTGCCCTCTCATGGCACTGCTTACCTACGTAATCATGTAATTAATATTTTCTAAATCCTTGACTGATATCCTTAGAGAAAGGCTACCTCTGTAAGGCTTGGGCTGAGCTTCATGCAGTGGTTTCCCAAGCCCCTAGGCACCTATGGGCTACTGGAGAGATAAAAATAATAATATGAAAGGAAACCTGCACTAATATCTAACCCCCTCCAAAACTCCATCTGAATCTTATCAACATGAAGACCTGTCATCTACCTTTATCTCTAATTTCTTACACTCTTAAAGTACTTGACTTGAAAATGTCTTAAAAGCATGACTTGAAATGTCATATCTGTGTAGATAATACATTTTTAAATACTTCATTAAAAGGAATTAAAGGGAGAGCACCAGTATCTACATGTATTTTGGGGAAACAAAAAGAAAGAAATTGCACGGGGTTGCAGCGCTGATGACTGTATAACCAGGAGCAACTGACTCATGCTAAAAAAAGAAAATTTAGGCTGCATGTTAGGAAAGCTTTTTGTCAGTGATGATTTTGGAGCTTTAAAATAGTCCCGGTGAGAATAAATGCTGGTCTTTTATGTCCTATTTCCTGAAACAAGGAAAGGGTGAGCTCTTCACTTGGCCTGTGTCCTCTTTGCTCTTTGAAAAGACACTTCCCTCTGCATGAGGGAGATGGCCTGGAAAGGCCAAAGATGGGCAATGGCCAGGTAGGAATGGGATGGGAAAAAAAGAGATACCATCCCTGAGCCACAGTACAGCAGGGAGTGCTGGCAGAGTTGTGGTTTGTGTTGCTGAAAAAATTTCCTCTACAAAAAAACTTTCTGCTGAAAAAATGTGTCTTCATCACACTCACAATAATTTCTGATATGACACATCCTCAATCTGCCTGTCCATGCCAAAGTGTTCTTGTTGTTGATACTATTGCCTGACTCGTCCCAAAGCACTTAACGTGATTTAAAGCTATTTAGACATTATAGTTGCTGACTTCTCTATGGTTCCTTTGCTTAAAACTACCTTCACTGAGAGGGAAAGACTCCCATTGTGATTCAAGGACCTGTACATCTGACCTCCATACTATGCAAATTGGTGGAATTTATGCTAGAGGATACATAGATAAATACTAGGGCTTTTGTAGAGGGATGTCACATCTCATGAATCTGTTAAAGCACTCTGAAAGAGTAAGGTCATGTTTTTAGATTCTTTGTTTATCAGGAAAGTATATTGCATTTTCAAAAGACTCCTATGGAAATCAAGCTCTCAAGAAAGGAAGGCCCTTTTGTGTATTAGGAGTTGACTACTAGGAAATCAAAGCAGATGTTTGGAATGGGCTGACATTTCCAATGGAGTTTCTCAGGCATCTGTGTTGAGAGCACTCTGGAATGATCTGGGAAAGGAGGTAAGTGGTGAGAAAAGACACTTGTAGAAGAACCTTGCAGTATCAAGTTACCAGTTTATAGCAGCTGGCAGAAAATATCAACAGAAATATTCTTTGTTTGCTGTTTCTTTTATTCTTTCTGAAATATTTGCTACTGGCTACTGTCACAGCTATTGAACTAAGTGGCCTTTTGACCCAACAGTCATGTTCATCTGAGTCAGACAATTTAGAAATGCGTGGCCTTTGTTCTTTGTAGTATGTGGTCAGTGTTTTTGGTTCACTGTGATCTCGAGGTACAAATCCTTTCACTTAGAAGTTCTTCATGAAAATTTTGCTGTACTGCCTTACTGTCCTTAACCTTGTTCCCTTTACCAGTTTCTTATACTCATCATTTCTGGGACAGTATTTTCCTTCTTCCAGCTCGTTTTGTCCATTACAAAATGCAGATTAAATATTTAAATGGAAAAGGGGGGGAAAAAAAGTAATCATCTGTGACAGGGGAAAGGAAATTTTTACTTGCTGAGAGTTGAATAGATCCTTTCAAACACATTTAACAAGCCTCTCTCAACATAGACTTTAGTGTTACACAGGAATAATGCAAATGTATTTGTGTATGTATGTGTGTGTATACATACAGATGTATAAAATGGTGGCTGAGCCATGTGAAATGACATCATGGTTCTTATCTGCTGTACTGGTTGCATGTAAGCTGCCCTTGCTCCAAGATATTAGACAATGAACGTTAGATAGGAGTTCCTTCACTGTCCCAGGGTTGTTGTTTTCTTGTGCTTCCTCGGGACACAGACATTTCACAAAGCTCTCCAGGCCCTGAGGAGTGAGCCAAATCTACACTACTCGCTAATGCCAGCAGTAGTGAATTGTTAGCAGGGATGCTTGCTTCTCCACTACTGATGTCGATTCACCAGTCATGACAAACTAAGTTGAAGGAGCAGAAGCTGCTGCCACCTCCCTTTGTCCGTACCAGCCCTTTTCAGAGGGCCCTGTTGAGGTACATACAGCAGAAATGGGTAGAGAGAATAGGCAGCAAAAGAACCTCTGAGGGCAACAGTCCTGTCCGCTGCAACAAAGCAGCTCTGATTTCAATTTACCCTAACCTTCATCTGTAAATCAGTATAAATATGAGGGTGCAGAAGAAGTTACACAGCCTTTGCAGCTCTCCTTGTGTTTGAAGCAGCAGCCTCCAGCGAAGAATAAGCAGGCAGCTGGGAGCTGCAAGTACTACAGCCATCCTCATTTAATCTGCTGTTGCATGTGAGCTGACATCCCAAGTTCACTGAAATCACTCCACATATAGTGCATTCCTAAGCTTTCCAAAGAGCTGTAGTCTCTTCACTGTTATCACATTTTCTGTTTCTTCCTGTCCTTAGGAAAGGGAAATAATAAAATAAAACTGAACTGCCTACAGGCTAGAAGCCCACTGACTTTCAATCATTTTAATAGTCAGTTCAGGCAAAAATATTTGTTTTGCCCGTCCTCCATGTCCTCACACATAGATCTGCCCTGTCACAAATCATTCATTGTGGACTTAAAGAAATTGCACGCACAACTGCCATTAGGCATTAATGTCACATAATAAGCCATCTATAGCTTTTTCTTAATTGAATATTCAGATAATGGAGAAAAAGTGAGCGCTGTTGGTATGTCTTTGGGTCTGTTTCAGGGCTTGTAAGATAGATTACATGTAGAAGGGCTTGTGACTTGAATACGAGCCAGTTGTCACATGAATAACGATATCAGACTTCAGGCTTTGTAAACAAAACCATATCAGTGGATTCTGCTCTGATTTTCTTGTAATTGGTTTTAAACAAGTCTCCTGTAACTGTTTAGCATCTGATGGCAGAACTGAAAGATATTGATGTTAATAATGAAGCAAACCACTGACTGCCACATTCTGATAAACTATACTGTATCTCACTCCAGTGGAGTCACTTAAGGAACAAGGTGCTATTTAAACTTACTAAGAGTTTAAGCATCTGGTCCAAAGTATTTAAAATTTATATTTACAGTTGCCAGTCCCTAGAAAATCTCAAGTATAAAAGATTTGCATAGTAAAAACCAAGTTTATGCACAAATAAATTGTGTTCTGGCAGATGGGAAAAATCTGTCCCTCTATGAAACCAAATTTATTTTTCTAGACCACATTGTACATGCTACATTAAAACAGTCTTTGAAACTTCCCTCTGAAAGAAATTAATTAATAAAGTTGATCACCACTTACTGATTTTTGCTTTAATAAGTGGTACTGAGATTTGTTTCCACTTTATTTTGGATAATTTAGTGTCTTTTTTAATAATGTGAAGAACTAATAAAATCCCTGTACATCAAGAAATATCTCTATTCCTCAGAGTTCTGCTTCCTTTGGAATAGGCACCTGCTTCAACAGTTACCTGTGTACCAATTACCAGCAGAAAAAATAACAGAACAATCTACATTCTGATGAGTAAAAGGGTCATTGCTACTCTCTATTCATCTTGATAATTTCCAGTGCTATGCAAATAGCAACAGACATTATCGTGATTCATGTGGAAGAAATTATCAGCTGAACACTGACTCCAGAGAAATTCTTTCTAAATATAAGTGACATAATTGGAGGTAATGAGCATCAGAAATATGAAGACATTTCCGGTTCTGTAGTGAACACTCCCTTTACAATATTGGAAATGCACATGTGCATTGATACAAATACCTGATGTGAGCAGACAAGTCTAGCAATGTAAATATAAGCCTTTGTTCATTATCTTATTTCCTCATGGCACTGCTGGCCTCAGTCCAGCTGAGGTTAAAGATGTGTGTAATTTTCAGCACATCTGTAGCTCCGTAGTAGTCCTTAGAGGGTAAATGACAACTTGTAGTTATTTTTCCACATGTACATGTAGTAGTATTGCAGTAATGTAAAAACAAAATGATTCATACAAAAGGTTTGTGCGTTTCTTGTTTTAGCTCACCATATTATTAAGTATCAGTACAGAGGCCTCTTTCTCCTACTTTCCACCTCTGCAATTGATGCCTGTGGGATTTTAAATGAGCATTGATGGGGCACGCAGTATGAAGTAGTTAGCACACTGTAAATTGAAATGCCAGCTTTATTTTGCAGCAACATCCCTGTATAGATAGGACTCCTGTGACTCCTTAGGAGGTAGGTATGCTTAGTATCTGTGGATGTGAAAACCTATTAGAAATGCAGAGTGAGACAATGTGACCACCCAACAGAACACCCTGCCTGTTGGTCAGAGGTCAGGGTGCATGACCATTGCTACTGACAAACGAGACTGAGATGTTGACCAACAGGACAGTAATTTTAATCTTTAAGCCATAATGATTTCTTAATACTAATACATAAGCTAGGTCTCTTTGAAAACATCTGTTTGCCCTGGCTCCTTTTGGTTGTTTAAGATAGAGTGGTCATGTAAAAAATATTATTAGTGATACTAGTATATGCAAATCTGGTCATATGAAACTTTTCAGAGACAGGATCTGGTGCACTTAGATCTCGTCTGGTTAGGAAATTTATGTTGTATGTTGTGAATCATAGCCTGCACCTGCAGTTCAGATTCTCCTTATGCTGTAACAGAATCTGGTTGCAGCATTCTAGCTTTGAGCAATCTGGAAATATTTTAGGAAGATCACAGCATAAAACATGACTGTCAAATGGTAGGATTTTCAACAGTTTGCTGCCAGCAGGGTCTGTGTTTTCTGCTATCAAAATGCCACAGTATAACAGGGTTGACCATATGAGATGTCAGAATATTAGGCGAGTTGAACAAGGGCTAAATAGAGAGTTTCAAATACAGGAGAAGGCGAGGCAAGGTTTTGATATTCGTGACCCTTTTGGCTCACTGGCTTCAGAATAGAAGGGTGGTAGGACATTGTTAGTCAGCATGAGTAACCCAAAATACTGGATGTAACTGCATGGAGCTCCATGGTGGCTAATGTGAGGTAAGGAGGTCAAAATTGGAAGACCATGCTCCTTCCTGAGTAGAGAACTGACAGTAAATCATGGAGCGGTTTGGGTTGGAATGGACCTTAAAGATCATGTATTTCCAACCTCCCTGCCATGGGCGGAAACCCCTTCCACTAGACCAGGTTGCTCAAAGCCCCATCCAGCCTGGCCTTGAACACTTCCAGGGATGGGGCACCCATAGTTTCCCCAGGCAACCTGTTCCAGTGTCTCACCACCCTCACAGTAAAGAATTTCTTCCAAATATCTAATCTAAGTTTCCCCTCTTTCAATGTAAAACTGTTACCCCTCATCCTCTCACTACACTCCCTGATAAAGAGTTCCTCCCCATCTTTCCTATAGCCTCCTTTAGGTACTGGAAGGCCACGATAAGGTCTCCCCGGAGCCTTCTCTTCTCCAGGCTGAACAACCCCAACTCTCTCAGCCTGTCTTCATAGGAGAGGTGCTCCAGCCCTCTGGTCATCCTCGTGGCCCTCCTCTGGACTTGTTCCAACAGGTCAATGTTCTTCTTATGTTGGGGGCCCCAGAGCCCACAGTACTCCAGGTGGGGTCTCACAAGAGCAGAGTGGAGGGGCTGAAGCATCTCCCTTGCCCTTCTGGCCACAGTTCTTTTGATGTAGCCCAGGAAGTGGTTGGCTTTCTGGGCTGCAAGTGCACATTGCCGGCTCATGTTGAGCTTCTCATCAACCAACACCTGCAAGTCCTTCTCCTCAGGGCTGCTCTCAATCTATTCTCTGCCCAGCCTGTAGTTGTGCTTGGGATTGATGTGACCCATGTACAGGACCTTGCACTTGGCCTTGTTGAACTTCATGAGTTTTGCACAGGCCCACCTTTCAAGCCTGTCATTGTCCCTCAGGCTGGCATCCCTTCCCTCCAGTATGTCAACTGTACCACTCAGCTTGGTGTCGTCAGCAAACGTGCTGAGGGTGCACTCAATCTCATGTCCATGTCACCAACCAAGATGTTAAACAGCACCAGTCCCAGTACCAAACCCTGAGGAATGCCAGTCACCACTGGTTGCCACTTGGATATTGAGCCATTGACCACAATTCTTGCAGTTGTGTTGCAGAGCGTGGCCATCCAGCCAATTCCTTATCCAAGTGGTCCATCCATCAAATCCAAGTCTCTCCAACTTAGAAACAAGGATGTCATGTGGGACAATGTCAAATGCTTTGCACAAGTCCAGATAGGTGATGTCAGTTGTTCTTCCCTTATCCAGCAATGCTGTAATACCATGATAGAAGGCCACGAAATTTGTCAGGCACGATTTGCCCTTAGTGAAGCCATGTTGGCTGTCACCAATCACCTCCTTATTTCCCATGTGCATTTTTAAAAAATGGGGGTTAGGCTTCCTGTTTTCCAGTTGTCAGGAACTTCACTGGACTGTCACAACGTCTCAAATATGATGGATAGTGGCTTGGAAACTTCATCTGCCATCTCCCTCAAGACCCACAGATGAATCTCATTAGGTCCCATGGACTTGTGTACCTTGAGGTTCCTTAGATGGTCTCAAACCTGGTCTTCTGCAGTGAGTGGTTCCTCATTCTTCCAGTCCCTGCCTTTGCCTTCTGCCACTTGGGCAGTGTGACTAGAGCACTTGCTGGTGAAGACCGAGACAAAAAAGTCATTGAGTACCTCAGGCTTGTCCATTTCCCAGGTGACCAGGCCTCCCATTTCCTTCCAGAGGCACCTGCATTTGCCCTCGTCTTCCTTTTGTCATCAACACACCTGTAGAAGCTTTTCTTGTTGCCCTTGATGTCCGTAGCCAGGTTAAATTCTATTAGGGTTTTATCTTTCCTAAGCTGGTCCCTTACTGCCCAGACAATTTCTCTGTACTCCTCCCAGGCTACCTCTCCTTGCTTCCACCCTCTGTAGGCTTCCCTTTTGAGTCTGAGTTTCTCCAGGAGCTCCTTGTTCATCCACACAGACCTCCTGGCTTTTTTTGCCCAACTTGCTCTTTGTCGGAAGTATCGCTCCTGAGCTTGGAGGAGGTAATCCTTGAATATTAACTAGCTTTCTTAGGCCCCTCTTCCCTCCAGGGCTTTATCCCACAGTACTCTAAATGTTTGAAGATTGTACATGGTAGGTCCAAAAACTTTGTCATTAGGTTGTTGCAGGTCTTGACATTGACAGCCAGTGTTAACAGATGGACAGGGTAAGTTAGAGCTCTATCAAGATGAACTATGAGACAGACCAGATATGGGCTGTGTTCTATTAATTGAGAAACTAAACTTGAATTACAGGAGAAATTACAATAGCAAAGCATTGAAGCATTCAACTGCAAATGCCAGTTATGACAGTATTACTGCTGAATCAGGTTTCAAGTTATTTTCAAGGTCAGAAAAGCCCTAAGAATTAATGCCCAAACAGATGTCATCAAGTCAGATTATTTACAAGTTCAAGTTTCAGGCAGATCATTGACGCACATGTTTAAGGGAGTTGGCACTGTTTCAGAGCCTAGAGGTAGTCCTTTGAGTTAAGGTTTGCTGAGTGCCATTTGTGAAGACTTCTGAGCAGTAGTTAAAAAAATAAACCCCAGATTTAAGTGAGCTATTTTAAGCAGTTTCACTAGGGAATCAGTGAGTGGTAGGTACCATGTTTGTAGGTGGAAGTCAGATGCAGGACAGTATCACATTTTACATTTTTCATTAGTTTTCAGTGTGGGCTGCCAGTGGAAGAACTTGATCATGCATACTGCAATCATAGTGAAAATCATCTAGCTCTGCAATGAGAAAGATGCATGTTGTTGATAAGATCCATTGAAGGATGAGACATCCTCATGCTTCCTAGCAAACAACAAGCAATGTTACAGCATGGTAATTACCTGTGTGGTGTAGCTGCTACCTGGCTTTTACAGGCTGGCCATCCTGTTTTTAAGCAATCTGGGTTTGAGTGCAAGGATCAAGATATTTCAGAAATTGCCTTGCTGAGGTAGCACGTTTTGAGTTCTTGCATATTTTCTCTAATCTACTCATCAAAATACATTCTTGACTATTAATGTATGTAATAGTAACGTATGAACAAACTAGGTGGGATCTTGGGCTGTAACTTAGAGGATGCACTAGTAATCACAGCTTTATCTGTGGTCTCTTGGTGACTACCCACTCAGAGGTTAATGCCCTCTGTAGGGCTTGTAAAGCATTTCTGGTCTGGTTACCAATGTCACACAAGGAGAATCTCAACATGTTAGTTTTGTTAAAATAAATGTCAGGAATATGGATAGGGAGAGAGCTAAAAGTGAACAAAATACCAGGGCCAGCATTTATTTTAATTATGCTTACTTTTCCCCATATGGAAAGAGATAGCACTCACCATCTATTTAAGTCACTTACTAACTGCATAATTAATAGGGCTAGGTTAACCTTGACTATGAATTTCCTTTGGAAAGTGGATGCCAACATTTTTGAAGTTTCTTTGTTCCCATTTGAATGGCCCTGTAGAGGGAGTGCTTCCAACTTATTTAATGAGACTATCAGTCCTTTCAATTTATTCTAATTTATTTTATAAACAGAGAATACTGTATAGACTAGAATGATCTGGGATTGTACCAAGTAAGAGGATATCATTTGCATGTAAAAGGATTTTTATCTTCTGAACTCTTCTCTTGAGTCCACCTGTTCCTTCAGAATATAGTCCTGTCAGACTGAGGTGAAAAGAGACACTCCTGAGTAGTTCCTTGAAAGAGGCTAAAAAAGGTAGGAGGGAAAAGAAATGTTTATCAGGGTATTATACTTGGAACTACTTCACATGTGGCCATACATGACTATATATATATCTCTAAGGTACTTCTGAGCATCCAAGAAAGGCAACTAAGAATCACAAGGCTGCTGTCAGTCAGTTTGAATTCTCTCTTCAGGGATCTGCGCTTCCATGGGAAAATATTGATGAGTCCAAAACTGGAGAAAACTTGCCTATGTAATATTCAGTGTGTGGCTAGGTCAGTCAATCAAAACATTCTTCTCTTTAGAGAAAAATGGCTGCACAGGGACTCTATAATGTGGATGGGATACTAGTATTAATCAAGTGATGGTTTTCTGAACTTTTAAGAAAATAAATCTAGCCTAATTAGCTTGAGCCCTATTACATACGACCTCGCCAAACCTTTTATCAAATATAGCCTGAAAGAGTCTTATATGAGGAAGACAGGCAAATATGTGCTGTGGTTCTGCACAGGTTTTTCCACTTTAGGGACAAATATAAATGATTTTCTTCCACTTGTTTGTATTCTGTAACTTCTCTAAGTAACTGCTTACCAGCTCAGAGCTAACAGTTTTCTTGAAGATTTGGTGGACTTCTCCAGATACAGCAACAGAGCTAAGGGCTTTGGCTCTGCTCTTTTCCTTCAAAGCCTTGTTTGTCTCCTCTGGCTGAGAAGGATAGATAAGACATACCTATAGCTCTGCTGTGTGAGTCTGCAGTTGTTACAAAGCCACCCATTTCCTCTATGCTTTGTGGTGAATCATTTTTGTAAAGTGCTAGTCAGAATTTCAGAAATTGGTGAGTGATTGCTTTGTGGTTAGTAATAACTGACCTTTGATCTAATGCAAACAGCGTTGTTTTCAGACCTATTGGTTTCTCACCTTTACTCTGTATGGAATAAGTTTGTCTTGCTCAAAGCCCCACATGAATGAGTTAAAAAGAAAAAAAGAAGGGCAACTTCAGGTTGAACTGAGAGAAACTGATTTACTTAATGATAGTGCTGAACTGCTTGTGTAAGATTTTATTGGGAATGTCTGCCTGGGAAGTCCGGTATCAAGTCTTTCCCTAAATCTCTGACCTGATCCCACTGGTCCTCCTCCTTAGTGAGTTCAGAACAGTGCCTGATCCTTGATCCTGTTTTTAGCATGTTCCATACATTGACATATGTTTTAAGGAAAACAAGCCCATATTGCCAAAAGGTTTATCTTTCAAACAGGAAGAGTGCAGGTCTCCATGTTCCTACACACTGAGTTTTTCTGAAAAAGAAAAAATTGCAGGATCTTGGATGCACAATGAGAGATTGTAATTGGCTTAATTTCGTTATTAGGTATTGAGTTCCTTTCATATTCAGAAATGGTGCAGAGGAAGCTGTCTGTGAATAGGTAAAAATGAGAGGCGGGAAGACAACCAGGTGTTTTTAAGAGAACAGTAACGTTCTCAGATAAAACATTTAATGGCTCATAAATATTGTTTTGAACAAGACTTTAGCTTATCAAATCCCCTTGTGAGAGGCAGGTGAACTGAAAAGCTTCTCCCAATAGATCGAAACTAGCAATGCATTATTCAGATGTGAATTTCTTTCTGAGTTTTCATTTTATACAAATAGGCTGTGTGTTTCCAGATTTACAGTAAAGCCCAGTGCTAGAAAAATGGTTGAGACACAGTCAAATTGCATGAGGAAGGCTAAAGGAAGGGTTGAAAGTAGTGTGCAGCTGAATTTAAAATGTCATCAACTGGAGAACTGTGTCTCAATTTTCTGCTAAATATTGCCAATGCACAGGGATGAAAATGAGGCAGGACCAGCGGCTTCTTATACCGCTTTCCTACCACGGGGTGTAGGAGGAAGAAGGGAGAACTCAGGCAAAGCAAGCGTATTCGTGCTGTGGATACTCTGACCCACTTGCAGCAGCTGCTGAAACTGGTCCTTGTTTTCTCTGCGTGGAACAAAGAGCAAAGATCAAAGTTTAATCGAAGGCAGTTCCTTTTCCCTACCCATTTGCTCTTCCACCTGCTCCCTCTGCTGGTAAATTCAAGGAGACCTAAGAAAAGGAAAATGAGAGATGAAAAGGAAGACAAAATGGCGGGCTTACCCTTTATAGTTTGACGATGAACTGAAAACTCAATTTTAGTGGAGTAGTAACCATCATTTACAATACTTCATGTCATCTTGTCTTCATTATCTTTTGTGGGGAGGGGTCATATGTTGTGGTAATACTGGATCTCTTTCAAACCTTTTCATAAAACAAAGCATCCTGTTCTCCTTTTTAAGTTTAGAAGTTTCAGGAAAGAAAATAGTGTAAGCCAGTTCCTGATTTTGGTGATGGCTTTTCATGTGTTGAATTTCATCCTCTTTTCCATCATATTCTTAAAGCACATAATGGAAAAATCACCACCACTTGTCTTTTCTATATCATAATTGAATCTTCCAGGTTTTTTTAAGGATAAAATGCTCTTGTTGCTTTTTAAAAGCTTAAAATCAAATCAAGATATTTGGTGCACAGGAACAGTGGCTGTCCTCTCTTCTACAGGTGAATTTTCAGAGTACAGCTGTCACAAAATGGATCAATCCCACTTGCACATTTCTCTCCAACACACTTTCAGTTGCATGTCCCATTCCCTCCTTTGTGCTGGCTCTGGCATTCCTCCAGCTGCAGACTGAACCAATTCATCTTCCTAAACAAGCAAAAATTTTGTTTTGGTTTTTGCTAGCTTCATATTATCCCATTTTAATGAGGTGAATCAGCTGAGCACAAGGTCAGAAGACAGCCAGAGACAGTTCCAGAGATGGGGCAGTGGCATGCAATGAAGCATTAGATCTGCTCAAGCAGTATGGTGCAACTCCCATGCCAAGTTCTGGTGGAAAGAGACAGTAAACATTGCTGGCAGATAAAACTCATTCAAGCTTCTCTCCATGTAAGCAATTGATCCTTTAATAGACTTGGGATGAAATGTAAGGCTCTTGGAACCTTTTGATTTAAACTAGTTGCCAATAGAATTAGCTGATGAAAAACCTGACTAAAAAAGGCATAAAGAACTCTTACCCTGCCTCACTAACTCCTTCTACTAGAGTTTGTCAGGCTATATGTTGTGTTAAAGATTCGCTGTTGTTGTTGCTGAGGTCTCCCTATCCAGCTAACATCATCGTTCTCCTTTTTTTGCATCCCCTCTGAAAGATCACAGTGCTCAAGCTATTTCTCACTGATCTTTCCCCAATCTCATTTCCTCTCAGTAATGCTCTTTCTGGTGCTGCTTCTGAAGTCTGTGATGCTGCATTTCACAAGGAGGTTCTATTTTCAGCTCCCCTTGTTCTCAATGACCAACCATGCATGCTCACTTATTTAACACTTTTTTACCTCAGCAACATACACAGATATTTTCTCAAAGTAACTTCTGTCATGAAGTAACACGAGAGGGTCAGATGGTCCTTGTTCAGCTATCGTGACTACAACGGACTGAATCACAACCTTTTTTTTTGGCGTGTGTAGTGAATCTGGCAAGTAAGGAACTCCCTTAATACTCTTAAGAGAAAAGGGAAGGGCTGCAGAGAAGTATTTGGTTGGTGAAAGATGGAGAATATGTGATCCAACTGTACGGATTTGTATGGATGTTTGGAGGCAGAGAAAAGAGCTCTGGAGCTCTGTGATTACTGTCTGCTTTATATCAAATTACTATGTGATTCCTGAGCATCATGTGAATCTTCGACATAATAGCTGGGTGAGCATGGAGAATACTGGAGAGTTTAATGTACGACATAGAATCATAGAATCGTCTAGGTTGGAAGAGACCCTTGGGATCATCGAGTCCAACCATCTACCCTACTCTACAA
>JAOXNO010000013.1:70874766-70944251 GCA_028565335.1 Limnodromus scolopaceus | reverse complement strand
TAAACACAGCCAGGGATGGTGACTCAACCACCTCCCTGGGCAGCCTGTTCCAATGCCCGACCACTCTTTCTGTGAAAGTGGTTCATAGAACAGAGCATGAGGAGACTGCCTTTAAAATGCACTTTCTGTAGATGTTGTGTCACCTAAATGTTCTTAGACAGCAAATGTAAAAGGACATGAGAACAATCAAAGTTAATTCTCTTTTACATTTAAACAAAATGACTCATGGAAAATATTTTCTATGTGGAATAGAAAGCTGTCTGGAAAAGCAATTTTGTGCTGTGAGGAGCCCTGTACAGGATATGCATTATTATGGATAAAACTGTCATCCTGCATGTTGCCACCTGTGTTAGACACATCCGTGATTTCGTGACAATTGATACCAATCATTTTAAACAAGTCTATAAATTTACATTTCTTTTCTATCTCTTTAGTTTATAAATGAATGGCTATAGCTTTGCATGAAACCAGAACCACTACTGAATTGAAAGGACTAGTAGGGCTTAGTGTTACACTATCACCTAGTTTTGGATATTTTAAACACCTTTTTTTTTTTTTCAGTTTTCCCAGTCGGCTACATATCTTCATTGCATCAGCAACATCAAATGTTGACGGTATTGAGTTTCTTTACCCTAAAATTTTTTTCTGCTTTTTGATTTCCTGTGTGAATTTCTCATAGTGTGTATGCTGTCCCCATTAATTCAATAAAGGTGGGATTTTTTTGTTTGTTTTTACCTGAGCAATTTCCCCACCTTCTCTCAGTACACATTTATTATTTCCTCCTTGTTGATCCAGCTAAGCTATTTACAATACGCACCACCATGCACCAACTCCTAATAAGCATATGTTTTCTAATGGTGAATTCATGGCGATCATGAAGATGAAAGGATGAAACTAACAAAATTATGACCATCTGAGAAGTGATTAAACAGGAAACTCCCCTGCATTGTGATTGAAAGGAAATGAGTGGGTGTCAGCCTAGTGAGTTGTTCCATATGAATCAAGCTATAATGGGTCTGGGTTTTGTGTGTCTTAAAGCAGGACTCAAATTCATCCTCTAAGTCTCTTGTCTGTTGACAATTTAGAGCAAAGTAAGATCACACCCCTGCACTCACAGCCATCAAGTGGAATTTGACATAACTGAGGAGCAAACTGATGAAAAAAGAGCAAAGGATTTTTCATGGTCCTTAATACTTCTGCTGAGCAATTGCAGTCTCTGCTTATCAACTGCCCTTTCCTTCCTCTAATTGTCTGACGTAATGCCCTCTTGTCCTAAATTTCTTTTGTAGCTCATCTTTTTCAAACCTACAGTCTATAGCTGACCTATTTCTCCTTTTTCAATCTCAGGTGGAGAACATTTTCCTTCGATAATTTTTTTTCTGAGGTCCTAAGTAATATAGTGAAGTTTTCCTACAACCTGAGCTTTAACCGTTTAGTAAATTTTTCCTTCTTATCATACAGAATCAGATTGATTTATTTGATTGCTTTGTGAATTACCTTAACACCTAATATTTAGGAATCCCCCTGACAAACTGTCTCCACCATTTAAAACAAAATGTCCCTTTTTAAAGATCATAGCAATCTAAAGAAGCCCCTGGAGGACATTTGTGTAGGGTAGATTCACTCATCTGGAAACCCATACTCTTTCAAATTGAAGTGATTCTTGAATGAGTGTCATCACTGTGGATGAATACAATATGTAAACATAAAAACATAGGTGTGAAGAGAGAATCCATGAACAATTCAAAGACTGGATAGATAATAAGTGGTTAGATGTTCAGGTCAATCTGTCCTGACCTGTGTATCAGATACAGTGGTTTACTGACTCTACCTTTCCTTTTACACATCATCACCGGTCTTAATTGCGATGCTCTGTTTCTTTGCCTTTCAACAATCTTCTTTAAACAAAGCAAGTAGTATTGTGAGTTACACAGAAAAAAGATAGTAATCCCAATAAAACATGAAATAAATTGTGTTGACTATGTTACCAATATCAAAATGATTTATACATGTAGATTTATACAAAGAGAAGACTTGTCACTAAAATTCAAATTGCACAGCTGGACACAATTTCTTTTCATATTTCCTTCATCTGCAACAAATACAGGAACCTAACTATGGCTTGTGTAGTCCAGTCAAATGAAGCTACAGCTTTAAAATGAGGTGCTGCTTGCTATTGTTTAGAAACATCATTTAACTAGATTTGATCTTTGAAAAAGAACATTTCTTCCATTGTCTGTAAAAAGCATAGACATTGTGAAATCACTGTCCCTCTGAAGGACAGGTGGAGACAACCTAAATAGTGGGGTAAATTCCAGAGGTTCCAACATCTGCAGTTAGTGGAAGACCTGGACAGTACATTTTAAGCAGTGTGTTTTAAATTCTGATTGGGATTGTGATTGGGATGAGATACATTTTGGCAGCAGCTGATTCCCAGGGAGAAAGAATCTTACAGTTTTAAGGAAAAAAAAAAGTTTGTCATGGCTCTCTTTGGCTTCACACTTGGAGAAATATCCAAAACATGCCAGTCAAGTTCTGTTGTCATATGGCAGGAAAATGTGTGTTCTTATGAAAATGGCTTACATCCAGGTAGGCCCCAATAGACAATGATTTACAGTCTGAATTTTACCTGAATGTGAGCTGGATATTTTAGTAAAAGCAGTCAAGTCATGTCTTTGAAGGCAGGACTTCCCAGGCTGTACAGAGAAGAACTGGTTTTACTGGTTCCTGTGGCTGGTGCTCTCAGCTCATACGCCTCCACCACACCCATGCCAGGCTCCCTGCACCTCTGAAACACAAACAGAGCAGGTGAGATTTTATCTGGTAAAATATTTTCAAAAATACTGGATTTTGGTCTCTCAAGGCACTGGTCTCTATTAGTAAGGATTATTTGGACAACTATTGCTATCTGCAGAAATGTCCATGTTCTCAAAATGACCTCATCTTTTTTAACTCAATGATTGTTTTCTCTGAAAATATGGATACAGTTTTAAAGCATAATATTCATCTCCAATTTAAAATCTCAGCCTTGAATCACAGAGCAGAAGCAGTGCACTGAAGGATTTGGTCACAGCCTGCCAAATTTTGTTACACAAAGTGCAAGTTCACCCAAAACACATTTTCATACAGGCTGCTCTCCTGATCAGTCTTGTTGATTCATTGTATGGACTGTCATTGCTCATCAACTGCAAAAGTAACCCAAGTAAGTTTCAATATGATAGGTTATAAACTGATTTTAAAATATTTACTATAAAAGGCAAATCATCAACAAGCAGTTACTGATAAAATCTGCACATTTCACAAACTGTGGGGGAGTGCTGAATTAAAATAAAGACAGAACATCAAGACAGTGACATGAATTATTCGGCAAGCCAGCTGCAAGCAAACAAAATGTATTTCAGCACAGACATCTTAAAAGATATAGGCCATCCTCACAGGATTTAGGACAACAGTATGGAAAGTAATGTCTGTAAGAATTAAGTATTGTGAGTTATAATAAAGTGAACAAATCTCCATAGTATGATGTGGTGGCTAATGGAGTCAGCACTGATGTAACCACTGGTAGACTGTCTACCAAAATGTTGTCTATCCAAAATATGCTCTTGATAAAGATGTTAAGTAGTTGCTTTGGAAGAGACACAGGTGATTAAGGAAAGGGAAGTATGACTGACAGTAAGAGATGCAAAACGCTCACTGATGCAGAGGTACAGTGGTGATTTGACTGCTGTCCGTGAAGAATATATACTAGAAGGCAGCTCTTATACCTACTAGGCAAAATGTAAGATGATCTGACATTGAAAACCTCAGCGAGAAATAAAATGACAATGTCTTGGGATAAGAAAAATCAGCACTAAAATGCCTAAGCAAGAATTGTAAGAGATGCATCACTGGAAATTTTCAAAGCAAGAATACTCTTGAATTTGAAGTAGGAATTATAAGATTTGTAGCCTTTTGTGGTACAGGGAATAATTACTGCAATATTGTGTCTTACAATATTCCCTTCTGCATTTAAAATCTATGAAGCTATGTTGTTTCTAGATGGATCTGCTCACAATGTGATAAACATTTTGAATAGCCTGATAAATACATAACCAAGTATTCTTTGAAATAAAAAGGTAAGAGGTCTCTAACCACTTTTCTGCATTCACCACTGATTCTGCATGATCTTAAGTATATTGAAAAGTGCTTTGAAAACATGTTGTAAAAATTATGACAATACATCTTAAATTACTCATCAATCAATGTGAATATTATTGAAATTAAGATAATTTATACAAGGAAATATTCTTAAATATTTGTCTTCTAGTGAAATACTACCCCATAAAAGCACTTACATAATGCACCAGTGACATTAACCTGTGTTTACCCAAAACTTAAATGATTAAGCAGTAGCTTAGACAGCAAGGTTATGGTCACAGTATGAGCACCCAAACAACATAAATTCAGCCAGTTAAGCTTGTCATAAAGACTACAGAGATGATGGAAAAGACTATATAGTAAAAGAAATCTATGGCTAGGTCTGATTAATATTTTTGACAAAATGTTCGGTTGAAAAATGAGGCTTTGCTGAAATGAGGTTCTTTGTAAAATCTTTTATATTTGTTATGAACCTGGCACGTAGGCAGGCTGCTTTTGCAAAGCTGAAGATTTGGCAACCTTGGAAACCTTGATCATAGTGTATTATACCTATAAAAGAAGCCAAAAATTTTATAAAAGATGGCTCTTCTCAAGTGAATACAAATTCAGGCCTTATCAACAGAAAAAACATACCCATGTCAATATACTCTCTATCTCCCTTCATTTTTGCATTCAAAAAAACAGGAAAAGAGAAATTGCCTAGATAACTCTGAGTCTTTTAGTTTGAATTTAGTACTGTATAAAGTGTTGGAAAATATTTGAAAGAAAGAATAATTAAATCCCCGAAGGCAAATGCAAAATGGGATAATCCTGGTTTTATCAAATGTAGATAGTATTAGACTGAAATCTTTTTGGATAACATAATTGACCTTTTACATAGGGACAATGCAATAGCCTGAATTTTCACGTTAGAGCAGCACTTGTTGTAGTGTGAAGGCAAATTATTACTGAAGTGGAAATGCTGAGGATTACTGCAAGAACTGATTAGGTCGATAAGGCACTGACTAGTGTGAGACTGCCATGTATGAAGAGAAGTTCTCTAGACGAAGAAGGCGATCTGTTGACACTTCCTCACAGAACAGTCTTGAGACTTATCCTACCCTTTTTAATCATTTTCAGCTTAAGGACAAGTGGCAGAAGTGGTAGAGGCTTCAATAGCATGAAGTCATGCATGCATGGGATATTAAGCCAGCCAGAACTTTGCAGTGGATCTGCCTAGGCATCCTTCCTCTAGTGAGCTCTCCAAAGTAGAAAAAAAAGGCTTTTAACCTCAAAAGCTGGGTTTTACTTGCATATACACTAGAACCATTTGTGTTTTGAACAAAGACAGCTCAGTGGCTAGGTGAGATGCAACAGAAATATAAAAGAATTTATAAACAACTCCCCTCCAGCCCACAGTAACTTTGTTGGCTGGATCATTCCTTTGAGTTGTGATTGCAGTCCACTCAGTAGCTCTCTGGGTTGCAGAAACTCTGTGTGGTCCTTTCTTGGACAGCAAGAAGAAGATACAGAGCTCTAGCCTTGGCTCTGTTCCCTGCTCCTTAGCGAACACTCTCACAGTTCCTCTGCCGCTCTGCAGGATTTTTTTGCCCCTTCCTTCACCAACCCTACACTGATGTCAGGGAAGTGTCTCTCCTCCAGGCAGTTGCTCCAGGGTAAGAGCAGTCTCCCTTTCTCAACAACATTCTCCACAGCATAACTCAGTCCCTTCTTCCTTAAAGAAATATGACATACCAGCACAAACTGTTAAAAATACCATCCATCACAGGGAACCAAGTGGAAGAAAAACATCTCAGTGTATTGGTTATTGGAAGGTCACGGTTGACAGCCACTTTGAACCAGCTGTGAAAAGCAGTATTAGGATGTGGTGGCTGAGGTACTTGTAGGAGAGGTAGGGATGCAAGAACTGCATTGTACAAAGCACCAATAAAACTTTTTTTGCAGTATTACATGCAAATTCTCTCCTATGTTCAAGAAGAGGAGATTAAAATGGAATAGCTGCAGAGGAAGAGAGAAAAACTGAAGAATAACAACATAACATAAATCACAAAACTTCAGATAAAAAAAATGAGAAAAAAAGGTCCTAGCAGATTTCTAGGGTATGGCTTGGAATGATCTTCCAAACAACAGTAATGAAGGTGAGAAGCCAACGATGCCTTAAAAATTGAACTTTATAAGCTTAAGTGCAGGACTGTATGACAGAATGAGAAAATTTCTGAGGATAGAAAGTTAAGATCCCTTGAGTGTCCAAGGTATTGACATCTCCAAAAATCACTGATCTGAGAGAACCTGACTCACTATTTGTCTGCACTGTCCTTACACACTGAAAATCTCACGTCTTATGGCATCTCCTGGTTGCCTGTAGGAGTCAGAAAGTTGTTTGTTCTGCTCAAGTGCTCAGAAATAAACCAGTGGTCAGATTTAGGGTGAAAGCAAAACATTTCACCTTGGACAGATTGCAGGGAACATTAGCTTTGGGTGTCTTCCCATTATCTTTTGTGAGGGCCCTTCTCTGCCTCCCAACACACTCTAGGACTTTTGTTTAGGAAGTGCCCTGCTATTGCAGCATCATAGCACAGTGATGAAGCACAGTGATGATAGTGTTGGGTTTTGTCCTGCTGTACATTGTAGCTGTGGATTACCTGAAGTTTTACATTTATCAGAAGGTTTTGGGAAAGTGTTTGTGGTGTATTGTAGTTAACAGAGTTCTACTACTGTGGAACTTCATACAATAGACACATAGTGTATGGTTATTTACAACTATAGATGACTGTGGCTGATGATCCTTAAACTCTTGTTCCTGGATGATACTCTGATTTTGAAACAAGAATGTTTACACAGAGAGTAAAACTAGAGAAACTGATATACTGGCAAGAAGTGATATACCCTTAAGTCTTCCTGTATAGGCAACACCTTGGTGAAATGTGGATCAGTGCAATTTCCAAACTATAGGGTATATATGGATTCAAACTGCACTCAGTAGTTCTTTGTCTACATGTTTAAAACAAAACAGTAATCACATATCTGTGCTTCTGTCTGGAGTGACAATTGCTTTCAACGCGTCTCTCAGCTGAAGCAGAGGGATAGAAATTAATCAGAGAGTGGAAGTCAGAAAGGAGGAAGCACTGGAGCCAGAAGCAGTAACATTTGGTGCCATATTGGAGGACTAAAAAAATACATATTTTTAACTACAGTAATTTAAAAAGAATTGGGGCCATCTGCTATTCTCAGGACATTAATTATTAAAACTTACGAGAAACCAAAAGCATGATGGCTGATAGATTCTAAATTGTTATAAATCTTTTTCATGCTCCTCCCTCTACTCTGCCTGATGCAAACAGCTGCTCAGCATGTAGCAAAAAAGATTTCATCAGAATTACAATTTAAGAATAAAATTACAGTTCTTGAATATAGGCTGAAAGACTTGAAAAATTACTTCAGTATAATTCGCAACATCAGGCCCACTTATACACAAAGTTGTGTCTGTTTATCCAGATATATGTTTTAAAATTTAGTTAAATTCTTACAAAATCCCATGTGAATATTCTTCATTAGATTTTAATCTGTTTTAAATTCATTAGAATTAAGTCAGTTCCTTGCAGGGTTTGAGGTTTTCAGCCATGTGCACAAAGGAATTTGTACCACTGTCACTAAATTAAACCATCGATTGTGGTTCAGTTGGTGCAACATTTATGTAGGGAAAAGCTCTCATTTATTGATTAGCCTGAGCTGCCAATTACAGATCCAAGTCCAAGCCTCAGTAAAATACAGGTATGCTGAAATATGGGCCCAGGCCTGTTCAATTCTATAGGTAAGCATGAAGTCAGGCAGCCCGCGAAGCGGTCCCACGTATTTTTGTGAAATCTTAATGAAGAAGGTGATTCAGGCCAGAACAAATCTATGGGCAATGGTAGATTTAAACAAATAACATAAAATTGTGCAATGAATCTGAAAGTACACATGTAAAGTGCACATGTAAAGTATATTCATGCCATGGAATATAATGGGTTGTTATATGTTGCAGGGAGACCAGGATAACAAATCTGACCACAAGATTTTCACAAATTATAGCTCTAGTAACTTTGTATTAAATGGATTCATCCAGACAAAAAGCAATATAGAGGTAAAACCATACAGTCTTCATAAAAATGTTATCTTTGTATTATGATACACATTTGCTTCTGCAAGGAGAATAGAACTACTCAGGATTTATGAACTACTGATGTTCATCCATGAGTAATGCTAGAAATAGACTGTTGACATATTAAAGGGCTTTATGTATACTATTACTCAGTATATTTTGAGACTGTAACACTCATGACAACCAAAACTCAAAATGCAGTCAGTCACATAAAATATATCACATTGTCGTTTTTAGCAGATGAAGAGATAAAAAATGGGCAAAAAGACATAATTTACAGGTAAAGAATTACAAACATACTTTTCAATCAAACAATTTTGCCAAAATGACTTTTAAACTACCAGAGAAAACAGGAAGAGATTATCAGATATTACAGTATTATGAAGCATGAGCTTGGAAACTAGATGGAATAGAATATTCTGCTGTTCTAGGACATATTCTCACAACTGCATATGACTGAGCAGTAACTGGTGACAGGCAGATGGTACCATCCAGAAAGCCCTTCTCAAAGTAACAGCCAAGGTTAAAAATGGGACTGCACTAGAAGCCAAAAGTTAAAAAAAAAAAAGTTACTTATGAACAGCCATAATTTCAAAGTTAGACATTCAGTATATACTGCAAGTGCCAGCATGCATATACTCCCTCCTGGACTACCTGTGGTGACCTAAAGTTTTGCTTCCTTTTTGTAATTCATTTAGTACTGTGACCAGGTATTTATTATGCCTGAGCAACTAACTTACTCGTATTTGCTACAGAGGCTTTCTGTTTGCCAGGGGAGGGATCTGAACTATTCTTTTGGACCAGACTTGCAAAAGTTTTTCTCCTCCCAGAATTGCCTAAAGCCAATGGGCTTTAGTCTCTTAAGCTCTTTTGCAGCACAAGCTAGATGCCTATTTGCATTATTAAACAGCTAAATGCCCTTCTAAATGTGTCCTTAAGTCTGGTCTGCAAATGTACGCCTTTGGTTAACGAGAGTTAGAGCTTGGTTTCCTTTAAACAAAATCTCAACTTGCAAATATGCTGCACTCTCTGTTAGCAGGAGGCAGCCTTCTCCATCGTTTGTTCCTTGAAAAAGATTCTGAAGCTATCCTTTGCCGTATGATATCCCATCTTTGTCAGTGATTCTCTGAACTGGTTGGAGCTTTCCTTTACGAATATGAACATACCCTGATGCGCAGATGGAGTCTACCATTGATTATGCAGAACCGCTGTTGTGTTACACTGAATAGTATGTCCTACTCAAATAATCCAATACATGTAACGATTTTCCTAGGCAGGGCTTTATCCTCATTTGTTGTTGTTTCTGGGAAAAAATAAACTTCCTGAGAAAAACTCGATGCTAATTTTGATTATGAGCTTTCACTCAACTTGGCTGAGAAGAGCTAATTGCTGGCTGTCATCGTCTCCAACAACAGACAAAGGCTACAAGAGCCTCACATCACCATCCTGTAGTTTCAGTATCTTGAGCTGTAGTTGAAGTCAGTTCCTGATGCTTTCTAATTGGTTGTGATTACATTATATGTCAGCCTCATGTGCAAAGGTAAACTGTTTAAATCATCACACTCCAAAGAGCACAACCAGAGCAAGTGTGGAACTGGATTCAGAAAGGATGAGACAAATTCATGGGGCAAGGAACACGTTAAGCGCTGTGCTCTGAATGCAGCCTTTGGCTCAGAAAACTCCTAAACGGCTGACAGTCAGACAGCGGAGGATTGTTGTATGGGGAAGATCACTCATTATACCCATAGCATCTTCTTTTTCTTAGTCTTCCACAAGTAGCTGGCAGTGGCTGCTGCCAGGCACTCTCTTTCCCTTTCCATGGCAGAGCCCTGTTAAACTAGCAATTGATTTGGGCATTATGTTTGCATAATGTGACCTGAGGTCTCCTTGGAGACCTGAGAGCTTTGCAGGGCTATCAATCTTCAGAAGCAGTGTATCTCTTATATTTTCTTTTTACTTTCAATACCTCATTTTTTTGCTACATTTTGCTATTCCTCAGCATTGCTTGATAAATGTTATGAGGTTTCATTGCCTTCTGGTAGGTTATTGTTTCCTTTTGGGAACACAGTTGGTCATCTGGGTTAAATAATTTTTTATCTTTTGTTCCAAGTATTTCTGCAAAGTCTCCCTTTTCCTTGTGTCCATACCACCTCACCCACAGCTGGTAACGTTGCTACAGGCTGAGGGCACAGCTTATCCATGCTACTACAGCCATGTTACAGCTGCCTCTGCAATTCAGCTACATTCAAACAGGTCACTAATCTCGCCTCATGGCTGCAAACGAAGCAGCTGAGTGCGTGCCATTTGCAGTACAAAAATGTTGGTGCCTTAAAGTTGTGCTACAGATAGTGTCTTTTCGCAGCAGGTCTGTACAGTCCTACTTGGTGTGTGAAGTGCTTCTTTTATTCTTTCGGATTTTGTTTGTTGGGGGTTTTTTGTTGGGTTTTTTATTTGTTTGTTTGGTTGCTTGCTTTGTTTTTTGTTGGGTTTTTTTTGGTCAGGTACAGCACTGGGATATGAAATTAATCTCGTTTTCAACATCCGTAACATCTTTGCCCCTGGGCATTTTTCAGCCTTCTTTCTGTACTGCTTTCCTTAAGAAGTCTGCTGGATTGTTGTCTCTCTTCCTGGCCAGTGTGTTTCTGCAGCCTCCATTCCTTTGGCTTGAGCTGGCATCTGTTGTTGATTTCTCCTCTGCAGCAATTTTTCAGATGAACTGGACTTGTGCCCTGTAGACTTTTGCTTTAATAATAGAATCTTTTAATACTTTAGAAGGAAAATGTAAATAAGCCTCTTAACACTGAAATTCAATGCTTTTGGGTGTAAAAAATATGTATCCTTCTACAACATTCAGCAAAGACCATTTTTTTCTAGCACCTTCATCATACAAGTCAGCTGTCTAACCAGCCAGGCTTCATACTTTTCCCATTACCTTTTCCCAGGGAGAGAGAAGAAATTAGTACTTTGCTTTTCATTACCATTCACCATGTCTGCAGGCTCTGTTTTCGTACCTACTGGAAATCCTTCCCTCCTGCATCCTGAACATTTCTCTCCCAAGTGCCAGGCAAGTAGCTACGAGTGAACATGAGACAGAGCAGCAAGGGAAGTGGCCAGACAAGTGCAGAGGTTGGGCAATCACCCTCTGCTCTGCTGCAATGACCTCAGCCAACAGCACTGCGTGAGAGGGAGGACAGATTGAAAACACTGTGGATCAGGAGGGCAGAAAAAGGAGGAAACCAAACATTCCTCCTGCCCTCCAGAGGGTGCCCTCCCTGCCAGGGCCAAGGTGGACAGCTGTAGCTACCTACATGCTCTCCTTCCTCCTCTCTGACATGTGTGAGCCTGTCTGCTAAGTTCCCTTTCCTTCCCACTTCACAATGGATTTATTTCTGGTGTGTACCCCTGACCTGGTCAGGGGGGTCCTACAGATGCAATGAATCTTAGTTCAGGAAAACTGTTTTCCTCACCAGGATTTTCAAAAAGTGTGGGGTAGAATTAAACATATTATAACTTAACATTAATGATAATGCAGTGTAAAAGCTAATAAAAAAACCACCCCTATAATTGGGCCTTAAGCCACAAGTATCCCTGTAAATTCTTAGTTAATGTCTTTGGAATCCACTCATAGTGCCTTTTAACTACTGCTCCAAACAGGACAGATTAAAGATAATTAGGATAAGGCGGAATAATTAGATATAATGCACTCACTAACAAAAATTCTGTAAGAATTTACAGCTGTGTAATCCTAGTTGATTTCAATCAGGTGGAACGGGATTTTATATCAATGCAGAATTGATATGTAGATTTTCAATGCTCCATATACCAGAAATATGCTTTAAAAATCTAATTCACATTAATAAATGATGTGCATAACCCTAATTCAAGAGACAAAAATGGCTATTTTAACCAAGGGTCAAGTCTAAGTTCCCAGCTTCCAACTGAGTACTTTTTGCTTAGCCATGATGAAGTCCAGCATCTTCTCCCACAGTGCTGGTGACAAAGCTCCCTTAAAAACACAGATAATCAATATATGTGCCATGGTGTTGTTAAAGATTAACTTTGCAAATACCTGGAAAAGAAAGATTGGTGCTGCTATTAAATTAAAAGGCACTTGATGCTAAAATTACCCCATTATTTGATTTTTAGAATTTGGAAATATGAATGCGAGAACAAGTCAATTGCTTTCACTGATCCATTTAGAAAAATGGTGCATCCTTTCTGAATTTATTAATTTATTGTTATATCCCCATAGGATATTTTTCCTGCTCTAGAAACTAGACCTGTTAGGTAAGACAGTCAAAATCAGAATTAGTTTTTTGTTAATAGTTACTTCGTTAACTGTTATTGTAAGGAAAACTTATCTTAACACTCAAAAAGAAAAGGGAAAGCTAGATTCCTGATCCAGCTGGGAGTCTTCTCCCAGTTGTCAAGAATATTGCTTTGCCTTGAAACAGCAGTTATCTTTAGGTGCAAGGATCACTGATTTTGTTGTAAGGATACCAGAGACCTATGAATTTAGATAAAATAAAAATATTCTCATGCTTTCTTGCCCCAGCTCAAGTTGTTTTCATTGTTGGCCAATACAGATATAAACTAAACTCCTTGTTCTGACTTTTGCCAAATAGTTTGTATTTGCAGCTTGTGCAGTCCATTGCTTTTTGGGTGATTGACTACAAAAATCTGTGTTATGAATCCTAAAGTATAAAACTGTCTTGGAGGAATTTTCCCTGTCATTGTATTCATTGCCAAGATCATGGAAGGCAGGAAAAGTTCTGGACAATTGTTTATGGTGAAACATAATCTCTGAGGATCAGTCTTTCAATGATTAAAATTATACATAGTTGTGAAAATAGATTAGT
Organism: Limnodromus scolopaceus; assembly: GCA_028565335.1. Taxonomy (NCBI): domain Eukaryota; kingdom Metazoa; phylum Chordata; class Aves; order Charadriiformes; family Scolopacidae; genus Limnodromus; species Limnodromus scolopaceus. The sequence continues at coordinate 70,931,114 of JAOXNO010000013.1, read as the reverse complement.
TGATTTTGTGAAAACTATCAGGCAAGATTTTTTTCAAAATTCACTTTGCACAGATCTGTCATTCTGATAATGAAATTCTCCATTGTGAGCATACTATCTGAGACTACTCTGGGCAACGCATAAAACAAAACATCTGCATAAAACAAAACATCTCCCAGTGCTTTCAGATTCTGTTATTACATACATTTTCAGACAGCAGGGCCACAAAAAAGTAGTATTCTTTTCCAGTCCCTTAGCTGTCATGATAAATCGATTAACTTGTAATAATTTCACCTACATGTGGTACTTAGAGAGAACAGCCTGAATTCAGAGCCTGCTTTCAATCTGTGGTTTGTACAGATATCACAGGAGGGATGCCTGAAGAAAGGATGGAAGCTATTTTTTTCCTCATGTAGCTATATTATATAATATCTCTAACCTGGATCTGAAGACAAACTGTTGTTTATCACTGTAGAAATGTGCACCAAGGGAGACTTCAAGTGGCAGTTGTAAAATATGTGATGGAAGATCTGTGCTCAACATGTCCTGAAATAGAAGTGTAAAATTAATAAATAATGAAGTGGCTTGGTTCAAGTTACAGACACAGTTCAAAAGACAGCAAGAAAACGAACCCAGGACTTTCTCTTCAGAATTGTCAGTTACTGGGGTTCCTCTTTGAGGATGGTGCAGTGGTTCTACAGGTGCAGATGGTTCTGTGCTTTCTCCCTCAGCACTGCTTCTTGCTTTCCAGCCTATTCTTAGCAACCAAGAATCTCTGTTACCCTGATGGGGTGGTCTTGCACCACTCTTCTTGTTCATAACTGTGGTCATCCCAAGTGTACCTTATAAACAAAACAAAGTTACAGCTTGATCTCGGTCTTCCTAAATGCAAATGCTCATGGTGGGAGAAGCACCAGCTAAGCATAGGATGTTACTTTCCAGCACTGTGGGTCATAGCTAGCCTGCTTTTTGCCTGTCACAGAGATGCCATTACCCCAAGACTGCATGATATTATCCCCTGGCAAGCCCTGCTGTAATGGTGCTTGGTGTGTGCTTGTTTCTAAGAGGGTTCCTCTGCATGTGGTGAGTAGACGAAACCTGCATTTTGGAATGTCAGTCTTGTCATCTATCTGCTGGAGGGTCATCTAGTTTTAATATGGAGTTATAAAACCAGGCAATAGAGAGTCATCAGTAGCCAGGAATAAGTTCCTAAGTGGTATTGTTTTCCAATCTAAGTAAACAGTGCTGAATTATTTGGATTGCCAGGCCTATCCTTCACCAAATAAATTCTTTCAGGTCTATCTTAAAGATAAGGTGCACATAGTACTGACAAGTTATTACAGACTTGAGAATTAGAGTGTTCTCTGGGGCAAACTTGTCAAACTCTCCAGCAGCAGTAGCGTTTCTGGGACAGACTATTTTACTCCTTGAACTTCCTTTCAGACCCAGTGAGAGCATTTTTCTAGGCAGCATTTTTGCCCATCAATTGTCTAGCAGCAAACCCATCAGCAGTGGAGTCCTCACAGCTGTGGCCAAGGTACATGGTCTTGGATTCTATGGCAAGTGTATTTAAAGTGAATTGTCTCCAGAATCTTTGGCCCAGTATAAAAAAAACTGCAGAATGTGAATCTATGATGCAAATGACTTGAAACAGCTTCACTTTTGAAGAGTGCCAGTGGCTAAGCTCACCCTGATTTTTTAAAAACCAGACTTTTCATCTGTTTCATCTGGATTTAAATAAAAAGGGTTTAACCATTCCTGGAAGAAAGCACCTACAGTTCATATTAATACTGCTGAGCATGTCCAATGCAGAGACACTGTTGTATCTGGGTACCTGGAGCTACCGTGTCCTTTTTCAGCAAGAACAGCTCCAGCACATGTGCTGTTTCTCTACATGGCGAATGACATCTGGCATGCGAGAATGACTCACCATCTCTCAGTTCTGTGACTTGTGGCCAAGTTCTGCTCTGAAATCCATGCAGTTCTGCTTGATTTTCACTACTGTCAGTGAGAATGCAGTATTGGTCCTGAATGTTTTTAGGGTCACTGGTGACTTTTTACTAAATCTGGTTCTCTGCAGTTTTGTTCATGCTGATCTGTTGAATTGAGTGGAGTTGCCCTGCTGTAATACTGTGAATTTGATTATCAGGGCCCACAAACTAGAGAATACCTCCTGCTCTGTTTTTCATCTTACACTGTTGGCTTCTTAGTGGTTTCTTTACAATTTCACTGAGGTGAGAGGAGAATCAAATCCTTCGACTGAATACAAACTTCTGCTGGTTCATATATAACTCTTAACTCTCTGATATTTAAGTAAGTGACAACTGTTCAAATACTCCTTGCTGTCAGGTTGATTCTGTTTTCAGACTGCTCGATACCTTATTCCCCAAAGAGCCTCAGTTGGTTGATGGTATCTTGCAGAAACAGCTCAGTCTTTCCACTGCCCCCCAGGGAGTGCTGAGAAATACAGACTGAACTGATATAAATAGGAGTCTTTCCACATTTTGAGGATGACAAAAATTCTCCAGCCACTTTTTTGAGGGGGAAAAGTCTGAGCTGGAGCACGTCATAAATCTCAAGTCCAGGTACATGCGTTGGCAGCATCTCTGCCTCACTTTAGAGTGTAACCTGTCTATTTAGACACCATCTCTCCCAACCATTGATTTCCCAATGTCAGTGGGAAGGGTATGTGACTGTAATAGGCCAGAATGGAGCATTACTATCCATCCAAGTCTCCACTGTGGAAAAGAGGGGGATCAGGACTCCAGCACATGCTCTGACATACTTCTGCTGCTTAGTCTAGACAAAGGCGAATGTCTGCTTATTTCCCTAGCACGGAAAGGCAGTACTTCTGCTGAAAAACTCATTTGCGAGGTTCAGCTTGCACTTCATTGGATGTAGCAGTATGATATCCTCCTTGTCTCTTCTAAAAGAGGAATTAAAAATTAGAGTAAGTAAAATTGTTGTCAGGGAGACCTCATTATGGCTCCTCAAAAGGAGAAGATTCTTTATGTGTTCCTTCTCCCTCAAACACTCACTTGAGAGTGAGCCTATGGAAGTCTGTAGGACTTTTTCCACAGTAAATCTGGCAGTATTGAGCCTGCTGTGACCAGACGGGCACTGCAGGAAGTTGCATACGTCAACAGATTCTTGACCATAAAGATTAGAATCACAGTGAATCAGCAGCACTATCCCAGCTTCACTATCCTGTCAAGGAATATCTTGCATATAAATTTATGAACTGCAAGGATATACTTTGGTCTATGTCAATGTCTTACTAGAGCTGGTCAAAGCCTTGCCTTTGATTTCTCTCAGGAGATTCTGACATTTCCTAATTTGCTCTGGTGTGAGTCAGAGTGGAAACAGAAGAGTCTTTGCAAAATGAAATTTAGAACAAAAAAAAATCATTTGAGATGGTCAAAATATTTGGTTTAAAGAAAGCTGGAAATATTTGCATCCAGTTGTATCACATTGCTTTACATTACAATAGCATATCAATATGAACAGAATCTAGAGAATTCAGGAATTCTCAAAACAACATAGGAGAGGTAACAATAAGATATTACACTTTTCCATCTTCAGATATACAAGTGGGCAAGCAAAGCATGCCAATAGCATTGCTACAGCAGTAGGCAGCACTAGAATTTCGTCAGCGAGCCACTGGAGACTGTTACTTAGGCAAATTGGTCCTGCATGTTTACAAGCTGGTAAACTGAAGTGTGCATAGGTATGGTATGCTGGTGCAGACACCAACCAAAGCAGCAGAAGATGCAGAGAAGAAGGATAGATGAAACCATACTCTAGACAAGCTTCCAGAATCTGATAATTGATGGTATGAATGTGAGGGTTGAATTAAAAAATAAAAATTCAGTGAATAGCTAGATCATGAAAGTCATGCATATCTCTTTGGCTCTCACATACATATGTATGTATGAAGTCACATGATGTTCCCTAAATGGTGAGACCAAAAACCAAATTAAACATACTATTTTCAGTCAAAAATATGGACAGCAATGGTGGAATGCTACTGTTTAGAGAAGTACAGAGTGTGGTTGCGAACATGGACTCTTCTGTTCTGTTCTGTTCTTGAAAGAGTAAGATATAGCCTGAGAAGCTGACTGGGTGTTGCTGTCCCTCTGGTTCTTGGTAAGTGCAAAGATAGCTTGGCAAAGGAGACATGCAAGGTGAAGCTGAGAGTGCATTTCAGGCCATTACTTTGGGACGATGAAGAAATCTCACTGTAGTTTGTATGGGAAATATTTGAGAAAGTGATACCAAATACTTCAGAGGAAGTTATTGGAAGTCATAAACAAACAAAGACAGGCTGGCCAAGCAAGAAAACAGAATGTTACAAGAAAAGCATAAACAGGCCAAGACTGCTGGCAAAGAACGAGCATGATCAAAGCGGTGAAGAGATCACAAAGGCAGCACAAGCAAAGATTTGGGAGAAAGAAGCTCAGCAACTACAGAATACTTCAGACTTGCTAGGAGAACAATTTACATGGTAGTTAAATAGTACAGAAAAAGAAACTGAGCCAATAATACCTGTGCTAGGTTGGCTAACAGTAACTAGTCTTAAAGTCATAAAGAAGTTCTGCAGGTAAAGGAGGATATTTTAAAACATGTATTCCCTATAGCTGATGACAGATGCATTCTGGCTGGGCATGTAGTAGGGAGAGGACAGCTTGCAAGGTAAGTTGGTATGGGACTCAGGACAACAAAGGATCTCAGCACTGAATTTTCATCCACAGAAGAAACAGAACCAACACTGAGGCAAATAAAAATGCTACAGGAACATGTAACATTACCACTAAGGTGGCAGAAGCATCTGAACAAGCATTTGCAGTGCACTGCATTTAGAAAGCGTTCATGAGGAAAGAATGTCTTGCCAATCCAAATAATTATATAGATAAAATTTGTCATTAATACTAGGAAAAGTAATTTTAAAAGTACTTATGAAAAGATTAAGGCCACTTTTAAAAGAAAGAGGAGTTGAAAAACAGCGCAGCATGGCCTGGCCAAAACTGTATTGATTGAATATTTGTGTTTTAACAAGGGACTGGAAAAAAAAAGTAAGAATAGAGTTTAAAGCCTTATTAAAAAAAAAATCGAATTTTTTTTTCATTGATTTTATATTGACATTAAGTTGAGCTCAAAGGGGAGTACTATGAAAAATGACTAAATCAGACTAATCATGGCTATAGATAAGACAACAATGCTAAAAGGTATGTGTAACAACTTGTAGTCTCATAAGACCTGGTGGGCAACTGAGCAATGGATTCATGCCAAAGGCCAATAGAACAGAAAGGGCCCTAGAGCTGCTGTTTCTCTTCGTCACTCTTTTTAACTAGACATGATGAAGTCCAGTGTGTAACATTGGATGAGCAGTATTCTTCAAACATTCTGTTGGAAAAAACTTTATTCTATCTTATGAGGACTGCATATCTCCAAGCCTCCTCTGTCCTGCATCTGCAAGAGTGTCTATGATGTGACCAAAACTGAGATGTCCCTGGGGGTCTGGTCCCTAGGAGTCTGTAGTTGCATGTCTGGTCATACAAGTAGTCCCTATCATTTTCCCCCATATTCATGTATGCTTTTGTCACAGGTCATGCAAATTATGTGATGCAAAATGTTTACACTGTTGCTATATGGTGAATACAGTCCAGTCGTTTCAGACTTGAAAGAATTTCAGAAAGGAGGTTCAAGAGTAACAAACTCAAGACATCTAGCCTCTATCTTTCTCCCAAATTGTGTCTGAAGGGCCTATAAGTGGGGAGCAGGCAATGAGCTGCTAGACTGAAATTGTTCTGACAGCCTGGATCTGGTCCACAAAACTTTTTGTTGTTTGAGGCTCTCTGACAGAGAGTTAAGCTTTCTAGCTTGTGTAGATGATGTCATATAATTGACAGACACACTTGAATTCATGAGAGGTTCTTGGCTATCTTAGAAAATTGGTGTAGTTGCCTTGGATTCACAATAAGTGCCTAGACAATGAAATGGTTGTATCTAGAAAAAGGGAGAATACGTTAAGTATTGAAATGGAGCAGGGATAATCTTATAAAAAAATGTCTTCTATACAAACCTAGAAACCTTGGTGAGTGTTGATTATCAACGATGAGGTTAATAGAACACATGGTTCAGCCACAAGAGCTGCACAGAGACTGACAGAATTTCACATGGGATAAAAACAGGATGTTTGGAAGGAGCTGTACTACCTAAAGGTGAAATCAGAAACTGAGAGACAATGAACATCTGTCATCCCCCCCATCATGTCTGATCCCCACACAGGATCCACTGCATAGTTTTTCTGAGGCCCAGGAAGCCAGTTCCAGCGCTGTGTAGTCAGGAAGTCTGCAGAACCACTGTGCACCTGCTTCCCAAGCAATTGGAGGAAGACTGAGAAATACAGGAATACTGGAGACATCAAACCCCTGAGATCTAGATTCAGGCAAAATTTACTGAATCACTGCCTTTTCCTGGTACTGACAATAAGTTTTGTCTGTATAGTTGTTTGGATTGGAGAGACATTCTTTCCTCATTAATATCTTTTAAATACAATGTGTTCCAGATGCTTGTTCACAGGGTCCCTGTCATTTGGGTGGTCCCACATCTTTTAACAGGTTGTTTGGTAAAACTTTCAGTACACCAGCTGGGTCCTTTATTCTTCTATGCAGTTGTCTGGGTGATCTGTTCAGGGAGCGAAATTGTGACCTGAGGATAGAAAGAGGGAGGTCTTTGCTCCTTTGCAGAACTGTATTCCCACTGGTTGTGGATTAAAGTCAAATCCTGAAGTTGTATGACAGCTCTGTTGTCTGCTGAAGTGAAAAGTCCAATAGGAGTTCAATAATATAGGCCTCATTTGCTTTAAGTTCAAAGGATAACACTAAAATTCATTGCACTAAAAAGAAATGGCTCCTCTGTAGGAGATCCAGTACTTTGCTTTGAAATGACATGTGGTTCACTTGAAGCATCACTTGGCAAATGTGGGAGCTTTACCATCTTTCCATGACGTAAAGGATCATTGAAATAAGAGGCCTATGAAGACAGCTGCTAAGCTGCACTGAGACTCAGGCATTTCAAATGCTAAATATTGCATCACTGACATTGGTGAGAACCCAGGGTGTTTTCAAAATTGTCCTTTTTGCACTACAGAAAATTATTTTTATTTATTATTAAAACAACAATCATGATTAAAATCAACCATTTGTGGAAATCAGATATGCAAAGATCTTCAAAACACCAGCAGTTCTTCTGGAGTACTGAAGCAGAAGAAAACACTCTGGAAAAATAAACAACAAAAGTAAACAGTTTTATTAAACAGTCTTCTGACTTAGATGGATCTGATGTAAACATTAAAAATATGAACAGTTTTAGAAAGACTGAGTGACCAAGGTGAGACATTGCCTTTTAAGAATATTTAGCTTGGGTTTGGCGGTTGTATATTTATATTTGCTCTCACCAAGTTAGTTTGTTTAAAAGTGCGTGAATGAGATGGGAAAGACCTAAAAGACAATGATCATATCACACATCACATCTTTAAATCACCTTTAACAAATCATCAAAGCAACATTACTTTTCTTTTTTAACAAGGGTTACCTTTTAGAGCTCAGACATTCTTGGAGCTTAGAGGAGTCACAGAAAAAAAGTCAGTTCCAAATATCAGATACTGAAGTGCTCTCGGTTCATGAGTTCATAGAGTAAAAAAAGCTGGATAGTTGCAACTTGCAGTATATCTACAGCTGTTCTGCAAGTTCTGCAAGACTGAATATGCTGAGTAGATAATATTTACAGAATTATCCAGTTTTGTCTATTTTTGGAATTTTTCCACTTCACTTATGGACTCAATTCTGCAGGAGTCTCTGCCTTACTCTAGACAGGATTGCTGCCTGACATACCACAGTGACAGACACCACGAGTAAAACCTAAAAAAGCTACGTGTATATTGATATGATATTCACCACTCTCACAAAGGATGATATTCTGTACATGTTACAGGCAGAAAAAATTGGAGTATATGACTCTACATGTACTTTCAGATTTTAAATATCTTGCATCTAGGGAATCTTTACTGTTAGAGGCTTGCTTTTAGTCAATACCCCTTAATAAGCAATGCAATATTGGATGTTTCCCTCACATTTTTGGTATTTGTTCCGAGAATGTTGTCAAGTGTTTCCACATTAGGCTAAGAAGGTCACTTTTTCAGAGCTCTTTGTTCAGCAAGAGGTTGAAGGCGGGAGTTCGATTCCCTGACCAAATTAGTATCTTCTCTGAAAGAAAAGTATACCTTTTTCGGGCTAACACATGGCAGGATAAACTCATTTAAGTTCCAAAAGAGGGCATGAAGATTGATAATAGGACTGGGAAAATATATGTCTGCATGAATCAAGTATATTTGTTCCTTACTTTTTACTGCAGGTCACATCTGAATAGCTTATACTAGCTGTTCAATTGTTTTCTTTTCAGTAGATGTGTTTAAGATTCTGTGGACAATATATGAACGCAAGTGGGAATAGGTTGTTAGATGTTTCTTTAAGTCTTGGGGTCTCAAAAGATTTCCTTCATTTAAGTTCAGGATGTTAGACAATGCGTTGCTGCTGTTGATAAATCCCCTCCCACCTCTTCTGTACAATTTTATTAATGTTTCTCTTTAAGGAAAAGGAAGTGCAGTTTGATACCATGGTGACACTTGTCTCCTGCTATTTCTTTTAGAATCCTGTAATACAGTTACATGGTTCACTTATTAACCTAAGGCATCCACTGGAGGTAATGCTGGGAGTGAAAGAATAAATCAGAAACCATGAGCAGTGAAAAGGTGTGTTTGGCACTGCGATCATACTGTTGAGGGAAACTCTACAGTCAGTTCTGGAGTTAAGGAATGAAGATTCAGGCCTGCAAGCTGCATATGTATGTGAGTTTGGAAGGAAAGCATCCATAATCACTATAATATTAATACAAGAACAGTGGCCTCTAGCATAATTTGATTGTCTGCTTGTCTCATGCATCCTCTGAACTCTACCTTAGCGATACCAGCAGGGAATTGGAGTAGCTGTCTGAAATTCTCATAAATAAAATGCAAATGCTTATTCATCATTTTTTTGCTTCCAGTGTTATACTGTTGCAGCTCTGATGAAATCACAGGAGTGTAGAGTGTTTGATTTTTCCAATGACACCAATTTCCAGTATTTGAAGCGCCATTGGAATACACAGGCTCTTTAAGATACCAGCAGAAGGAAGTCACAGAGAAAGAGGTTATTACAGTAAAAACAACAGATCCTGTAAGACTGGATGAGGATCTTTAACACGTCCTTATACTTCCTCAGTAGTTTTATAACGCTTACATTGGTAGTACAATCAAAACCATAGACAATAGAAAAGGCCATTGCATAAACAGAAAATTATTTCTGCTGAATTGCCTTTCTGCTTTATCCAATGGAAATTTCATCCGTGTATCGTGTAACAATAATGTTTCAATTTCAAAATACAGGTTAAGGATGGAAAACAAGAGAAATAAAGAAATTCAGAACTCTTCCTCTGAAACAAATGACCTTTTATATTATGAGTATCTTACTTTTGACCAGGACATAATTGAGTTATAACTCTGCTGTCCTTAACAGCGTTTATTATTTTACTCATGGCTGATGAGTAAAGGTCATGCTACGCTTGCTCTCAGTCGTTACTGTAAATGTCATACCGACATGTTGCAAGCTATGGTGCTGAAGTTCGGGCTGTGACAACTGCCTTTACTTCTCAAACCCTTAACTATGTCTTTTTGTCTTTAATGTTCATGATCAGTTGCATCATGGGATATTTTTTCTGTGCTATCCAAATGTGTTTTGCTGGCACTCACCAACAGTGACAAGAAATTTAGCCTTTCTTTCTGCTTGATGGCTGTCAGTGAATAGACTGTGATTTCATTGCTTGTTCCCATTATTCTAGAGTATTTGATGAATATTAGTGCAGATGTCTTTGACGCTGTGGCTAGAGTGCAAACAGTCCTCCAGGGATTCTTTCATATCAGAGTACAGACTGACTAAAAAAAATCCCATGCCATTGTTTCCGTTCTTCAATTTCCTAAATATGGAAGTGTTTCAGCAATAATACTTGTGCCTGAGTTCAAAATTCCACTCCCAAGATTATGTTGGATTCAACATTTTGAAACTGGTTTCTTGTGAATGTTTATGCCAATGAAAGATCATGAGAGTAGCTTGAATACCTTGAGTTTAAATTTTAAAAAGGAAGAATTTTTGCTTTGCTTTTTATGGCAATGATCTATCATTTTTTGATAGTCCTTGAAGTATTACAGGTAAGAATGAATAGTAATCTTAAGTCTTTGACTATACCTAATCAAAATGCAGTCTGACAACTGCACTGAAAGTTGATTTTTGGCATGAATTACATGCCATCTTCTATCACAATAAGTCCGTTCTGACATACACCTAAGCTTCACCTGTATTTGCTTTCCTCAACTTCATTCTGCAGGTTGGCTCTTCAACCACAATCAAATCACCTGATGCTAAGAAGTCTAATGCTGCATGTGCTGTAGGGAGTATTCTGTAGAACAATTGCAAGTGTTGTTTTGCCATGTAGTAGGTTGAGTTTTTACATTCAATACAAGAAACTCTCCTGGAAAATATTCAGTTACTTATTAGTCTCAATGGCTAACCCCTAGAAGTAGTGGTTTTTAGAACAAGGCTGGATTCCGCCAACTTTATGACCATTAGTCAGTGGAAATACTCAGCATAAGTAAAGCTGGCAGAAATGAACCCTTGGAAATGCACAATGGATACTCTTGGATCTTAATGGATTTCTACTGTACAGGATAATGACACGACTGGTGTGAAAAGACAAGCTCCTCCTATGACACGGGCAGAAAGAAAGTCACCTTTCTATAGCTCAGCACTGAGATTAATGTACTTATGCTGTTTCCCACATGTTTTTCTTTATCTATGTCGTATCTTCCAGGACTGTAAAGTTCTTATTCTTTGTGGTGTGTTGACCTGGGCCAGTTGCCAGACACCCAGACACACTGAGCTGCTTGCTCAGTCCTCTCATTAATGGGACAGGGGTAGAAAACAACATGAAAAAGCTCATGGGTCAAGATAAAGACAGGGGCATCACTTACCAATTACTGTCAGACAAAACAGGCTCAACTTGAGGGAAATGGGTTTGATTTACTGCCAATGACAAATAGAATAGCATGTGAGAAACAAAGACAAAAGCTAAAACACTTTACCCTCACCCTTCTTCTTCACAGACTCGACTTCACTTCCTCAGTCCCGACTCCTCTACCTCCTGCCCACCGAGCAGTGCAGGGGGATGGGAAATGGGGGGCTTTGGTCAGTCCACAACAGCTCCTCTCTGCCTCTCCTTCCTCCTCACACTTGTCCCCTGTTCCAGTGTGGGCTTTTCAGGATAGACCTGCTCCTGATAGACCACCTCTCCATGGGCTCCAGGTCATGCGAGAAGCCTGCCCCAGTGTGGGCTCTCCATGGGCTGCAGCTTCCTTCAGATTGTATCCACCTGCTCCAGTGTGGGTCCTCCATGGACTATGGTGCAGATATCTGCTCTAGTGTGGAAACATCTGCTCCACCATCATCTCCTCCAGGGGTTGCAAGAGAATCTCCACTCTGGTGCCTGGAGCACCTCCTCCCCTCTTGTTCTCCCCTTGGGGCTGGCGGGGCTGTTTCTCACCTGTTTTCCCTCAGCCCTGGCTGCCGGGCAGCATTTTGCCCTTTCTCATAGGCTTTCCCCACGGCGCCTGCCCGTGGCTGAGGGGCTCAGCTGTGCCCTGCGGTGGGGCCGTTGGAGGTGGTTGGAACCAGCTGTGTCCAGCACGGGGCAGCCCCAGACCCTCACCACAGAGGCCACCCAGCAGCACCCACCGGCAGCACCTTCCCCCAGACACTCCATTGCTTGCTAAATTGTTTTTTTTTCCACATCTGAGTTATCACATTGTCCTTGATACCTTCCGCTCGTTCTGGAAGCCTTCTTGCTGAGTTACGGATTCTCTTTCTCTCTTTCAAAGTTTAGAGAGGGAATTGTCATCCAAGAATCACCAGGTGGCTGTTGGTCTGAGGTGAATTAGGTCCAGACAGTGTGAGAGTCTGATCGTAGGTGAGAGCGAAGCACTGAACACCTCGTACAAACTTATCCACTGTCTATTATAGGAATGCCTATAATAGTTATAGCTGATGCAAACTTATTAATTAATGAGTTAACTTATTAATTTATTTAATTAATAAGTTAACTTATTAATTAATAAATTAACTATTAGTTAATAGCTGATGCAAAATTATTTTTCTTTATACAGAGAAAAAATTACTAAACATCTTCCTGTCTTAAGAAACTCAGGCTCCCTGGAACAAAACTTGTTAAAGGGCATAAGGAGGTGGCCTAAATGAAAAAGGGATCCTGGTATGTTGTGAGGATGGCATGTTTTCTATGCTTAATTGGGTCTTTCTAAATTGTGATTTTCACTTATATTTTATGTTATTTAGCAGCTAGCAAAATATTGCATTTTACATCTCTTTTCTTTATTCATACATGCTGCTTTGTCTTACAATAGACAAACACCTCAGCAAATTAAACATTAAAATGGATGTACTTGGGCAAGTTAGCACGCGATTAAGTTGAATAGGGCAATTCTGATTCCCTTTGGTACCATGGGAGTGTCTCTGCTGTGGACTCACTGGGAGGTTGGAAACTTGATTTTTTTTTGAACTTGCTGTAGAAGGAAAGCTGTATAAGATAAGGCTATCTTAATAGAAAAAAATGTGAACTTATAAAATATTGTGGCATAATCTATCTACTTTATGGTACACAGATGTCATGTATCTGTGACATAAAATCAGAACATTTTCCACAATTGCAAATTTCTTTTGCCAGTGATAACATACATTAGGCTGTATTTATTGTATGATATTATTCTCTAAGTACAGTGCCAAGAAGTTTTATTTTATCTACAGTATCTCCCTGTCCCAGTATTTATGTTTGTAACTTTTACCTACATATAGTATAGAAGGATGGGAGAATACTTCAGTAGATAACTAAATTGATGAATCTAATGCAGAGTGCACCCACTAATAATATGCTATTTATTCTGTTCTCCTGTTGTTCGACATCTCTCACTAAAATGGCACTTTAAAATGCAGGTGACCTCTAATTCTACTGTGAAGAATTAATGATCCACTTCTCTGTACTCTGTGGAATTGACTGATCAGGGAAACACGTGCGTGAGTGCTAATGATGCAGTATGTCCACTCTAACTGTTTCACTTCACTGCTGTTTTCAACCTGCCCTTCTGCTACACAGAACTGCAGCATTTTGCTCCCTGGGCACTTATCTCTGAAGCTATAGCAAATTTTGAAGGGCCCTTCAGAGCCTTGTGGAACTGTGAGAGGAAAGATTATATCCTGCTGAGTTGCTAGGAAAATTTTCATCAACCATTGCCAACTTCTTTTCTTATAACAGAGGCCAGGGAAAATGCTCTGCTGTTACTCTCTGCTTGGTGAGGAACAAAAAGTGTCTGCTAGAGTTTCTGTACTGTCAGCTGGAACATCAAACTGATGTAGGGCATTCTGGAAGCATTCACTTAGACCCATGTGAGCTCAGTTCAGAAATAGCCTGATCTGTACAGTTCTGTAGGATGGTGACATCTGTGGCTTTTTGGCCTGGTTCAAAGCATTGACTGGTCAGACAGGCATGTTTTCAAGTCCTGAGTTACACAGGGAATGTTTTCCCTGGGAAGAGGAAGGAGACATTTTTGTTATCAGACCAGACCTCCAAAATGAGGGCACTAATCACTGGCAGATTCCCAATAGACTTTGGCCAGTGCTACCAATGGTGCTCAACTGGGCACTACTTCAACATTAGGCTGTTCCTGACCTGCTGATATGCAAGTATGCATGGAAATTATTGTGTGCTGAAGAAGCATTTGAAATATTTTCATGGATTTCTCAAGAGCAGTTGATGGAATTCATGTGCCTGTTCTCCTATCCCTTATTTTTTGCATACAAGCACAGAAATGCTCCGTAGGAAAGGCATATTAACTAAAAATTAAAGCAATTTCATGTTCTGAGGTGGTAGCTGTGGCAGATGCTGTGCACATATACAGCCAGAGATTATTCTTTCTCCGAAGAGCTCTCAGCATAAATAACAACAGTGATGATGATGTAAGTCTTAGTGAATCATCATAGGAAGCTGTTGACTTATACATAGGGAGGCCAGGCAAAGTGCATGTTTTCAATGTTTGCTTCCTTTGGGAAAAGTGGTCTTGGCTTCATGTCTGCCAAAACACTGTCATTCATGATGTCTTCGTAGCACTGCAGTTCCAAGTGGCCCTGCATACTTATCTTTTTTTTTTTTTTTCAAAAGCATTCTTAGATGACTTTGAATGACAGCTTCATCTACATATGAAATAAATACCTGGTAGAATGAACTTTTGGATGACTGTAAACTAGGAGGGGTTGTCTGACTGACTGCATTTCAAATGTAATGATTAATTTGCCACCCCAATATAACGCTTTTTTAATCATATACTTGAAAGCAATGATGAAATCTGCAGGAGCAGCAATAAGGAAGCAGCAACAATCTGCTGCACAGCCATACAGACAACATACTGTTAACCCAGCATGCAGGCAGTTTCTTCCTTGGTTGATAGCTACAACATGTACCAGCAGTGAGAATATCGTACATGTTTTCAAAGTGCTTCCTTCTTAGGGAGCCAGGAAATGTTCAGCCTATAGGAGATATGTTGCATTGCAATTAACTTTCTCATGCAAGAATTGGTGTAGACAAAAGTGTATGACCTTCAAGTCAATTTGTTATCTACGTCAGTTTGTGAGCAATGCCCAAAGTGTTGTCTGTCTTAAAAGTGGAGTTGCTGTTTGTAAAATAAGTATTGGTGTTATACTGGTGAGAGAAGAGATGGCCAGTGTGTGGTTTGCAGACACTTAATTTCCAGAACTCAAGTTCATATATAAATAATGCAAACTGAATTTATCTGTGGTTGCACGTACACTTTCCCAGCAGCAGTGCTTGTATAGACAACTCCTGTATCTCTGTCACTGGCCTCTTTTCCATCCCCTTGCTGATCCCTCATTTATGCTGGAACAACTGTATGTGGGGTCTGTGCTACGAACCAGATGAGGGAACTCATGCAACCGAGAAACCCTTTGCACTTTTTCTGAGTTATTTTTTATTTTTAGCCAATGTTGCCATCAAATGTGGTGCTTCGCTCTCAGGAGCATGGAGTCTGAGCATTCTCTGTTTCTCCTTAAGTGGAAGGTAGGTCTGTAACGTCCTCACTGTTACTGCTGGGCAGATAGAGAGTGCAAGTGTCAGAATGTGAAGGGGTGATATTGAAAACACTATGTTCATGCACTCTCAAAATGATGATAGAGAATTATTGAGGGTTTGTAGGCATCACTTAAGTTATCAGTGCCTTTTATTTAAAAGTAGCTTTTTCTATACTAGTGGTATGTTAGTCTCTATGAATTTTTACCTCATTTATAAGGCAAATAGTGTTATTGAATATAGTACTGTGGATTATCAATGAAGTAGTGATTATTACAAGTACTATGGTGGCATAAAATGTTCTCACATGTTTTGTTTTTCCAGAACACTTTGATGATACTATTTTTTTTCTACCTTAAAACTGCTGGAAACGGGAAAACTTCTCATAGAAATTCTGGGGAAATTTGTTCCCCTTTCAATAGGAAATATTAAGATGCTTACCCAATTGTCTCCAAATTACAGTGTAGTTTAGGGAATTAATCGTTGCACTGGCAGCACACAGATTCTCTTTAGAACTTCCTGCCATGAACCTGCTGTGTTGTGCAAATGCAGTCAGTGACGTGTTTCTGCTGGTTCTTCGAGCCCTTAGTCATAGCCCAAAGTGTTTTGATTTGACCTTGCTCAGCTGAATCTGACTTTATTTGTCTTCCCAGTGGATCGTCACTTTTCATATTCCAGATAGTGAAGGAAAAGGAAATGAATTAATGCTCCTGCAGTTGACTGCTGTGAAAACAGCGCATAGGCTGTGAGTAATATTGTCCTTGATGGTCAATGGGGGAAGGGATTTTAAGCATTCGCAATGAGCTGGCAGCACTGCCCCTCCTACTGTCTCTACAGTTGTGACTAAGAGCATGACATGTTTCATCCAGAGACAAACAAAGATGACAACTCCATATAGTGAGGAGTGTTTGTGCACTTTATTATGTGCAATGTTACTTACGCTGATGGGCAGGATGGCAGTGAACCTTTATGTGAGATATTCCTCTATGAGTAGATAAAGCCAGTGAGCTGTGAAGACACATAACCTTTTGGTCGCTGTGTCGATGAATAACTAACACTAGTACTTCCAGAGCTGATATTCTGTACTGTTTGGAGAGATGATTTGTGAGTATGTTTTTGAAAGCAGAGTAACAAACCTTGCATCCTAAGGCATGCTCTCATTCTGTGATGGATGTAAGTCATACAGCATTCTTTTCAGTTATGTACCAGGTTCAGATTTTTGTGGGAAGAAGATCCAGCATGCCTGTGTAGGGAACAAAGGTCAGACAGATGGGAAATGAATGCTGTAGAACCATGATGAGTCATTTTAAGTCCCATATTTAATTGATTCATGCAAGAATATCATAAACACTCCTATAACTTCCATCACAATGATTATGCATACTGCAAGAGTTGCTTAATGAGGCTTACCTAAGTCCCTGCCAGCCCTACCATTCTGCAACAAAAGAAATAATGGAGCGTTGTAATAACTGAGCCTAAAGATGCCTGTTCTGTAAACACAGAACATCTCTCTGAACAGAGATGATTTCTTTCCCCTGGAAGGGCAGTGTAGGCCTGCATGTGTGCCTGCTTGCACGTATGTGCACAAGGCTTTAAAGGGGGAGCATATGTGTTCACCAGAGAACAAAAAGTGTTTGTGCCTGTAATGTACAAGTAGTTAAAGTTGCTGAAGCATTATTGGTGTTATATAGTGAAGAGAGGATTATTTGGCAAAAGAAAAAATGTAAAGATTCTGGTGGAAACATGGATACTTTAATATATACATCATATCTCACAACAATAATAGAAACAGGACCAGAAGAAGAGATAGATCTGGGTCAGGAAACTGCACAAAACTTGTTTTTTAACTGATATATATCAGAACCAAATAGTGAGAACAGAGGCCAGTTCTGTCTACACTGATCCCTCAATAACTCCATCATACCTAAAATGACACCACAGGTGTGACCAAGCAAAAAATTTGGACATAATGGAAGAAAAAAAAAATTGTGTGCTTGGGAGCAATGAAGTTGATGGTGATAGAGATTTTTTTAAGAAGTTTAGAAGAATTCTGTGTTGTCCTCCAAACTGCTGAATTATCAGAGAGGGCACTGCATGATGTGAACAATCATAGAATCATAGAATTAGGTTTGGGTTGGAAGGGACCTTAAAGATCATCGAGTTCCATCCCCTCTGCCATAGGCAGGGACACCTCCCACTAGACCAGGTTGCTCAAAGCCCCATCCAGCCTGGCCTTGGACACCTCCAGGGATGGGGGGTCCACGACTTCTCTGAGCAACCTGTTCCAGTGTATCACCATCCTCACAGTAAAGAGTTTCATCCTAATATCTAATCTAAATCTACCCTCTTTCAGTTTAAGACTGTTACCCCTCGTCCTATTGCTCCACTCCCTGATAAAGAGTCCCTCCCTATCTCTCCTGTAGGGCGCCCTTTAGTTACTGGAAGGCTGCTATAAGGTTTCCCTGGAGCCTTCTCCAGGCTGAACAACCCCAACTCTCTCAGCCTGTTCATTACTCCTGTAGCTGGTGCCACTCTTTCTAGTTGGCAGAACATTGGGAGCACTTGGTAGTCCCAGAGGGCTGTCCTGATTCCCTCTGGCAGACTTGAGAAGATGGTGGCATTTGACAAGGGGGAAGCAACAAGCAGATGGGGGAAACATCCCCTCCAGCTCCCATAGCTGGGCCAGGAGTATGATATTTATCCACAGCCTAGCTAGCTGACCAGCTCTGCATTTAGCAAGTGTGATACAAAGCCATCTCATCAGGCTGTTGGCTTTCTTGAACCTAGGCTGCAGTGGCAGAAGGCAGTGACAAGCTAAGGAAGGATGCCTGCAACCACAGCAATAATCAGCTTTCAACAAAAAGAGGTGGTCAGCATGCCTCCAGGGAGCCCTGCTGGGGCCTGTGTAGAAAAGGCAACATCTATGTAGCTGTAAAGTAGTGCAGAATATATTCCTGCTGGAGCCAGTCCCAGATTCTGTAATTCACAGTCTCAGGAGAGCACAAAGAGGGTTTCCGGTTGATGTGTATGTAAGACTGTAAGAGGCAAAGACTCCCGAGCCCCCTCCTCATTTACAAGTATCAGGAGCTATTACTTGTTGACTTTTAGTGAGTTAACCACGCTAATTTTCAGTCTGTTTCTGGTGCGCTCAGAAATCAGCAGATAACCTCCACCTCGGCTAATTTAATGCCTCCTGGTTCCCTGAGGTTTCTCTTTCAGAACCCACACAGGCAAATGGAGGGGGGAGGAGTGTCCAACTTACCATTAGAGATGCTGTCCGCTGCCAACTGGCAAAGTTGGAAAGCGATCCATTTTTGCTGATTATTCAGAAAGCTGTGATGGGCTCCATGAGTCTGGCACTATTGTGTGTGGCGGGAGTCACTGGACACAAAAGCATTGACCAGGCTGCTCCCTAGGGACTTACAGTGTGAGTAACAGTGGGTTACTTTCTCTGGAAATTTCTGAAAGGGATGACTGTGTATCAGTAAGTTGTTCCAGATGACTAAAATGAAGTGCTGGAAAAGCCTTGAGGGATTCATATGATATTGTCAAGGAGACTCTTTCCCTCTGTTCTTAAAGGTGGTTTGCAATAAGAAAAAAAAAAAAAAAGAAAAGGCAAAAAAATGGCTTTTGGCATTTAGAGCTAGTTTTATGAAGGAGGAAGAAGACCTGGAAGTTACTTGATTTGGTTTAGCTTGTCACAACCAAGTGAGAGTTTCTTTGATTTAGGCACATCTACTACTTTCTGTGTTTCTCCCTGGTTTACAGTGAAGTATATGGGCATGAAGTGCATGCTTTCTCAGCCTTTAATTGAAACTGAGATAGTTGGGCTGGAGCTTGAGTCTTTTTTATGCCTTTGAGCTCTTTATGTAGCTATTGCTCACATGTTTGAGTTGCATAGGTGTTAACCAAAACAAAGGATTAGATTACACAGATTTGGAGTGATTTAATTAAATTGATGCAACCCCAATTCAGTTTTGTTACATCAGCACAAAAACCCATGCAGACAAGCCCAAAGCATTTTAGAGAACTCGATGAAAACTTTCTTGCTTTCACATTTTGCTCCTGTTTTATTTCATCAGTTTTTCTGGTGAGATGAGGCTGCTGGTTCCCAACTGGTCACAGAGGCTTCTGGGAACTAGAGAGTAAACAAGACCTGAGTAAAGAAAACAAGCTGGAAACCACTCATCAGCTTTATCACTGCCCTCTTCACTTTTCGGACAAACAGAGTACTGACCCTGTGGGAGAAAGCTGTGCTGAAAGGCCAAGAGGGGTCTGGGTGCCTTGTAAGCATAAGACATTGGGTCTGCTCTGGGACCTGGAATTCAGTCTGCTCTGCAGTGATCCTTCCCACCAGCCCTGAAGAACAGCTATCCTCACACAGAGGAAGATGCCAGGCAGCTGGCAGCAAAGCCACTGCAGGAAATAGTACTGAGACTGTGTTTTAAATTGGCACATCCTGCCAATGTGGGATTTTTTTCTCTGCACTGTCATACCATCCCAGGATGGTGTGAAAGAACAGAAAATGAAAGCTGTAGTTCTGTGACTTACTTTCGTCCTAGGACAAGAAAGGGGTGGCACTTTTTCAGCATAGGAAGCAAAGAGGTGTCTTAAAATTTTATGGTCTATCGGGTAAAGACATGACCAGGCTCGTTTATTCTAGGGACACGCTATATCTGCATTGCCCCATCCTCTTTTTTTGGTCAATTATTCTATTTTATTGTCCACATGGAAAAAGATAAATATGGCCATTTGGCCCACGTTTCCAGGCCTCTGGCCTGGATAGTAGAGCATGGATAAATAACCATTTCAGGCCATCCCTCTTATTGCACAGATGGTATGTGCTTGCACAATAATTCAGCTGCAGCTCAGATACCTCTCCAGCGTGTCAGACTCACTGCGGTGTGTCATGCAGTGCACGCTCACGCACTTCTGACTGTGAAATATTAGATAGAACTACAGCAACTTTAATTACTTTAGACTTGTGAGGATTTTGCATAAGTGAAGCACGTGTTTTTGTAGTGAGGCAGAGGCCAGAATGTCTCTCCATAAACATAAGCAATTTTGTGTGCACTCTGCAGCGTGTCCAAAAGCCATCATAAGCGGTATGGCAGTCCACATTCCTTCTGTCTCACTCCTTGCATTAGTGGTGATTGGTTACAATAAAGGAATTAAAAATAGGAACAATGCAAAAGCTGTTATATAAGGGAAGTAACTGCTCTGTACAGAATTTATAATGTGTCTGCTGTAAGATTTTAGTATGCATTTACACTTCTTCCTGAGCTTTGTGGCTTGAAAATATTATTTGGTGCTTCCCAGACAAAATCTTTTGCTGGAAACTCTCTTTAAGAGTACTGTAGGATAATTCAGATTGGAAGGAACCTCAGGAGGTCTCTAGTCCCACTTCCTTCTGAGCTAGGTTACCTAAGAGATCAGAACAAGGTTACTCTGGAATTTGTCCAGTTAAGTCTTGGAAAGCTCAAAGCATGGTGACTGCACTTCACTGCTAACCTGTTTCTCTGCTTGACACATGGAAAAGTTTTCTTTATATCCACCCCGAAGCTCTCTTGTTTCAGTTTTTGTCCATTGTTTGTCATCTTCTCACCATGTGCTGCCATGAAGAGCCTGGTGCCACCTCCTCGTACATACTGGCAGTCCCTCAAAAGCTGTCTCTCCTTCAGGCTGAACCATTTCCCCAGCCTCTCCTTCCAGAACAAGTGCTCCAGATCCTTGAGCATCTTAGCAGCCCTCTGCTGAACGTGCTTCAATGTATTAATGGCTTTCTTGTATCAGGGAATCCAAAACTGTACAGAGTATTTTAGATGTGGTCTAACAAGCACCGAGTAAAGGGAGATTATCACCTTCCCAGCTGTGCTTCTGCTGAAACAGTCCAGGATGCTGTGGGCTTTCTTTGCTGTCAGGTAGATTGCTGGCTCATGCCCAGCTGACTACCCACCATGATTCCCAGGTCCTTCTCAACAGAGCTGTCCCCCAGCTAGTCAGTCACTGGCCTGCATCATTGCTAGGATTATTGCTTCTCAGGTGCAGAACTTTCCATTTCCCCTTTCATAAGGTTGTGGTTGAGCCATTCCTCCAGCCTATCTAGGTCACTGTGGATGGCAGCGCTGCCCTGAAGTGCATCAACTGGCTCCCCCTGTTTGGTGTCATCTGCAAACTTGACGAGAGTTTACTCCGTCATCCTTTTAGGTTACAATAAAGGTGTTAAAAGATGCCAAGAAAGATATTAGGTTATGAGGGTGTTATATATGTTTCCATACATAAGAAAGCCTCTTGAAGGAGAGTTTACTGCCAATTATACCCATCCACTTGCCTATAAGCTAAGGAGATGATGTTTGGTGATACATGTGAGTTGCATGGCAGGCACCGTCCAAGTCCTAGCAGGCAGTTGTGCCATATGCAGAAAACGTCCACAGCTGCGACTTTGTGCTCAGCCTCAGTAGTGCCACGATCATCTAAATGGCTGAAGCAGTTCTCATCCTTGTGGGCTAGAATCCCTGCAAACCAGTCCTTCCTGCAAATCAGCCATATCACAGATAGAGAATGTAGTCAATGAACATAACCGTAAATCCGTATGTATATGATTAGTGTAGGACTGAGGGTATGTAGTTCTCTGCCTAAGGGAATGGGGCATGGCCTCAGCAAAGACTGTTTTTGGGTCAATGCAATCAAGAATAAGTCAATTATTTTCTTCTTACCTCTAAAATATGGATACTTACATTGTTGTACTACATAAACATTTTTTGAGGGTAAGTAATGTTCAGAAATGTTGGTAATTGGTTTTGGACTGCGGTAGTTTCATCAGATTCTAAGTGAGATCAGAAGCCTGTGTGTTATACCCTACACATACAAATACTGTGGGTCATGCATGGCCCTCACAGGGAGTTTTCACACAGGGAGAGGGAAAATGGAGGAAAGGGAAACATGAGTGATAGAAGCCTTATCAATATTTGCATAAAAGATAGTCAAACTAGGGAAGAACTGCTATACAATCAAATCATCAGCAATATACATGTTCTTTGGGAAATTCCTCTTGAAAAGCATAATGAGAGCTTGTTGTGTGTCTAGATTTTATAATGCAGAGGCCAATGATCTCCAATATAAACCTTAAATTAGGACATGTCATAAAAAATTCCATCTGCAATTAGTCCAAAAACATTTTAACTAGGAAAGTTGATTGTTGTTTGTTTAAAAATCACATTCTTCTTTCACCATATAGATCAACTGCTCGTAATCACAACTACACCTGCTTTTAACTTTTATTTCTCATTAAGTATGTAAACAAAGCAATATAAACTTCTAGTGTTGAGCCTGACCCCATGCCCTTTGAAAACAAAGGAAGAACAAGACTCCTGGTAACTTCAGAGGGCATTGCATCCAGCCCATTGTTTTTAAAAGTCAAAAGCTAACACAGATTGTTCATTTCCTGGCATTGGCATCAGCAGTAAATGGGATTGCCTAACAAAACGTTTGCTCAGTCCTCTGGGGACAAAGGATAAGAGCATGTTACATTGCTCAACAATGATCTCCTCAACCAGCTACACAGCAGCACTGTTTCATTTCAATAGCTCATTACCTCCTTGGTGAGTAAAATGAGACCATGAAGTTGAAACTATGGGGGGAAGAGTGAAAGCCAGCGAGAAGGGTGGGTCTGAAATACCATTCTCGAACATGCCCTGCTTCCAAATGAAATGAGTAGGAGATAGAAGCTAACATTATTGCAAGGCAGCAAAGTGGTAATTTTCTCTGAGGAAACTTATGGGCTGCTTGATAGCCACAGCCTTCTTTGTATGACTTTAGGGCAGAAGTATGTCTCTGTGTTGTAGCCTCTATAGTGTAGACATCTATACCATTGCCAGTTGTCCAGACTCCTCCAGAGTGAATGGATAGAAATAGGCCTTCCTACAGTACCTTCTAAATGAAGGTGATTTGTTTAATCTGTTTTAGACATCGGAAATGGGATGAGAGGAGCTCTGCCCTCAGAAGGCCTGTTCCCTTGACTATAAAGGGAACCTAGACAGTTAACTCAGATACAGACACCTACAATGCAGAATCTATATTTGGACAGATGAATCCCACTGCTGGTGTTTACTATAAATAGGGAAGTACACAGTATATTTAAAGCAGAAAATCCATTGGGTACTGCTGAGATTATTGTTAATGCTGCTTAAACTAGTTAATTAAATAACTAGTCAATCACCCCCTAGTGTAGAGAGGACCAGCCATTCAGCTACTGAAGTCAATAGTAAAATTAATGCAGGCAACAGCAGGCACTGATCTGTGTCTATGTATAACCATGCATTGCAGCAAGAGGAAAACCAGCCTTAGTTCTAGATCCAGTCTTTTTCATTTTTTTATATTACAGCCATCCGCATATTTCATTCTGCTGGTTGTAGCAGAAGGGAGCAGCTGCAAAGCTCAGCTCAACAGCTATCACTCTCTGCGTGAGTGCCCAATTGCAAGATACAAGACATTAATGTAAGCCTGTTTCAAGGATGTTCACTGCCTCCAAAATACAAGACTCCTCAGGCCTGAATTGCTCTTTAAGACCCATCACTAATAAATTTGGGGCAGTGGCTTCACAAAATTAAAGAGCTGGCATTGACAAGTTGCTATATCATAAGAGTGACAGCACTGAATGTCATTAGTGTAAATCAGATCAAATGAATGATTCTGGTACCTAAACTGTAAAAATGCAGCACTTCATACTGCCTAATCAACTATAGCTATAATGACCATATTAAGAATGTGTTAATTTACTCCTTCATAAATCACTTTGAACTGTAGTGTGGAAACAGCATGATAGGCAAGGGAGGCATTTGTGTGGATATTTTTATAATTAAAAGGAAGAAAACCTTTCATAAGACTGACTGCCAGGTGGCTAACTGCCATCTCTGAGAGAATGTGTTGTGAAACATTGGGCACATTTACCATGGAGAAAGACTCACCAGCCTAAAGGGTTGGATGGATTGTTTTGAACTTTATAGTGGCTGGTGGAAATCCTGAAGTCTGTTCTAGGAATGTAAAATGGATTTAGCCATGACAGTTAGATCAGGATTCTTAGTTTCCTCCCTGCCTTAATAGGAGATTTAATTGCTCTAGTGGAACTTCACATTCCAGTAAGCATCCCTGGCTGAAGTGAAACTCAATTTGTTACTTACTTGTTGACTTCTCCCTATCTTTGTGGTAATTGGAGACTGCATGTCTATTGTAATTATGAAATGATCTTTGAGAAATCAGTAAGAGTTCGTAAAGTGTGCAATTAGCTGTAAGAGTTAAAGATGGCAGGAGGGTTAAGAAATTGAGACCATAGTCACTCATTTAGAGAGATCTTCCTGATCCGATCAAGGCTAGTATGAATATGATATCTGACAGATAAGGAAAGGGTAAAGTGAGAAATTAATGGACCAAAACAAGTGAATGAAACAAAGAAAGAACATCCTGTTTGATCTCACATCACCTGTTGAACATTTAAAAAGGAAAATAACCGGCGTATGGTAGAAGAGGTTTCTGAAAGACTTCCTGAGGAAAGGCCACAGGTTGATTCTTTTCTCCACTGCACAGCTTCCACCAGACCCAGTCCATCAAACATCAGAAGGTACCTGGCTGTTTCCAACAAACCAGCAATGTGAAAAAAGTGAGGTTCTGCCTTGTCTTTCCATGTTCTCTGAGTCTCTTTCTTTCCCCTTATTATCTCCTTTTTGGTCTCTCTCTTTCTGCCACTCAGCTTTTAACCTCACTCTGAGTTGGCCTGCGCTGCTCTAACAAATGCTGGATGGTGAATGGAAGGAAGGAGACCTGACTTCACCAGGCAGAGGATAGCCCATATAGGCAAGGGAATTGAGCTCTAGGCCACCAGTTACCAGGTGTGACTGGCTACTCCAAACTATTTTCCATGTCTCGTATTCTGAAAAGCTGAGCAACAGCTACACCTTCCCTGCTTTCCGCTGTCTTATCCTTTCTCCTTTCCCTGTCTGTATTTATTATCAAAAGCAGGAAATCAATCTTTACTCCTACAGTCATAAACTGAAAGATGAATAAGAGAATTAAACCTTTCTTGTTGTGCTAAGAAGGACTTCTGGATAGCATAATGGGTTCTAAATTAATAACCTGTGTCTAGCAAAGGGAGTCTGACAGATTTTGATTAAGTTAGTCTTGTTTAACCACTTGATTTCAATTTTCAAATGCTTTGTGTTTTGTTTTTGTACAAACTAATCAATATACTTCCCAGCTTTGGCATGTACTTCTAGTGCAGCTGCAATGTGACTGAGTAGGCTAAACTCTCTGTACTTAAAACCACAAACCTTGTTAATGGTTTAACACTTTACATCAGTAAGATCACATTAACATCTAGGACTGAAGCCTCACTTACTTTATTGAAACTAACCCAATATGATGGGTTATATCTTACTGCTGCTGCTATTGATGCCATGCTTTATTAAAAATATGTTTGTTCAAAACTTCTGAACCCCCTTTGCACCACTGCATAATTTCTGTCTAGATTATCGAATGGAAAGAAAAACCCAGGTTCTTTTATTTTTAGCTTATTTGACCAAGTGAGTGTCAAAGTAAACTGTCATGGAGATATAACCAAGTACCAATGTTTTGGCAAGTCACCAGCAAAGGAAAAAATGAAGGCACTGGAGATTTTTAGCAGCTACTGCATTTAACATTAATACATTGTGAGAAAAATGTAAGTTAAAACACAATATATTACCGAGATAGTAAAGCGTGTGTAACCTGCAATATTTCACGATAAATGATCAGGATAAATGATCATGTCCTGTTCTCAATGAAAAGGAGCTTGGGAACCCAGGGAATGGCAGAAGATGAATCTCTGTTTCCTTTTACATGTCTTTTCAAGGTGAAGGAGGTCAAATAAAGCAGTCTCTAAGCTTATAAATCACTCTGCTAGGCTAGTTTAAAATATCATTCTACAGAAACATAGGTGACAGGTTTTTAAAATGAAGATAAAAGAAGTTTCTGTCAAGTATTTGATTTGTTGAAGGCTTTCAACAAGGACTTTGGAGAGTAAGGAATCGGTGAAATTTTGAAGAAAATTGGAAAATGTGGGTAAAGTTTTTAAGTCTGGGAAACTGAAGAAGCTGTGGAATTCAAGAGCACAGGATTTCTGCTGAAAGGCGGGAATGGATGAAGTGTGTTTAAATCCAGTAAATCCAGTTACAAATACAGGGCAAAACATTTCTGAAGGAAAAAAAACTTTATTTTTTCATGAATTTGCATGTTATTTAGAATTTCTTATCTTCTTCATATGTCTTAGCAGTACCTGAGACAAACACTACAAGGACTTGGACAAAAGATCCTGCAAGTTTCCCATGGCTCAAAGATTATTTATATAAACATTATTTGACATGAAGTCAATACAACATGAAATACATTAAACTGGGTTGTTTTAAAAACAATCTTATTAGTCAAGCAACTAATAAGTACAGAACAGACAAGAGACTGTTGTCTGAACATTTTAGACATGAGGCATTTTAATCTCTTCCCCTCTGTGAGAAAGAGCATATGTGTTTTCAACCATGCTACAGTGAAGTTTCAAGTAGGAACAGAAAGGGGAACGGTAACTTTTATTCATGTTTCTCTTCAACCAGTTCACAGGCTATTTCTGACCCGCAAGTACAGTTTTAAACTTTACTGTTCTTCCCTGCAGTATGAGCAAAACTGTATTTAACATTGTGCTGACATGTTTCCCACTGTAATGCATTTTCCCAAACCAAAGAGAGGGCTTTCATTGGCAAGTCTCCACTGGTCTCACCCAAGTGAAGACCAGGCTGGTAGGAACTATCTTTGTGTCAGTGATCTGTACCATGCATCCTATAATTTTGTTTCTTCTAAAGCCTTATGACAAAGCAGGGGAGTTCTATGAAAGTGTTAAACTGTCCACCTAACCCTTCTTAATAGCATAAGGGAACATACTAGGAGAGGTTTAGTTCCACGGTGGGGTCATTTTTACTAGCAAGGGGTCATCCTGAGTAATGTGCTCTAGGGAATCCTGCTTTAGCAGGGGAGTTGGACTAGATGATCTCTAGAAGTCGCTTCTAACTCTGACAATTCCGTGATTCCATGATTCTGTGATTCTGTGACTGGTTGAGGGATAGCGTTATTGGACTGGTGCTCTCAAGTGAAAGGGAGGTAGATCTGAAGAAATAACTGAGGCTGGGGGCTTTCTGTTTTTGTAACTAATAGCAGACAATATGTTTTTTGATGTGCTCATGAAGTAAGCTTGACACACAGAGTTTCTCCTGATATATTTGTAGTTTTATACTTGTTTCGATTCTCTTATACTTCTTTCTGAATACTGAATAACTGAAACAATCAAAAATATTCCTGTATGGAGATATATTTATAAGTATACATAGGCATAAAGGTTGAAAAATCTTTGTCTGCCCCTTTTGTTTGGTTATGTATAACTTACCTAATTGCAGCCATGGTATGGAATCTGTTGGCACAGGAGATTATAACTACATAGGGAAGCTAGTTTTGAATGTGAAAAAGTTCCTTCCTTGAGCTTTACTCCCCGCTGTCATCTTGTCTCTGGGTTTTCTTCTCACCACGGCTCTGGTGGGAGCAATTTCCTCACACTTGCACAGCTGCTCTGACCAATCCACTCTTGGACATTTCCATGTTGTTAATATTATCCATGTCTAAAGACATACTGTTGCTTGGCTCTGGGTGGTGATCATCTTTGTTTCCATAGAAGGTGTTTACTGCTAGCCATCTTAAGAGTCTCATTCTTTCAGCAGCACATGTAGAATAATAGTGGAATAATACAAACAATGCCTAGAGCCACGTCTTTTAATTCCAGTGAGACGATACACTGTTTTGGGGAGAGAGTATTGATAACAGTCAGTATTTTGCTAATTAGGAGAGGTGATTGCTTATGGTGAACCTAGAGTTCTCAGGCTGATCCTTGCTTGTCACTCAGTTTAGTTATATTTTTAAGAGAAAGTTTCACACAGAGCCTCCAGTACCTGGGCAGAACAGTTACTGTATTTGTGCTGGTGCAGGTATTCCGTCTGGTATTGCTCCAGGGGCAAGATGATATTTAACATCTTCAGGAGAAGTGCTGATTCGCAGAGTCAGCTACAGCGCTGTTTCTTTACAGGAAACTGCCAACTGTCTGCCACTGACATCAGAAGGAAAGGAAGAGAATTTTGATCGAATAAAAGAGAAATACATCCACAGAGTTAAAATTAGATCTTTTTTTAAAAAAATGAGCAAATACTGTTTCAGAGCAACAACAAGAACAACAAAGACAACAGTGACAAAACCAAGGATGGAAGAGAGAGCTAAGTTTGCACTTCATATTTTTAAGCACTGCTGATTTGGAAGCCAACCATGAATGCCAATAGTTGCTTATGTACTGTACATGCTGTACTCCAAAAGCATATCCGCTACGGCAGGCCAACCAGAAGGGAAGGCATGGAATTTTCCTTTGAAACAGAAAAGGTCTCATTGCTCACAAGCATTTTGTTCTCTAGTTAACTCCTTTGTTTCTTCTTGTCTGTGTAAAACCGGGCCTGCATCTGAGCAGTCCCATAACACCTTTGTCATTGCAATTAAGGGTCTTGAACTAGTCTGTGATGTTGAGTCACAGCTATAATACAGTGTTTCTTATTTAATGTTTCTTTCTTAGTTAATACTGCCAAGAATTCTCACCTTTGCTGAGGACTTTTGCTCTTTTTCTTGTCTGATATTGCTGTTGTTGTTGCTATTTCATGGTGACAACCAAACCGAAGGCAGACACAAGCTGGTCTCTGCCCTGATCTGAAGCCCAGGGGCTCTGTCCTTGGGGACTGCATAGGTAAATGTGAAGGAGTTATCGTGGGAAGCTGTGCACAAGTTCTGTAACTGAAAAAAAGCATAATCCACATTTAAGGCACCAAAGCAAGTCACATTATCCTGAGAAAATACCATCATCTTCATTGTTACATTTGCTGACACAGAAGATTAGAGCTCTCTGTCAAGAGCAGCCAGAGAACAGCAAGAACTTTCATATCTAGAGAACAGGATCCTGTTCTTCTATCGCCCAAGTTTGGTTATTGTGGCTCTTTGGAGCGAACTCCTGGATATGAGGAGAGAAACGGGGACAGAAAAAACAGACATGCCCCTCTTCACCCTCACAAAACAGAGGAACAACACTACAACAAAACCACTGTGTTTAGGGAACATAAACTATAAAGGAGGTCCTGGAAATAATCCAAGCCAGATCTCAGTAGGAAGACATGGATGCTCAGAAACAGAAAAAAGAACCATTAACAGATGTTTGCCTACAAAATGGGATAACCATAAGTACTGGCTATTTCATAATTTGGTAATGTGGATATGATTATAGACAGTTTTATTATTTTCTTTCACTATTTTATTTATTTATTATGCATGTTTGTTGCAGGAAATCTCTCTCTAAACACTTTCTTAGCACAGAGGGAAGTCTGCACAACCTCTCTTATTGTCTCCCCTGTGCTTTTGCGTACTTTTGCATACATTTGCTTTGTTACTAATTAGTTTTGTTATGTGCAAGTATTCGGCCGCAGGTACTTTGGCATCCTAGAAAAAAACCATACTTTATGGAGGAGAGCTACTGCTATATATCACAGCACACGTACCAGTGTATATATTTCCAAGCCCCAGCCCCAAAAAAGGAAAGAAACCAAATGGTTTCATTACATGAAAATAGAGCAAGGTATTATGCCTGTAAAGGTAACACTCATTCTCCTTGTGTATTTGAGGGCCAGGACACCCACACATTTGGCATGTTGCCACATACAGTTAGGTAAGGTAATGTCACATGCACAGCAGGCTGTTCTTATCCTCCATCTGTTCTAAGTCATGCAGATTCAAGTTGTGTGTCCCTCAAAAGTCCACTTTTCCAGCACCATCCAGTCTGTAATAAGCACAGAGGCAAGGATGCCCCTGTGGATGGATTCTTTAATACTTGAGCTGTATGTGCAATGGAGTGAGGTGGGCTTGTTCTTTTGCATTAGACCTCAATTCTCTCACAGCCGAGAGCCAGGCTTTGGACTATGGTTTAATCTCTTGCACCTGAAAAGCACATGTGTGGATGGTGGTTGTTCGATTTAATACGTGAGGTATGCAATTGTTGTATTTTAACAATGCTTCAGTCCATTCATGATTTAGTCAATTTAGCAGAATGGTTTGTGTTTCTCTGAGCTCATTCAGTTTATGTATGTGCTCTAAAAGTATTTG
The DNA here is from genome assembly GCA_028565335.1 of Limnodromus scolopaceus. Lineage (NCBI taxonomy): Eukaryota > Metazoa > Chordata > Aves > Charadriiformes > Scolopacidae > Limnodromus > Limnodromus scolopaceus. Next base: position 70,900,592 of record JAOXNO010000013.1, on the reverse strand, counting down.
TTATATTCTAAGTCCTTATAGCAAATATATACCAGTAACAATAGCTTTTCCATTGGGACCAAGTCACACATAAGTGGGGGTAAGACTTAATACACAGAACAATAGAAAAAAATAGACATGGTGTTCTCAACAAAAATACCATTTTCTGTATGTTGTAATGGTTTTTCTTAACTGCCAGAACAGTGGATGTTTCTTAGAGATAAAAATTGATGCATCATTGCTATCCTTCCAATGAAAAACAATAGATCAGAGTAGATCAGCAGCCTCTCTTCTCTCAGTGTTCAGAGAAGTTGACTGCAAGCTGTTATGTTCAATGGTCAACTTCTTTTATAGCATTGCCATAAAATATCATGTGTACGTTGTGTGATCATACCATGCTGCTGTGAAGAGCCACTGTAGCATAAATAGACAAGGGAGGTGAATTAAAATTACTATAGGGGTCCAAGGCAGATTCTGATTGTATTGGTGTAAATACAGAGTCACTTAACCTAATCCCAGATTTACAGCACTGTAACTGAAATAAAAATGACACGCCTGTAGCTGCATTTCCTAACTTCTGTGAAATTCTGGTCTGCATCTTGACAGCGGTTAGCGTAGTTGTTTCCCTTTATATCTTCAATATTTCTTTCAGATTTCTATTGTCTTCCCTTTTTCTTCACTTTCTGTGCAGCTGTCATCATAGCATTTCAACTCCAGTTAGGAGAGCAAGGCAGATGTCTCCCAGCAGAGGCTCTGCCAACATCACTCCAATGACAGCTGTGGGAGCAGTGCTGTGATAACAGCATGACCACCAACGTCAACAGAGAATGACCACATCACATCTGCAAAACTTTTCAGCTTCCATTGGCTTAGGGCCTGCAGTCTCAAATCACTTTTATACTTGAGTATCTCAGCTGGCAGCACTTAATTCTACTTATTTCTCTAGTATATTATATACATTTAGGTCTATTTTGTTGGGTTTGGTTTGTGTTTGTTTGTTCGTTTGTTTTTAAATCTGAATTATCACAATGTATTTTAATCCTGGAGTGAGAAGGACTTTTAAACATGCCTCATCCCAAGTTGACCCCTAGGCCTAGCTGTATCTGAAAATCTAATTGAAAGTGCCAAAATATTACTGTGAACCATAACTTTCAGCTCTCCAAAATGGAAATTAACATGACAGCATAAAGAACTACTTCAGCATTTACTAAAATAAGAGAACATTTAGAGCTAGCAAATACCAATAGCTTACAAAAAGTTACCTGAAAACATGACTTAGCTTAGTGTATGTTGATGGTGTGTTTAAAGCTTGTTTATGTATAGTTTTAAAATGTACCAAGGAAGATATTTCATAGATGAAAAGAAACACAATTCAAAAAGAAAATGCTTGGTATGGAAGCAACTGTGTAAGTTCAGTGATACTTCTGCATGCTCCTTTTATATACCAGAGCCTGTGTAGGGACTTTTTCTGTGATAAAATATTTTGTCAATTGAAGTTATAACTTAGGAACAAAGCACTCTCATACATCAGCAAGTTGTACCTTTGCTTGCACAGCCCATGCGGATGCCTCTATAGTGTTCTTGCACCATCTGATAGGAAAGTGAGAGTACTACCAAGGGCTTCATCCTCATCACATCTGCAGGCAAAGCCTGCAGATTACTGCAGTCTTTATTTATTCATTACAATAAAAGTGAAAGGGTCACTCTGACTTTTCAGCAAGCAGGACTTCCAGCGGGTATGTAATTTCAGTTGCTTATAAAGTAACAAACATGGTGTCCATGGTTGTCCCCACAGCTGCCAGTGCAGCCCAGGAACATCACAATTCTCTTAAGCTGTTAAATTGAGCAGAAAGGATGTCCCAATCCCTCTCTACAGCTGATAGTTGAGATAACCTTTATCAGCCACCAGACAGACTCAGCTCTAAGTTATACTGTGCGAAAAGGAAACAAACCCATTGTTTCCTCGGAGATATATTCCTTACACAGTTTGTACAAAGGCTCTTGGTCCTGAATGATTAAAAACATTCATTGCTCTAAGTAAGACTGTTCCCACCTAATATAGAACGCATCTAAACCCAAGCACAGGTTACAAATTACTGGTTGAGTCTTGACTTATGTGGTAGTGCTTGTAATTGACTACACTGGAATTTGGCAACTAGTACTGGGTTAACCATGCACACCATTTTTACAACAAATGCTGCTATACCTTGAATTATCTGAAGGATTCAGCCCCTTCCCTGCCTCCAGAAGGTAGTTCCTTCAGCAGTAGAGTTTCCTTACTTTTCTGGGCTATCGGGTATAACTGATTCAGAAGAGAAGGTGCTGCCTGAGGATTGCAAGTGCCTCCTGCAACATTTTCATATTGCAGGTTGTGGGAAGTTGGAACTTGTGGAACTTGTACTATCTGATAAAAGATTTTGGTCCCATTTCAGGAAATTGTCCCCGTGCAAAGGAGCTCATTAACATATGCCTAAGCTCTGTAGAAGGCAGTGAAAAATATGCACATTCGTAATGTTAAGCATGTACTTTCCTGAGAATCAGAACGTGTAACTTGATATGGCTGCAGGTGCGAGCTGTTTGCTGAGGCTGGTGAAGATAGGTTGTCTCTCTGTTGCTGCTCTGTGACACACACAGGATGAGGGTTTCCTTCCCTCCCCCCCTCAAAAAAGAGACATTCTAAAGAAGAATATTTAGGGCATTTTTTTTTTTATTTAAAGGAGAAAGTCTGATCTCCATTGCCCTAAAAAAATTGTGATTCATTTATAATACAAGCAACCAGGCAAGTGAAATGTACTTAATTGAAAGAGGAAATAATTTTAGTCAGCTTCAAATTCTTTTTGCTTCAAATGCTTATTCAGCTCAAATATTTGTATGAAAAGATGCTCTAGTGAAAAACTGAACCCTATGATTAATGGACAAAATCCTCCTATCCACACCCATTCATCTAAGCCATCCAAGAAATCTTTCAGAAACAGAAAAGATTTATTTGAGATCTCTAAGTACACAGCAAGCAAAAAAAAAATTGTTTTTAAAATACACATACTTGTAAAGTTTTTATTTCATAACAAAATGAAAAATACCTCAAATAAATGTTTCCTCTTTTTCTGCTTACCCATCAACAAATCATATTATGTTGTTAAAGACCTGCTTGGATCTCCCCTCTTTCCCATAAGTGGTATTTTTGGTGTTATCTGAACTTTCTTCTTAGGTCCATTTAACTTTCCAGACATTCCAGTTAGAGGAACATTTTGGACCTCAGAGTGTAGATGCTGACAGCCCAAAGGCAGAGGGCTGCCGGTAGGCTTTCAGGAATAGCCTTTTTTGATTACTGTACTCAATACGGCTGTTATACATCCTATAAACGGCTAATGCCAAATATCCAAGAAAGGAATTTGGCCTTGTCTAGATGCAGGATTTTGTCTGTCTGCGAATGCCTTTATTTAGAAAAAGGTTGCCTTGTTTCTAAATGATGTACCTTTAAAATCTATGTTCTGTCACAATTGAGCACTGTTGTTCTAAAATTACAGCACTCATGAAGACCTGAACCATCATAACTGTAAGCATAATATATGAGCCATTTGGTTATTTTGGTTCCACTTAACCATGTAGGCAGATCCTTATATTCATGTAAAACCGGTTATTTCAGCTCATTTTGTAGCTGTGAATTTCCCTGCTGCCCTATTTTCTCACTCAGATGATGGGTTCTTTGTACGAGAACTGAGCTGATTGGTGCAAAACCAAGGACAGTTGAATGATAGTCCTATGCACTGTCCAAATCTATTTCTAATCAAAACAGAGTTAGGGTACAGACTCACTAGATGTGTGCTAGCTCATCCTTAAAATGAAGTATCCGTTTTTTCAAAGCCCAATGAAAATAGCACTGATGAAACTAGAAGTACACTGATTTTCTACAGTGCTTCCAGCCTTGTACAGTCACACTGTTCAAGTTGAAAATACCTCTTTTTTTAAATAAAATCTGGGTACCACACCAACTCAAAATTCATAGGATGGGAGACCATTACAGAAGGTGATCTACACATTACTAAAGCTTAGGAAGGAACATCAAAATAACAATAACAACAAGTCAAATCCCATGACTGTTACTAAATCAACATTCCGAGTGCTAAGCAGGACAACGTATAATTTTCCTGAAGCTATTTTCTTACCTAGTCACTGAATTAAACACAGCTACTCAGTTTTTGGCTCCCAGAAATAATCTAAAAAAAAAAATAAATGGATAGCTTTAAAAGATAAATTATACTGAAGACAAACAAAACAAATTCTCATGTGTACCTGCTAGACATTTATGGTCAAATACTGTGTATATAGTGGATCTCCAGGAACATTTAGGTGTTTGAATCCCAAAGACAGTTGGTCAAAGTCCTTACTTAGATTCTTCTTTGCCTGGAGGCGTATAAAATCTCTAAGTCCCCAAGTTCTCGTAGATGATATTTACTAAGTGGCTAAGTGAATGAAATGGGAGGGTTGATGCCTGAGTTTTGTATTTCTCAAGGAAGATATTCCATCCTTCAACTTCCATCCAAAATCCAATCCAGAAAACAACCTGAGTCGAAACATGTTGGGTTGGGCCATATAGGAAACATGGCTGGAGATGTCTCATCCCTCTTCCTGCCCTTTTATTAATCAGCTAAAGAGTTCAAATGAGACATGGAAGGCACTGTTTCTTTTGTTCATGCCTCTGTCTTTTGAATAGGTATTTCCCATGTTCCAAGATCATTTTAACTTTAGACGTAGATCTGCTTTCCAGAGCAAAAGCATTGAACAGCCATTCTTTCTATGCTTTTCCAGTGTGCACAGAGTAGCAAAATATTTGTTAGAACAGAGAGAGTGCAGGGAAGGAAGTGAAGGAATATGGAAACTAGTGTGATAATATAGCTCAGTGGTTAGCTCTCTCACCTAAGTAAAGAGAGGACTGGATCCCAGTCCCTGCTCTCATGATTACTTAATATGGGATACTTAAAATTTCATTGATGCAGGCACTGAGGCCTCTTCTCTTGTAGCTGAGTGCCTCGAATGCCAGGCAATAAAGTATGGCTCTCTCTTTTACCTAATGAATATTTAATTATTCTTGTTGAAGTAAAGCAGCTTCAACAGGAGGAATTATGGCTCTTTTTCTGTCCTCAAACTAACTGCTGAGCTGTTGGATAAAACTGAGCTTCTGGCTATGCCCCTTTTCAGAATCTGTGAGCCCAACTGTGCATTCAAGGTAGTAAACACCATGAAAAAAGAAGTTTCTTGCTATAGCCTGAGATTAAGCAGCTAAATCCTTCAGAGAGCTCAGTCTCCAGAGTCTTGCTAATTTTTGTTGACTTTGTTGCTTTCCTGCTCACTATGCTCTAGGACTTTGAGCTCTGCAGTGTAGGCATCTAACTCAGGTCTGGTACATGACACCTGAAAGTCAGATACTAGGACATGCAATGTGGGCTGCCTCGGTCCCTCAGGGATCTAGCTCATAATATCCACACTTCTTAAAAAAAAAAAAACATGGAGAATATATAAGGGTCATATGCATTCAGACTAGGTAGTGTTAAATGGGAAAATAAAACTGAGAAGAAACAGAACCATAGGGCCAATTACTTAGGGTAATTTTCTTGCTTCTGTCTGTAGTGCCTGAAAATCCACAGGATCTTCTCAGTAATACAGTCAATTTGCTGAGAGAGGTATTCCCTAGTAAGGCTGCTCATGCAGACGCACTCCTATTGCCTTCTAGTCTGTCCACTGCTTATTAATCTCCTGCAGTCCCCAGCAGATGGTCCTTTGAGACCTGCATCCAGCTTATAGACATCCTGCTTTGCTCTAAGCAAGTGTGGGTACATCATACAACTAGCATGCAAATCTGAGACCCTGCTGCTGGTCCTTTGCAACCACAATAGATAGTGGCTGGCTCAGGGGGCTGGAGCCAACATGAGTGGACTCACAGAAAGACACAGATCTTGAGGTTACCTGTTCCTTTGTGAGAAAGGTAGTGCTGGGTTTTTGAAATCAGACACTATCTCCTTAAAGGGAAGAACCATGATGTGGAAAAAGGTGTGAGACTTGAGTTTTTTCTCGGGACAACTGAAAATGTTTATACCTGAGCCTAAACGCTATTCTTCAGATTCTCAGGGACCAAAAGGCAGCTAAGAAGCAACTTCCCAAAAGAAGGCACTTTATTTGGAGGATACCCATCATTTTTCACTATTCTCAGATGTCAACTTCACACAGATCTTTCATGACTGGCTGATCTCCAGGTATGATATTTAGTCAAGGAATATATCTTCTGGGAATATATCTTCTGGTGTGGAAAAATTGCAGAAGATCAAAACACTGTCTTTGGCTCACAACATGGACTAGGCCCCATTAACCATAAACTGCAGACAGGGGAGACCCCTAACCACTTAACTGTTCTGTAGTAGCTATATTTAAATATACTTTATCAAGCTTCAGACCTAGTCTGTTGCCAAACTATCCAATTTTCGTAATTATTTCTCTGTTAAACTCTGTATGAAAAAGTGTTGACTTCGTGTTATGCTTTAAAGAACCCACAACAATTTATTGTCATTTAGAAAATGATTCTATCACCCAATAACCTCTCCTCACCCAGGAAGGTGAATTGGGAAAAACAAGGAAACTCGGGAGTTGAAATATAAACAGATTTAATAAAATAAGACTAAATAGTTAAGGTTAATAATACTAAAGAACCAATATTGATCCTGATATCAACATAAAATATACAAGGATTATACTCAGCCAACTCTATCAGTAGGGAGCTGTGCACTCCCAGCAGTGGACAGCAAATGTCAGACACTGAGAGTGCTATAGCTTTGGGAGGAAGAGAAGGGTTCAGGGGTCCACCACCAGAGCAAGAAGTTCTCTGGACCACTGCCATCAATGAAGAGAGAGAACTCCTCAGTAAACTTTCTAATTTACATTGAATGTTATGTTCATGATATGAAATAATACTGTTGGTCAGCTTGGGTCAAGTGCTCAGGTCTCGTCCTCATCCTTGCGCCTGGCTAACTTGAAAACACTGAGGTGCTTTTTTTGAAATCTGCATGCCATAGTTGGCTATAAAGTAAATATTTTCACAAATTCAGACACTAGAGTCTTCTAAAAGTTGAAGTTTTCCTAAGCGTTAAAAGACACCTTCCCAAAAAATAAAATTACTGACAGAGACATTAATCCCATGTCACTCAAACCAGGACAACTTCTTCTGTTCAAATTACTCAGTATTGCTGATACAAAGGTTACTAGACACAGACACATAAGGTGATTCCTGCAGATTTGATTCCACAGAAAGATTCATTTGTTCATTGGTTCAAAGCTTTGTTTATAACTCATTGTTCTGAGAAAAGACATTTCCCAGATATGGATGGACTGGTAGGACCTTAGCATAATTGGAATATATTCCATTGTACTCTTACCTTAGTTTAGGGATGGTCTTTAAAAGGGCAGTTATAAAATTGTCAAAATGGAGGGACAAAGATTTTTAAATTCTGGGTTGCTGATGCTGTACATAGTGTAGGTGAATTGCAGTTAAAGAACTGGACTTGACTCAGTGGTTCAGGATTAAATCTCTGCCTCTTTCACATTTCTCTGATCCACAAGTAACTCGCTTTCATGCTGTGACTTCCTCCTCTGTTAAAATGGAAATAATGATAGAAAGAAGGAAAGAAAAACTATCCAGCTATGCTGTTATTGTTCAGAATAAGGTTTGCCTTTGACTGTGTGCTTGCACAACCTTTTGCACAATGGGACCCTGATGGCTACTGTAGTACATAAGTAATAATGATAAGATATAGATTTATTATTTTCCACCATCAGCATGATTCACTGTAATACTTAAAATCTTACCGCTTATTCTATACTACTTGGATAAAGAGCACTGTAATTAGAGAGCAGCAAGATTTTCATGCCACTTAATTTATAAGGCTACAAGTACTCGGCCACAAGTGAGGAATAGATTTGCATTACAGTTATTAATGATAATAATACTGTACTAATACCTTACATTTATGTAGCATGTCTCATCCTGAAGTGATTAAGGTTCCTAAGTGAAACACAAAACACACAGAAATGTGGTCATCCATGCATAAAGTGAAAAATAGAGACTAGAAGAGAATTTTCTGCATAATCTGAATACTGAAAGGAAGGAGTAAGCAGAAGGAAAGTTTGAAATAAACAGAATGGCTATACATTTCTGGAGGTGTTTTGTACTCCTGAAGTGCTACTACCAAAAGAACTTTGGTGAGTTGCTGTAGTTGAATGACCATTAGAAAAAGCTCCATAACTTTCAAGGGAAAGATTACCAATGCTATAAATATAAAATTGCATCTCCCACTGGATATAGTAACTAGATAGTGATGTTGTATCCTATTTCTCAAAACATGAGTTGAAACAGCTAAGTGTATGCAGTATAGACTGTCTAGAAGAGAGAAACATGACAGAAAAAACCCAGAATGACGGATATGCCCACACATGAGGTCTATCATGAAAGATAAGACATCTAATGTATGTAATTTGCAAAAAGCACAGCAGAAAAATTGCTGAGAAACACAAGAGATTTAACAAAGTTAACGCAGATCTATTTGAATTAAACAAACATTTATCTGCTATTGGTGTAGCCATTATTTCTAAAACTTCCAAAAAAGTAGATTCAGGGGAACAGATCAGTGCTTCACTTCTAAGCTAGTTATGCCACTGTGAGAAATTAGTGTGTACATTTTTTAAAGCTACAAATATTTATACTTACCAGAGCTTTTTGTAGGTTCAAAATCTGGTCTTATTAGCTGACCTAAGATATTTCCTGCATACTTGTTGAGTGTTCCCAAGTGAGATATAAGCACCTGTGACATTTAGGATACAGTATTTGTCTTCTCTGGTATTAACTATGTGCTCTTAATTTCTCTTAAGAAAAGCACAGTGGACAAATCAGAGAGTAATCCTTCCACTCTTCTCATAGCTGGACTACATTGTCCAGCCTCTGGGCATTGCTCTTCAAGAAAGGAATAGACTACTAAGGACATTCCAGAGAACAGCAGTGAAAATAATTACAAGCCAAAGAGCTATGTTCAATGGGCCAAGATTGAAAGAACTGTTGTTATGCACCTTAAAGGAGAGAAGACTTTTAGAGAGAAGGGTGTACATTGTTCTCCCAGTCCATGGAGACATCACTTTGTGTGTGACAAGAAGTAATGGACTTAAATTGCAGGAAGAAAGAAGCAGGTTAGCTGTTGGAAAAAACTTGCTGAAGGTAGGGGTACTCGCACTCTGGAGTAGGTTTGCCTCAGGAGCTGGCAGAATTGCTCTCACTGAAGGCTTTAATACAGGTTGAACAAACAATCTATGGAAACCACAAAAATGCGGTAGTAGTCGATGATGGCTGGAACTTGATGACCATACAGCATGCTTCCTAGTCTTTTATTCTGCTGGCTCTCTGTTGTTTTTTGGTTTTAATTGCCTATTCAAAGTTGTTGAAAGAATTTTCTTCCAACTCTCTGAAATAATTCATGTTTGGACAGGGGCCAACTGTGGAAAGCATGTAGGACAAAGTAACACCTTTTTTGTAAAAGACATAACTTAGACAAAGTGGCCATGGACACTAAAGCATGACATTCGTTACTACAAATACCTTAATTAGATGGATAAAACTATACCACATAAACATACAGAATGTTAATATCATTGGATTTCCTACTTAGAAATGTATGATGTCACCTCCACGCATGATGAGCATCTCTGGTGTGCAGCAAAGCTGCTGGAGCAGCTTTTTGAAGTTGTAGCATGACAGGCTTTTGGCAACTGCTTGGAACAAAGCTGCTCTGATGGTTGTTTGATTAAGCAAATCTGCTGTGGTAAATGTCTGAAGCCAAGCTGTTTCTGCAGCTGTTTGAGCCAGAGCTAGTCCTGCAGTTTTTGAAGAAAGAAGGCATTTGTAAAGAATGAAGGAGAGAGGTGGAAACAGAAAGGAGGGGAGAGAGAAAGAAGAGATTTTGAAACATTTTAACTATATATAGCATTCAAAACAGAAGTATGTTTGTTTTCAAACAGCTTTGTAAAACAAAACTGTAATGCCATCTTGGGGTTTTGGTGATACTGGTGATTATAATATGTAGAATTCCTAAGGCTCTGTATATTTGTATAAAGCATATTAAATGATAGTCTTTAAGAATTAAAGCTGCAAAGTCAAGTAATCAAAAGGTAGGAAATGCCAGAAGTTAGGTTGTATGCAAACTTTACTCATCTCCCCTGTACAAATGCCAGTAGTTACATATCCACATAGGGCTTTTTCTTCAAGTTCCAAGCCTTAATCAGCACTCAGGAGTGACAGGTATTTTTAAAATTATATCTGATATTTTATTACTTGTCCTTGTTCAGTATGAGTCCCTCTGCCTTGCTTATTTCTCAGTATTAAAATCTTATCTAATGGAATGATTAATCTCCTCTTGATCTTTTCAGTGGTTCTTGTCACCATACTCTCCGAGTGCCTCACAAATATGAATATGTTTACTTTTATGATACACCTCCAGCAGTTAAAGTGATATTGCTACTCCTGCTTTTTACAGAGATAAGGGTACAGCTATCCTGTAGTTTCGGGTACTCAGTTCAGTGTGCATGATCTTGAGCCTTAATATAGCAATCTATTTTTTCAAGTTGTAATTCCTGGTGACTTCTCAAGTGTGCAAGACTTCTGTAAACCAGATCATAGAAATTCAGGTGAGGCACCCAGAAAGAGAGGCACCACATATGAAAAGCTTTTAGTGTAGATGACTCGCTAAGAATTACACAGGGATTTTGAGAGAGAAGAAGGTGTGTAGTGCCATTGTAAAAGAAATTAAACAGATAAGTAATCATGCAATTAAGAAACGTGTCACCTAAATGCAAAGGAGACAAGTCTCCGTGATTGTATAGCTTTAGTTTTTCCATTTCTGAACTTCTGAACACTTGCTTTGGAGTCTTAAAAATGTTCCATCATACTTTGCTATGAATAGATAAGTTCCTCTTTTTTGATCCAAAATTGAAAAAAAAAGTAATGTCCCATATGTTCCAGCTGTCATGCCTAAATGTGCGTGTTTTATCAATGGAGTAGGAAAATGTAGGTGCCCCACATAGTCTCCTGACAGTTAAGCTAACAGAACAACTAGGAATAATATTTTATGTCCACTCTGTGAACCACAAAAAAAATGATAGCACATTTCGCTTTTCAACTGATTTTCTGACACTGGCTGGCTTGTTGAGTTCAAGGTTCTTGGGGTCCACTGCAACATCCAGATTGAATGCACATCCATAGGACACAGATGCCTGAATTTGTTCCTGTAAAGCATAACCACTTCTGACACTACCAGTCACTGCCTCAGTCTTACCTTCTCCTTAACCTTGGTTCTCTTCCCAACTCCATTTCCACTTCCTGGGTTTGGATGGTTTGGTTCCTTCCACTAGTTCCTTTCCTTTTTAGCTTTTAATCTGTTCTGTCTCTCCTGGCCCCTTTTCCTTTTTCACCCTAAGTTTCTCTGCAGACTGATGTTCAGCACCAATCCCTCACCCAGACTAAGTGGATCCTTCAGTCTTTCTCACAGTTGCCAACACTTCGGCAGCTCTTCTTAATTTTTTTTTTCTTTCCTGATGGCTCTGAATCTCTTCACCTCCTTTTCCACATGCAGTTTACTGTCTCTATCACCATAACCATCCGAGTTCCCTCTTTTTTCAGTCTGTCTCTGCATTCTGGTATCCTGGTTCCTGTCTGCTCCTCATCTCCAGGCAGATCAGCTTTTTGCAAGCTCTGCTTTTAAATAGTGCAGCTTCCTCCTTCTCGCTTCCTGTTTGGAGTAGGTGGGAGAAATAGAGCTTCTGCGCTCTCTCTTGGACTGTAGCCCAGTATGACGTAGCGCTGTAGTTGCAAGGAAAATCCTGCTCAGCCTCGGTCTGGAACATGTTCTATAATTACAGAATCTTTGAGAAATGCAACTGCTGACACCTGAGACTTCTGTACTGAGCATGTGTGAACTGCTTTTTTTTTCCCAAAGGACTAGAACTTAGCCAAATTCTTTTAAGAGATGAAGAGCGCTACATCCTTGAAACAACGGCAAGCCTCTGCCAAATTTTAAGCCCATTCTACAAGTCATGGTAGCCCTAAAAAATTTCAGCAGAACTCAGTTGGATTTTTTACGAAGAAAATGACATATTTTCCCTTAGCCTTGATCTCAGAAATGGCTGAGTTATTTGTTTCCAAAAAAAATAAATTCAGTCTGAGGCAGATGCTCAGTGTGGAAAATTTCAGTGCAAATAATTAAACTTTGGCAAAGTTACAAATAACTGAAAACAGAGTCTCATAATGGGAAATGTTGGACAACCTTGCTAGGCATGTATGCATCCAGGCTTGCCTGTAATACAATGTCCAATAAAATGGGGAGCAAAAATTCTTTTCATCGTCATCAAAGAAAAACTCATCTTATGGTTTTGCTGTCATCACAGTGTCAAGTTTCATACCAAAGCTGTTGTAGGACGGTGCAATGAAGCTACTTTGAAAGCTTTGTTTTCACTGAAAAGGACACTAGTTTATTTATGATAAAATCGTGCAATTATTGCCATATGGATAACTCCAGCCAATCAGAGATCCTGAATAAGGTCCCACAAAATCAAGAAAGTGATTCAAAATTTGTGAGATTGAAAGAGGGTTGGGGGAAAGTGGTGATTTCTCTTCCAGTGTCTGAGCTTCGGAGGTGTTTTTTGAATATAATCAAGTCCTTTTCTGCAATTGTAAAGGCAACTCACTTCACTTACTTACATATTGTCTATACTATGTTATGAAGTTAAATCAGAAGCAGAGACTTTAAAACAAATACCAAATATACTGCTAGTTTTCAAGACTTTGGACTCAGAGCCCCATGCCATTGCTAGTGCTTTTTCCACAGGATTTATTATGGACTATGAGTCTGCATATGAAGTGCTCAGCTGACGCACAGCCTCTGCTTGTGTATTTGAGCCCTTTTTTTCCCCTTGGCTCATCGATTGGGTTTGAATTTTTCATACTGCTTTGAAAAATTTTATGACAGTTACAGTGCATATTGTATACACTTGAAAATAAAGGAAGTGTATTGGAAGCTCAGTACAGAGCAAACCTGAAGCAGCACCTGAGCTCTTCTCCTTTGGCAGTAACAGTATATTGGTGGCTGGTACCACGGAAGGGTTCTAAACACAGACTGTAAAAGCTCCAAGAGTTACTGATATATTTCACATAGAGCAAATAGTCTGACTGCAAATTTAAAAAAAAAAAAAGAAAAGAAAAGAAAAATGATGGGTTTTTTGAACTGGATTCATTTAAGCTAATTTTTTTAGGAGCGCTTTTCCAAGGTAGTAATTTTGTGGAAGGTTGGTTTGGCTCGGCTCACAAGGAAAAGTTAAGACATCCACACAGATACATCGTATAGTAATGGCATAAGATCTTTGGAGCATCTAAGTACCAAGAGGGAGGAGAGACTGCTTACTGCTGTAAAGGAAACTGTAACAAGAAAGAACAGATTTAAATTAAATGAGAGACTACTACATGTAATTGTTAGGGCAACGTTTCCCTCATGATGAGATTCATGAAGATGCCTAGGAAACCTGTAGATGTTCAGCTTCTTTGAACATCTAGAACTAAATTGAACAAAGCAATATGCAAGGCAGTTGAAGAGAGGTTACTGAAACGAATTGCTCTGATCCTTAATTACCAAAATTTTGTTATTGGAATCCAGAAAATGTTCTCCTTCTCTTCCTTTACAGTGCTTAGTGAAGATAGATATGAACTGTCTGTGGCTTTGCCCTGACACATTGAGATTGATATGAGGTTAACTAGGTAGGGAAAGCCTCTAAGGGAATGGGGCGACAGAAGTAGCATAACCGAATAATTGTGAGTCTCACTACATTTGCTCCTAATTTTTGGATCACAGTAGCATGTATTTCGTCATCTACAGCTGGACAGAAGGTGACAGCTCCTCATATGAGATGCCTCTCACTTATCTTCAACTGTCTGAAACAGACAGCTGTACCTGAGCTAATCACCCTAACTTCCCTGTACTGTCAAGGGAAAGAAGTAAGCATCTTGTGGAGCACAATCCATTTCATCTAATGTAGGTGTCTGAAGTAAGGCAAAAGAATGACACTTGAGGTGAATATTTCTTGGTGTGGACTGTAATGGCTGTCTAAGATGAGTAGCTAACCTGGGATGACGTAGTTAGGCAAAATGGCTTCCTCATTTTTGTTCAGGGTGGACATCACTACAGGTTTCTTTGTCACATATAAGCCAAGCCGCTGAAAAGGTCTATGATGAATGGAACTAGACTAGACAGGCATTTCAGAACTCCTGAACAGGATGGGACAGGCAGGCTCCTGACACTGCTTTTCTAAATTCCATCCAAATTTCAAGCATGCTTCTTGTGACAATGCAAAGTGACAATGCCTATTTTTAAACCCCTCAGGTTTTTAGACCTTGTTGTAGCTGTGTCCTGCTGCTGACTTAATCAAGGCCCCCCCAGCCTGAGACTAGCTCTTCTCAGCAGTCTGCCGCAGCTTGCTTTTGGCATGCCAGGTAAGGGTGTACCGGTCCTGTGTTCTCTTTGCCTTCTGTCCCACCACTTTCCTTTGTGTGTAGAGAGGAGGATGCCGGCTGTCCTTACACCAAATTGCACTATCCCCTCTGAGGGTGAGTTTTCACGGTATAAGCTAAGGGACTGTACTGATGGCAGCTGCTGGAAAGCATGGTCTTGCTCTGCCCTTCTCTCCCCCAGCTGTTGTTACCAGATCTAAGTCACGCAGCCTCAGTGTGACCTGATGCGGCTGACTGAACCAGTGAGGAACAGTTTCTTTTTTCTTCAGAGTTAGTTTTCCACTGGATCAGCCAGTTGAACTGACTCACTTTTATTAGGTATGATGCAGGAAGCAGAGGGAGTATGTGGCCACAAACTGACTGAGGTACAGGACTTCTTCCATCCCTTCAGCTGCGTTGCTGCTTCATCTTAGCTGCAATACAAAATGCAAATAACTTCACTATGGACTCTTCATCAAGGCAGTTATTATTCTGTGTGAACAGAAGGCTTTCAGTGTATGTAATTGTTGGTATCAAGTTCATCAGGTTTGGTTTTGCCATTCTACAGATGAGTTTATATTGTTAAGGAAAGGCTGGAAAACCTTGTGTTATTTGGGTTTGGAAGATTCAGTTAAGTATGTTTTAGAACATCTCAAGATGCTGAAGCAATGGGTCTCATTTATAGCTCTGCTATCGGGTAATTTTGTGCCATAGCAGTGCCCAAGTATGCTGCTTTCTTTCTTTAATGTTGTCAAATGAGAGTGAAAAATCACAAGACGGTGCTCTCACATGTGAGAGTCGTGGCACTGCCCTTGCTGTGCTGGGCAAGTTCCAAGCAGTAACCAAATTCAGAGAGACTACTGGGACATTCCTTGCAGTTCCAGCTGCATGTTACTCCTTAACTTCCTGTTCTAAAATAGTGAGGAATGTTGCTATCAGCATCTAAACGTTTATTGCTTCCTTCCCCAGCAGCAAGCGCAATTCACTGGCTGGCCTCAAAGTATGGAACCTGCCCCTGAAACTGATAGCACCTCAGTAGGTGAAGGGCTTTTAATGGTTCCACCCGTAACGCAGACCCTTTTGGTTACAGGAAACGTGCTAATGCAATTTACTATTATCTTTTACAGCAGGAGTTCCCTTCACGGAAAGACTGATGTTTATTGTAATACTTCGATTTCGCTAGATGCCTTCAGAAAAGTGAATTATTAGGGATCGGAAAGATGTTAAAATCTCTATACAGCAAGCAACTTGACCATGACTGACGATTAAATGAAAGTGCAGCGCTTATTGGGATTCCTACTCCATGTAGGATTTTCCAAATTTTTAAATTATTTTCAGTTTTCCTTCTGGCAGCAGTCTCCAAGAATTGGAGCACTTCAGACATCTCAGCTTTAAGTACTCAAAATCACTACCTGCTTTAAAAAGCTTTGGCCTTATGGTAATACCACACATATAAGTGGAAAAGAAATGGGTCCTCGCAGATTTGCTGTATTCCGCTGCCACATTATTGTCCCAATGCCAGAACAGCCAGCCACAAATTGATTCCACTAGCACTGAAGGAAGTATTATGTATGAAAAAGGAAATTATGTCTAAAGTTTGTGAAAGAGTCCTAACTCAGGATTTCCTGTGCTTTTAGTTTTTGTGTTATTTAGGAATGAGAGTCAGCAACCTTAACACCATCTTAATGCAATTTTGTGTGTGTGTGCTGGAATTTCCCTTGGTTTTATGGAATGTAAGTGAAGTGAACACATGGACCCAACTGAAATACAATTGAAAAATATTTTTATGTAAGTATATATTGTCAATTGTAAATGTTTACATTTTTATTCATGGAAGAGAAATTAATAATACCAAGTATGCCAAATACATCCTTCACTACCAACCAACAAGGAGTTCAAACTCTTTCTGGCATCATCCACGAAAAGAGCAGGGAATTTCCTCTAAGAAACCTCTTTGGTCTAGTCCACCACTAGTTTCTATAGAGACAGTATTCTCAAAAATCATCCTCATTTATAGCTATAAATAACTTCCACAGTTCAGTGCAAAAATGGAGCTTAGCCATAGAACTTACTGGCCATTAAGTTGGATGTTACTTTGGAGAAATGGAAATCCAAAGTAGATCAAACACTTGTGTTGGTGAGAATTTGGGTGACGGAAAAGATGTGCAGAAGCAGCCTGTTAGTGACACCATTTCAGTCTGGGAAGGTTGTATCTATTGCTCACATCACAGGGAGGAATATTACTGCACCGTGAATGGGGGAGTTACATGCTACACAAAGCTGCATTAGTAGGAGGACTAGTACTACCTTAACCTCTCTTCTCCTGCTGGTAATCTGTGTTACCCCCACATAGACTAAAAGTCATGCGCTTCTTGGTTGGTGTTTGTATGGCTTCTGAGTTCTGCAAAGTTGTTTATGTATTTTAATTTGTAATGGCCATGTGAGAGAAGAATTATTACCTTTATCTTACTGATGGAGAAACAAGTCCCAGAGCAATAAATAGCGTGATTTTTAATGTACTTGGATGCTTTGTTTAGAAGCTTAAAAACTGTTTAGATATTTAAAGATGTAGGAAGGGCTGCAGGAGTGCTTCCCGGTGCGTCAGCTGTGTCAAGGTGCAGTCTCTGAGCTGAGCATCCCACTCTCCCCACACTGAGCTTTGGTTTCCATGGGAAGAAAATCTATGCACACAAGATGTAGAGCCCTGGAGTGCAACTGCTCTGCAGTCTAGACATGGCCATAGGCACCTAGACGGGATTTCTGAAAGCACCAGGTGCCTAATTTCTATTGTTCTCTGTGGCAAACAGGCCCTTAAGTGGCTCTGGAAATCCTACTGACTACTTAACCGCATTCTTTAACGATTCTGCCTCTAAATGACTGCTCAAGATCACAGAAGTAGCCTGTGGCTACCATGCTAACCACTGGGATATTCTTTCTTCTGTGCCAATAAAGATTTGTTAGAATGAGCTAAATTGATGCAAATTCCCAGCAGGACCAGGCGCTTTTCCTGATGGGGCAGAAATGAGATGTGAACCCTCTGTCAGCTGTCTGGGGCTGGGGCTTCAGGCAGGACTTAGGTACTAGAGAATGTTTCCACAACAGGGAACTTGGTATGTCTATAAACCTGGCTCTGTGATAGTGTCCTGTCCTGTAAATCCTGACTGCTGCTAAATGCATTTTGTGTTTGTTTCACCACAGCAAAATGCTTTAAATTGCTTTGCATATCCACAGTAAAATACTTTCATCGACAAATACATTACTGTAAATGAAAACTTATGAAGGAAATGCAAATACTTAATTGCAGCAATATTAAATTCAATACACGCTCTTTATAGTAGGCATCATCAATATATGTATATGAGTAAGTCTGCAGTTTGTAAGTTTTACATGTATTAAACTCAAGCTAGTTGTGAACAACAAATAAAAAGAAGACTTTTTAAAGATACCTCTACTTTGTCTAAACCCAAAAAAGAA
Source organism: Limnodromus scolopaceus (assembly GCA_028565335.1). Classification (NCBI taxonomy): domain Eukaryota; kingdom Metazoa; phylum Chordata; class Aves; order Charadriiformes; family Scolopacidae; genus Limnodromus; species Limnodromus scolopaceus. The sequence continues at coordinate 70,882,576 of JAOXNO010000013.1, read as the reverse complement.
ATCAGTGGATCTATATTTTTTATAGGTACACACAATGGGAAATTTTGATAAGATTCCTGCAGGAAAATTTCATCTCAGTGGAAAGAGGAGCCTTAGAGTTTAAAATGAGCGTAATCATCTCTTTTGCCCAGAATACCACAACATGTTGACAGTTCTTGATTTCCTGGAGATCAGAAGTCTCTACTAGATTTCTGTGCCAGCTTCTCTAATGCACAGCATATCCAGGAAGGTTAAGATACTGAGTTGATACCTGAAATAGGTTGTACTACCCTATTAGCCTTGTTTACCAAGGCACAGAAAAGAGTGTCTATGTGGCAAACAACAGTGTCGCACAGAGATACCCAAAGTAGAGTTAACTTTGCTAATTTGAATATAGCAATAATTTTGGTCATAACAACACAGGTCAATTCACAGTGCTTCTTAGCAGGGAAATTTAGCCTTCAGGAGCTCCATGCTGCTGCAGTTTGTTTGCTTCTGGTCTTCAATGTATCTTCTTTAACACTACTACCTTAATAACTCTGCTTAATTACAAAGTGCAGTTTAGACAATTTGCAGTGCTGGAATCCAAAGGCAGCTGATGCAGCTCCAATTTTCATATCATGCTTTGTAGCCTGAAAAGGTTCCTTTGTTCTGTGTAAATTAAGTTTTTATAGGACACTTACATTTGTATGTTCCTCTTCAGGATGGTGTGGCTGTCTTGGATACTGCTTCGCTTAGGCAGTCATAGTCTTCAGCTACAAAAATAGGTATGACAGGAATGGCCATTTTCATTTCTAGGTTGAAAACAAAATTGGTACAGTGTACTGGGTCTGACTTAGCTGCCTAGTGGGGTTAACCCACAGCACACAGCTATATGCAAATATTGCAGAAGCCACTGCATGAAAAGCAAAATATCTCAGTTAGTGTCTTTATGGTAGTAAAGCAACTGATTATGAGGTAGAAACCTTGTTTCCTACAGATTTGTGCATCATGAGTTTTCTGGTGTCTAAAAAGGTGTGACCGCCTGAGGGTGAAGTGATCCCATTCCTCCCCAGTATGTGGATGCTGGATAGGGATGCTGTGATGGCTGAACTCATCTTCTATGCTTTCTCTTACCGATTGCTTTTTCTATTTGTCTGTTTTCATGAAAAGAACATCTTAATTTCTGTGAGGTCATCCTTCTGATGACTTTGGTTGAAATACGCACACATGCACACATGTGGGATCTATGAACCTCTTTCCTTAAGAAACCAGGCTAAAAGTAGTAATGAACCCTCAGTACTACTTATAGTCCAGTTTTTTCAAGACAGTAAATGATTGCCATCACTATCTTATACAATTCAAAGCCAAGCATTAGCCAAATATCCAGCATAATCTATGGGCATCTAATGTGTCAATGCCTGAAGTGTTCCGCATGGAAATATTTTTACCAATACTGGAAATATTTAGCTTTCCTGTAGAAGAATCTTCATCATTTTCAGCTGTTGTCATCAGTTTAAATATTAGCTAGAACTCTGTGGCTTTTTAATTACGCCTTTACAATTGTGATTGCATTTAACTGTGGGAGGTCTTTCATCCTCATTTATTCTTTTCTTTCGATTTCTAAGAAATGTCTTTCCATTAATAGTATTCCCAGCTTTTTGTTCACAATAGGATCATTTCCAGAATCAAAACGGACACATCTCCAGGGTAATAACTCTCTTGGAACAGGTCCAGATTTAATAGTCTCCTGGAGTCGTGATCCTGAGTAACAAATGGCAGCTGTGCTGCCTTCCTGCTCTGACCCCGGGGACACGGCAGCACTCCCACTGCCATCCCAGCTCACAGGACCAGCAAGGCAGGACATGGGATTGGGCCAGTTCGCTTGCCTTAATTGGGGCTGAAGTTTGGCCTGTGTTAAAACACTGACTGCTGGGGGGTCAGTGTGCATCCAAATGCATTTTTGGATGTAATGATTTCTAACAGGCGAGTGGTGTGGATAGGTAGGAGAGGCAACATTGGCTGTCTCTCTGGTGTAGCTAAATGCACCAGACGCCCCTTCTCTGTTGAAGCCCGTAGTAACTGGTAGTGGTATGTTTTTTCATCTTCTGAATTTCCAACATCCTCTCTTTTATATAGCCAAACTGTCTGTTTTTTACACCTTATCTGTGGCCTGCTCTTTTATCGCCCACAAAGGTCTCATGTTGAAACAGGAATTCCTAGGACAGCTAGGTCAAATTAACTAGAGATACAATATCAATGAACAGAAACTAAACCTTACAAAACTTGCATGTGGATAATCTCTGGTAGAGTGGCCTAAAATAAAATTCGTTGTCAAATGGAGTCAATCTAGCAGCTCACTGCTGGTACCCCACCACTGTTAACACATTCTCCCCACTCCTTTGTGTGAGCCCTGGCACATGTAAGACGTGCACTGAACTAATTATACTTACTAACCCAGAAAAAAACACCAGAGAAGCAAAATATTTTTTTCTAATGCTAGTGAGCTGAGGGAGGGGATGTGACAGGATGGCCAGAAGTAGAGGCGGTGGAAGGGAGGAGCAAGGAGTAGGACTGCCCCTTTCCAGAGCAGTAAAATGTTAGTGATATTATTGGACTATTTGTTTTGAGGTACCATGTGAAAAGGAGACGTATAGTGGGAAGAGGGAGAGCGAGGGCTGATCAACCAACAGGTAGCTCTGTGAACAGCAGTTACAGCTGAGATTTTCTTTGGATTTTTATCTCAAGATTGGTCTTGCATGTGTATTCTGTCTAGTCTACCATGGTTTGGGCTCACATTGCACTTTTCCCTCAACAGAGGGATTTACAAGAGTCTCTGTCACAAGGATCTCTATTTTCCACTTGGTCATATCTTTTTATAAACTTTGCAGGAACTTAATATCTGTCAAATGTCCGTGCCTTGCAAAACTTGACTGAAATTGTCCAACAGGATCTAAATCATTATAGGACAAGAAGCACTTGTACAGACCAAGAGAGAAAGCGCAATAGCATAGAATGTATTTTCTTAGAAAAAGATGGGGGGGAAGGTGTTACGTCATTATTTTTTCATTTTTAAAAATTGGAATAAAAAAAAAAATCACTAATATGTCAACATTGAAAAAGAAAAAAATATTACCATTTTAGAAATTATTCAAAATGTGTCGACCAATCTAATAAAACTGCAATACAACATATAATTTACACCTTTATGGATCTTAGAGACTCATAATTTACCCATACATTAAGTGCAAGGAACAGAAATATTTCATAATATGTATACCCTTCCAGGCAAGCAGCTTAGTAAAGACAACCCGAGTTTAGAGAGACAATTCCACCATGAACCTGTCACCATATGGGTTGTAATTCTAATTTACAGTGGCAATAGCACACGCTGCATGAGCCTCACTTGATTCAATAACATTCTATTATTTGTAAGAGCTGCAGAGTGAACCTTTATCAATCTCCCAATACTAAATATATCAAGATGTGACAATCACTCCTTTTCTTATGGATTAAATAACAATTTGAAATGTCATATTTGGATCTACTGAGCAATATGCCTGCTGCCAACCATTGACAGCAAACCACAGTTAATTTGACTCTACGGAACATTTGAAAGCAGGCAAGCATTAAGCATGTTTGAGGTTTCACTTACATATTTCAGCAAATTGGTCATATATACCTATTAATAATTTCAGTTATTCTTATTTAAAAGTACCTTCACACATTGTAAAGCACAACAGAAAGGAATGGTTAGAGATCCTGTTGTTAATGAAGTGTCCTCAATTGAAATTCCTCTCACAAATATCCTTACACAGAGGAAATATTTTTCCCCTCATAAACTTCACTCCCATTAGAGAACATTCTATATCTTGACTACAAAATAGAAGAAGATTCCCAAAAGCTCACAAACCTTTTCCTGATTAGGGTAAACAATCTAATTACTTATCTAAATTGTTAGTGTGCTTCGGTAGGCTGAGTGACTGTTCTCACTCCTAACAGACTATTTTACCTGTCCACCTGGCCTAGATCATGGGCTATGCTTCAAATTCATCATGACCAAAAGTCATTTATATGCAAATTATCCCTGTCCATAAATTAGGAAATAAGCTATGAGTTTGTCCCTAGATTCTACATTTATATGCCCACAGTTTGGGGTTTTTTTCAGAGATGCCTCTTGCTTGGATGGTTTTCTGAGGACCTTGAAGCACAAACATAAAGGTGGTATCAGCTCTGGTCTTTGGCTTTTCTCAAAGTAGGACAGCATCAGAGGTGAATTGAATGTGCCACCTGGGGTTAGAAGGGATGTGAGTGAGAGCAAGAAGGACCCACACTTGGCAGAAACAGCCAAAGGATGGGAACTGTGGGCCGTTTTCTACCAGAGAATCTATTAGAAAAAATAAATTAAGTACAGTCTATAGGTGTAGGTCTTTATGGCAAAAGGAGTGGACGTACAGAAACAAAGGAGACATGACCTTTGTTCATGCTGACAAAGGTTTCCCTGGCTCCTGTTGTGTCCTAATTGATTTAGCTTTCTCCAAATGCCCTGCTGTTTACAGTGGCCAAGCCTCACATTTCTCCATGTTCACAACAGAAGTGGCAGCTTTGGTTGAAGCTGCACCGGGCCTCTCCTGGATGTTAGTGCACACATAACAAAGTCAGCAAAAGGGAATGGATTTGCGTGTCTCAGCCAATTCCCTGCAAAACCTGGTGTAGGGTTGGTAACTTCGAGGAGAGAGGCTGAACAGAGAGCTGGGGGCAGTAATTTCTTAAACTGCAAAAGCGAAAGCTAGATTTGCCAGAGCTTGTCTGACCATGCCCTAACTCCCCCTTTTTGAAGTGCACAATTAGCCTAAGAAAAGCCAGTGCTGCCCATTAAAAAGTCTTTGAAGATACCTTTAAAAACTAAGCCAAGTTGATTATATGATTATGCATTTGTGTGTGAAAATAGCTGATTTCGTCTCTAAAATTACAGGGGTATCCCAACTGTGGGTAGTTTATATATCAGAAACAAATGCTTATTTGGCAATAAAAAACCAGTCTGCAAACTGCTAAGAGAACTCATAGTGGGAACTAGGTCCTTTGCATTATAGATCACCAACTGAAACCTACCGTAAATCAGTAACAGGAGCCTGTAGGAACTTCAGCTCATCTAATGATATACTATAACCCAATATGAAATAAGCTAGTCATTCCAATTCAGATCCTAGTAAGTAGATATTACCATCATCAGCTCCTTCCCTTCAGCCCCAAATAAACAAAAAAGTGCCAGCTGCTATTGTATCAGAGAAGCAGAAAACTATATTTCTCATCTGAACATTTTCTAATGTTCCTTGTGGAGTCCTGTTCATGGGATCAGATGAAAAGATGTCATCAGTACTGCACAGAAAGTTCTTGTTCTGCGAATGAATAATTCAATTTCTGATGCTGCTAATCCAGTGCCTTTCAGAAGCATTAAATTAAGTTTCAATTAGGCATGTCTGAAGTCATTTGACTGTTTATCTTTTTGTTTTCTACTTTATTAAACCACTCCATCTATGAGAAATGCATAGAAAGAAAAATTCAGTGTGTAAATGCAAACAGGGAGCTCTATTTTGAATTACTGGAGAACCCTTTTGCAGTAGTGTAAACAAGGTTTTTATTATACCTATTATTGTAGGGGTTTGGTTTTTTTTTCAAATAGAAGCTATTTGGTATTTTTTCAGCTTCCTCATACTATAAATAGGCATCCTTTTTCAAAATATCTCAAAAGCAGTAGTGTTCTCTGCATAAATGTTAATCAGCTTATACAATGTATCATCCTCATGTCCCTTTAATGAGATTAAGCTCCTCTTGCTGAGCGCAAGATTTCCTGAAGTGCTCTATTCTTCTTGCCATTTCTATCAGAGGAAGACCCCACCCTTCCCGTGTCAGGTATTTTACAAACACATTAAAAAGATAATCCCTACCCCAACAGAAAAATTCCCTTTACCCACTCTCTAACATTGAAGGGCGAGTTTCACAGTGTATCTTGAAACAATGCAGTGACTACCGCTGCCAAAATGGGGAAATCCCCTTCCTGGCCATTCATTCTTCCTGTTTTGGGACCATCGCTGACATACAAATGCTTGTAAACTAGGATGCCGAAGTCAAACACTGTGAATATCCTTACCTACTTTGGCATAGAAAAGGCTATGGTTGATTGCACATCGTGTTTCTTCAGGACACCTGAAGCATCTTGAGCAGCCACTGTTGCCCTCTCAGTTGTGTCACTATTAAACTGTTTCTGGACCTGCAAGGTGATCTAGATTTGAAATTTATTCCAGTTAGACGCAGCATTTTTTTTCTTCTCCAGTGTGTTTTTTTTGCAAGGTGGCAACATGTAGCCCCACCAAAAGTGGTACCAACACAAGCAGGTGTGCAGTGCAAGGTAGCAAGGAGAAGGAGGAGGTGCTAGGCTATTGCTGTGGCTGAGAAAAGTCAAGTCCCCTGATACTATCTCCTAAATCTATCTACCTGTGAATTAGAGCAGACTATCTAGTCCTCAGACTTCAGCCCACTGTGTCTTTAGTTACAACTGGCCATTAGATGTGACATTCTTTTTATTAGTATAAAAAAGACGAAGAATAAAACTGTGATGAAACAAGCCAGTATTAACCCTCGTTTATTATACAGAAGCTGGACATACTAGGCACTTTCCTGCTTTTCCTCAGATATTGGGGAATCTTGTACCAGAATGGGGAAGACATTGGAGCCTGAACGAAAGCTATAAAGCACGTCGCCATGTCATCCATCTTCATTGACCCTGCTGGGAGCCACAGAAACAGGGGAGACATCCAATCTGGGAACCAAAACCACCTAGCAACCGTAGCCTGAATGAGGGCTTGGAATGCTCAGCCACTTCATTTATCTTCTCTGTCCCCCCTGGCAACCAGAGAAACAGCAGCTGAAGGCACACCCCATCCGGAAACCAGAGACACCGAACCCTGAGTAAAAGTCTGAAAGAGAGCCGTGCCATCCCTCTCCCCATTCCTGCCTGCCGCACTGTACCTGGCACAGGAATCACTTGGGTAAACAGATGCCATCACAGGCCCTGCCACTCTGAAAAATGACGTCATCTCTCCATGCTGATGAGAAACAGTCTGCCTCCGTGTCCACAGAGCGGCTTGTACTTCCCCTTACAGCATGAGCCGAGCCTCTTGGCTACAACCTCGTCTCACTGCAAGCATGTGTCTGTACAAATACACCCCACTTGCGTGTGCCGAAAATCTAGGTTGTGTGCAACTTTGTCACTGGTAGTTGAAGATGAGGCAACAGGCACTTCATTAGGCAGTTTTGGTGGGAGAGGAGAAATGTATTGCCTCCAAGGTCCCTATTCAGAACACCTCAGTCTACTCAAGTGTATCGTTCAAGTGTGAGGTCTAATCACCCAGCACTTTATGTATTCTCAAAATGTGCAAACTGGGAAGATGGAGCTTCTAGAAATTCTCACAGAGGAAGTCTAAAGAGCTTTTTTTCAGGTAATAAAGGCAAAGTCTTGGGCTCATCTAGAGAGTGTACTACTAAAGTACAGATTAAAGATGCAACTGTACTTTTCCAGGCAAGGAATATAAGTCAGCGGATTTGATGCTAAGGGTTCATCACTTCATAGAATCATAGAATCATATGGGGTTGGAAGGGACTTCTGGAGATCATCTAGTCCAACCCCCCCGCCAGAGCGGGTCTATCTAGAGCAGGTTGCACAGGAACTTGTCCAGGCAGGTTTTGAATATCTCCAGAGAAGGAGATTCTACCAGCTCTCTGGGCAGCCTGTTCCAGTGCTCTACCACACTCACACTAAAGAAGTTCCTCCTCATGTTTAGGTGGAACTTCT
>JAOXNO010000013.1:70858036-70874666 GCA_028565335.1 Limnodromus scolopaceus | reverse complement strand
TCTCGGCCCAACTCTCCAGCCTGTCCAGGTCTTGCTTTTTGGCGGCACAGCCTTCTGGTGTGTCAGCCACCCCTCCCGGTTTTGTGTCATCAGCAAACTCGCTGAGGGTACATTCCATCCCTTCATCCAGGTCATTGATGAATATATTGAAGAGCACTGGACCCAGTACTGACCCCTGGGGAACACCACTTGTTACAGACTTCCAGCTGGAAGTCTTCATCTTCATCAAGACTAGTATTTGGAGTAGAAGATAAACTACTTTGTGTGTATAGGAATACATTTCAATCACATTATTCAGAATAGCTAGTGATTTAGCCTACAGTTCCACTCATTTCATGGACCATAGTTCTGGGTTTGTTTTACTCCAGAAGTGATTTATTTTTATTTAGTTTACTGATTAATAAACTTCTGTGTTGTTACTTTCGGAAGATTTATTTTGGCTTTATTTTTAAAGTTAATTTCAATTTTCCTTTGCTATTTTTTGTACGTATCTCTAACCAATGTTAGACTATGAGAATAAATCCGTGTATATTCTTCACCGTACTATGAGAGCCTTTTTCCCTTGAGCTGATAATGTTCTCATGCAAAAATGAAGAGGGTGTAAAATCAGACTGACAGCATGCCTGTTTTCTAACATTTTAGATAGGACTAGCAAACCATCTTCAGTTCTGATGGTCTGTAAGCACTAAAACCAGGAGTTAATTTGGTGACAGTGCAAGCACAATTCATTTTATCATGTACCGAAAAGATCTACCGGTCTACATTGTGTAGCTTGCCGATAGGGATCAGAGGTTGTCCATCACACCATCTGCCTTTCATTCAGCAGGCTTCCAATTTCCTACAGGCAGTAGAACAGCTGGGAACAAGCCAGCCTTGAGGCGCAGAGCTGGGTGCTGTCAGCCCGTTGCTGGCATTGTAGCTCAGGGCGCTGCACATTCTCTCCCAGAAGTCTCGCTGAACTGCTGCTGAATAGGAATGGTGAAAGGTCGTGAGTAGAAGGAGTAGCTGCAGGTCTGCCGGGAATGATCAAAGCCATCTTAAAGTATAACTGTTCACCCCGGTGAGGTCTCACAGCCAGGTCTGCAAAACCTCCTCCCTAATCAATGGCATGGAAAGCAGCAAAGACGTTGAGTATTTTTAGCGTGACAATTCTGACTGAATTAATGACAACAGTAGGGAAGTCCTTGTGTGGCTCCCATTACATCAAAATGCTCATTAGAGCCTTTAATGGAATAATGAAAAGATTTGTCAAAAATTGCCTTTTCAAGCTCCTCTTATCAATAATGGCAAAATAAATCAGTTTCTCACAAAGGCATTTTTAATTTAATTCCCAAACCATTCTGGAAACATAATAGTTCATTAAAGGTTATAAGACTTGAAAGCTTTTGATAAGCCTTTCCATTATTTTAAATTTTAAATGCTTAGAAAACTGCAAAATGCAAAATAAGTCAATTTCAAATAATTGCAAACCAAGAACAGAAATGTTTTGAAATTTCTGATAAAAGCAAGTTTTCACCTTCTGATAAATTCAAATATTGATGTAAAGTTTGGTCTCCCAGAAGGCCCTTGTCCTGTGACTGGACATTTTGTTGACATTTTATCCGTGGGTCAGTGCTTCCATTGTTGCTGCAGCTAAGACAACTGGAAATTGTAAACCCATTCGTCATGTTAAGTTCCTTGCTAGAATAAAAATACAAGGAAGCTCCTATGACCAGTCTTTCCAACTCCCCAGAGAAAGTGAGCTCATTGATTTCTTTTTGGAAGCAAATACCAAAGAAGAACATTATCCAGTGGTTAGGGTACGAGTGGGAATGAAACTACATGTTTTCTCCTCACAGGCCTGCCATTAGCTAAGTCAGCAGTATTTGACAAGAAGCATAACGCATCCATTCCTCCATGTGCCTACCTGCAAAAACTTCAGGATATCCATATATACTGAAGTGTTTGAAATACCTAAACATATATATGAAACTGGTGCCCAAAGCATTCCTCGCCTGAGGAAGTAAAGCTTATATAGCTGAGATGTGTTTCATTTCACACTTATTTTTTTACTCAATCAGCAATTTCAAACTAAATTAAACGGAGACTAAGAGCATTTGTAGTTATTAAGTTACAGAAATTTCCTGAAAACTGTCAGATAAGCAGAGAGAGCGCCAAATTGGCACTCCCATTCTCTCCTCACTGCCCCTTTAGGGAAATGCTACAGTGTGATCCCAACAGTTACCTGTTCTGCTCGTCCTTCTGACTCTGCAACTGTTGTGCACATGAGATCTAACCTATCTACACACATGGACGTACAACTCAGGTACTGCATATGCTATTTCTTCTCATCCTGTAGAGGGATATAGGAGAAAGCAATGGATACTGTGGAAGGCAGGGGGACACATCATATAAGAGATTTGGGATTTCTGGGATTTCTGTCCTTATTTCTTAAAGGGCACGTAGGACACAACTGTATAAGAAAGCAGATTTTGCTGATTCCTCTGTTTATGGAATAGCTTATTATTAGTAATTGGCCATGATCTATCAATAGCTTTAAATTGAAAATAAATGTCTTTATGTCCCTTTGCTCTTATATAGTAGGACTAGATGAAAGCCTTCAGGCAGAAGTCATGTCCCCATCAAAGATGTGTTTTCATTTAATCTTTTTCCTTTCATGTTTGTGGTAGGGTATTCAGTCCAGTTATCACATTTCAACTAAAGAGGCAGTAACCTCCAGTTGAAGAGTGGCAATTCATTAAATTACACAGTTCTGTTACTTAATATAGTCAGACTGTTTTAGGGAGAACTTGCCAAGAAAGTAACTCCAATTTAAATTAAGGTAATGCAACAATTGTGTAAATACTGGTTTAATCTCTTGTTGTTTCAGTTTATTTCAAACCACTTGGAACTGCCATATACTGGACTGAAATAAAGTGTCCCTGTACTAGTGTGCATTCAATTAAATTGGTTGTAAACTGACCTGATCTAAGCAGTGAAGCTTTCAAATGTACACAGATACTGAGGATTTTCTACCATGTAAACTAAATAGACAAAGTACCTTGCCTAAATTTGTTCTTAAAAATGAAAAGCTAACAAACTGCAAAAGAGGTATTTTTTAATCTTTAAATGAGAGATAGGGTATAGAAGAGATACAATGCTAAAGAAACATTGTTATAGCTCAATTTGTTTGTTAATTCCAACAGAGAAGCATTATTTTATTAGCAATACCTCTGATTTTCTTTATTGCCTTTTTTTCCAATCCCGTTTTTATTTTTAAAATTCCATGTCTATTCCAATTTTTACAGCCTTTTATATTTCACAATAATAGTTTAAATATTTTACAGGTAGTCTTTGACTGTTGGAGATTATTTTAAAATGCACTGAAAATACACTAGAGGATAGGAAAGAATCTAACAACTTCAAGACAGGAGCCCATCTCAGCAGGAATCCAAGCAGAAAATTTAAACAAGAAAGACACTTCAACTACATCTTAATCTAATGGCAGTGAAATAATCTCTCAATTACATTATCTGACAGATCTTCCAAGTTGTGTCACAATGCAATAGTAATTGAATTTAGCAATTCTGGTATTGCTACTGCATTATTTTTTTTAATTTATTTTTGTGAGCTAGTAAATATTCAGTACCAGTCCAGTCATAAATCAAGCTGTTTAGGTGTTTTCATGTAAATCAGTCAACTTTTTCCTTGAAATTCACATTGCGTCTTTCATCGGTTTTTCTCATCACCTCGCAACATGAATGAAGCAGTTATTCTCACAATAGCCTTGTTATGTTGCGTCAGGAATGAAGATCTAGAGAAAGTGTGTTGAATCTCATGTTGCTAGAAGACCTAGAGAAATTAAATATTTTAGGTCACCCACAGGCTGTGACAGAACAGGGCAAAAGGCCAAAAGTGGTGAATGAAGGTTGAAGAATTGAATCCAAATCTTTCTTATTGTTGGCGAGTTCCTTAACTCAGAAACTCTTTTATTGTCTGCAGTCCAACTCTGATGTCAAGAATGAACGACAACTTCAGTTGTCATTTCCTGTTAGTAAGTAAAACCAAAATATGTAACATCACCAAGGAAATGGCTATTCAAACCAGTAGCTCTCAGTCTTTTTAGATCAGGATTGTCTTTCCTTGTAGTCCAGTCTTGAAGGTCTGTGGCAGCCTAATAAAACTACGCTGCCCACTCTCCATTCTTAAAGAGTGCTTGCACCTCAGCCTCCAGTAAAACAGACTCCTCAGTGCACCTTTTTCAGGCACCTTTTCCAGGCACCTTTTCTTCAAATCTTGCACCTCAGCTTCCAGCAAAATACACTTTCATTCACCTATTCATAAACAGCTTCCTCTACTCTTAGTTGAGCTCGCTGAAAACCCATGTATTTCCTTAAGCGTCATATCAGTATTCCTGCTTGATACTCCAACTCAATAGAGAAGCTCTAAGGAAGTTATATTTCTGTTTCACCCTGTTTTCACAGCCAAGCCCTTTAGCTGCCTCTAGCCAGGCAGTCTCTGCTCCCACGGGAAGCACATCTCTCTTCGTGGATACCAGGTCTATCACTGTGGTGCATCGCCCAAATTCAGTACAACTCATCATCATATCAAGGGACAAGGAAGGATGAAAAGAAAGAGCCAGCCATTCACCAACACACTGGAGCTTAAGCCACAGCCTTTGACTCCCTCTCATTGACTTGGAGGAAACATTACAGGCTTCACATGGCAATTTTGGGAAAAATTGAGAAGAGAGGAGAGGAGACAAAGGTCAATGACCTTTTCTTGGGGTATATCTCCAGAGTACCTTTCAAGCCCATAGGGTTGGCCTAGCATCATCGTCCTTCATAGGAAGCACAGCCTTAGATGCAAACAGACATCTAGAGGTAGTCTGGGACCATTCTGTTCCTGCAGATGCAATGTATCTCTTGCTTAGTACCAGTAATAACAATATTTAAAGCTGGTTGAGGAAAAAATTAAAAATAGGAAAAATATATACTTTGAAATGCTAATTTATTTTTAAAGTTCATTTTTGTTTAATATTTTTAATAAGATTTAGTTATTAGATCTAATTATTTCATTTGCTTTTTTCTCTAATTTCAGTCAAATTGCAGCGTGAATAGCATTGCTTCTGGGGATTTGCTTTTTGCCAACTTCTTTTAGTTATTCTGATCAACAGGATTGCTAGGAATCACTCTTAATACCATGACTTGATTACCTTTAGAAACATAACAGCAATCCAGAAATATCACCCATGTCCTCACCAGCAGAGATGTGAAAATACAATTTTTATTCCTAAAGCCTTATCTGCTCATCCCCTATCCTCTTAATAGCTAAGAGTTAAACACTGGCAGATTAACCTGCAGTAAAAGTTCTCCATTTATGGTAATGTTTAACATCTTATCATTTGCCTTGATGTCTCTGGCTATTGGCTGTTCTTATTTTAAGTGGTGTCACTTACCTCTGTCCTACATCTTTTGTCAAATAGTTTATATTTCACTCCCCTAGCCTTGTTTTTAGCATTGTTTTGTAAGGCTTTCTAACCATATGCAATTACACCATCTATCAATCCTTATTTTTTTCCTCTCCTTCTCCCTCCACTAACTTTAGAACTTCTTGTCCAAAGTCAATCATTTTTGACAGTCTGTATGCGCACAGCTTAGAGCTCGCCACAGCATGTTCATCTCCTTGCCAAGCTGGTGGGTTAGTACTCATTGAAGTGCTATGTGTAGGGAACTGTGTAGGACAAATGGAAAGTATTGCTGGGGATTTATGGGAGGTAGCAGTTTTGCAGTGTGAATTTAAAGTAACATAAGGGAGAATTTTCTCTCAAGTTATCGGATTATTTAGATATATATTTTGTAGGAAAGATACTGGTATAGATATACATATACCTATATATATATACACATACATTTCACAACTGGAAAAATATGTGTATATATAATACACACATATCACAATGGGAATGTTTTTTCCATATAATGACAGTAATTTTCTAATAAAAACAGGTGATATAAAGCAAACTGGTAAATCTTTGCAGTAGACAATTAGGTAAAGTCGATTTTTGCTCTCAGGATGAAACAGATTCTTAGCAGTAGCATTTGCTGGAACAAAAGGCAGCCTCTTTGGACCCTTTGATGATATGGACTAGCATGCATTGTAAGAAAATTGTTTAACATCCTTGATTCATCAAAAACAAGGCAGTACATGAGTATATAAAGGAACACCAACTTAAATTTATGCCAGAATTCTGAAATGAAATGGCTCTGCCCTGTCCCATTCTGCTTCTGCTTGCACAGATGTAGCAACATCCAAGTGAGAGGTGGGAGTAGACAAATAAAACCCATAACTTTTCAAACTCTACTGCAAGGTTTGACAAGAGCCTACCTGCTAGACCTTTGTCATTCCGTCCTTGCCCTTCAGTTGCTAAACCAATGGCTTGGAGTTGTGACTATGTCTGTGGGGCACAATATAGTGCCATACTTTGGCACTATATCCAGGTGCACTCATATGATGGCAATGTGGGTCAATGAGAACAGTGCACAGGGAATTCAGTGTAACGATGTAATTATAACCCAACCAGCAGAGAAGACATTGTAAAGGCAGCTAGAATACAATTTCTACTGTATTAAAAAATTGCTATTATTTCTAGAATGTGCTGTGGTAAAGCAAAATAGCTGGAAAGTTCTAGGGCTGATTTTAAACTAATTAGCTGAGATTTTGGTAAGAGTGTATCTATGGCAATCCAAGATACTGATGGCTAAAGATGCCAGGAGCTGGGCAGACTAAGGAATTTCAGTTCCATCCTGACAAGATAATATCATGTAATGCACCTACCAGTTTAACATGGTCCTCATCCAAATGGGGCCAAATAGCTAGATGTCTGCAACTGTGTTATATGATGTAAGTGAAAGCTGGATGGGCTGATCCAATGCAGTAGTAGTTTCTGTTTGGATGACTTCTTTGGTGAAGAATGATGAGCAGGTGGCTGGACAGATTTCTTCAGATCCACAGCTGATACTAGAGACAATGAATAGGCTTATGCTTCAGTCAAGAAGAGTGGTTAAAATTGTCATAAGAGATTCCCACTCTTGTTTTACAAACGTGATAGTTACTCTGGGAAAAAGATGGAGCAGAGATTTGTTTCCAACATTAGCGTGGATCCGTCCAAGACTAAAGCTGCCAATGCGTTGCTTATAGCACGTCAAGGCCTGAGTCTGAGTTCACACAGGATAGCTGAAAACTTAGGTAAGCAAATACTGGTAGACAGGATAATTTAGGATATCCTTATGAATCTCTTCCTTCCAAAAAGACAGATTTAAGAATGGGAACTAACTGAAGAGTTTTCCAGTTTCAGAATTGATCTCTTAAGCAACAACTACAAGTATAAAGTAATTTTATTAACTAAGTGAGAATTTACTATGGTTTAATTGACAATGTCACATTGCAACAGTTTTGAAAAACCTACCTTTATCAGTGACAGGAGAAAAAAAGAACATCCATGCCATGAATCCTTCTGTCACTGTGTTCAGACACTGTGGCTGCACCCTCTCTTTTTTTACATTTTCTCTTCACAATGTCTGTTTTTCCAGCTCTTCCTCAGATCTGCTAGTTTCCTGTGGCTACCTTTAGGTAGGGGTGAGTAGGCTCATTTTATGGCTATGTAACAACATGTACCAAAAATGTGCTTTTGTTTTCCACAGATCATTTGAGGTGTATCTGTATCAGAGCTACTACAACACTAGGCAATATGATTTTTACAAAAACAGATCAAGGATCTTTTTTTTTTTTTCTGGGCTTACTATATGTTGAAATGGATATTATTGCCAAGGTT
Organism: Limnodromus scolopaceus; assembly: GCA_028565335.1. NCBI lineage: Eukaryota > Metazoa > Chordata > Aves > Charadriiformes > Scolopacidae > Limnodromus > Limnodromus scolopaceus. The sequence goes on along the minus strand of JAOXNO010000013.1, from coordinate 70,866,853 downwards.
TTGTGTTTTAGTTAAAAATGAAATAATTCCAAACACACTACTTTTCTCTTTGCTCTTGTGTTCTTCTCTATTTGGCTTTTCAGCAGGCCTTAACCTTTTATTGTACTGTATATATTTAATTCCCCTTTATTTCTTCACTTATAGGTGGACTTCAACATGTTACCGTTAATAGTAGTGTGTATACTGTAGGGCTTTGCCAAAAATCAGGAGACCAGTCAAAAGAGATTTATTTACTTTTTTGCAACATGCATATGTTTCATAACTGACTGACAGTGTTCTGGAAACTTGAGAATCTCTTTTGAGGAGAATAATGTAACTGAGAAGTGTCTCTCTCCATATTCCCAGTACAAGATTAAAGAATGGCAAAGATTCCTCATTTTTATTCTTTCAACTTGATCTTGGAATCATAAATTTTTAACGTAAACCGCTTTTACTTGGGTAGTTTGTGGCTTTACAGAAGCATGGCCAGAAACAAAGCTGAAATAGGTGCATGATAAGTATTTAGTTCCAAGCGGTAAAAAAAAAAACCACACACAAGCACAGCTTTCCAGTTCTGGTTCTCCAGCCCAGATGAGCACAGAGGAATGTGGGTGGAACTTGCCATTCTGCCAAGGGTATTACCTAAGCCCTATTTTGATGGGGATTTAAGTGGTGTATAGGCCTTGCGCTGCATGAGGGTGAAATGGAAAATCACAGAAGCCTCTGTAGACCTTCCTTCAAAGCAAGGCTATGGAGCAACACATGTTGATTTCTGGGACCACGAGGCAGAAAATGAACTGCGCCTGTGTCCCAGAAAGAAAGCAGTTGAGTGGTCTCAGGATTACTTCGTGCCCCTGCGATAGTCACGTTGATGGGACTGGTGCAACTGTATCTTGCTTGTTCCTATCCTATTGACTCTGACAGGGACTCCATGAAAAGGAGAAATCCCAGGTTTGCTTTTTCTCAGCAGTTATAGCCTAAAAAGGTGTGTCTGCATTTTAATAGAATTCTTAATGAATGCCAGAAACTTGTTTTAATGCTACTTTGCAAAAGATTAAAAGAGAATGTCTGAAGGGGATAATGTGAGCATGGGAGGATTATATTTTAATAAAATTAATCCCACCTATAAAGGAGGCCTGTAATAGTGTCCATCTGGACAAATCCAATTTAACTCTCTGAGAAGCAGCGTTAAATTTGTTCTATGCATTTGGTTAAGAGAGAGCTGAAAACCAGTAAAATCCTTCTCACACTGGGTGAAAAGACTTGGAGGATTGAGGATTTGAGAGGACACAAATTACAAAATGCCTCTCATTTGCTGAAAAAAGGATCTTAAATCCTGAAGTTTTAAACAAAAGCTTTCATTTATCATCCTAGATAGGCAAAGACAGCAGGATGGTTGCTGCGACTACTGAAGATGAGTTAGGAGGAGCAGGGAGGAAGGAGTAGGGTGGGCACTCTTGCTATGCATCTCCTCCAGAAAAGTAGCAAAAAAGTGGTGAAATCCCACTGCTTAAATGCCTGATCAAAAGCCTGAAGCTCCTTGTTTCCACCACAAGAGAAAATACTCTCATTCTAACAGATCATTGCACACGCATACAGGTTTCAGACCCTTCTCCCAGGCTCCAGAGTAGATGCTGAGGAGGAAAATAGCTCTCTGGTGCACTCTCACTCTCTCTCTTTTTGAAAAAATACAAGGAAATGTTGCTTCTTGCCAAGGAAAGAGGTTAGTCAGCTGAAAATGAAGCTTTCCAGGCTTCAACCTTGCATGTTGCTGCTTGTACAGCCAAAGCACCTGTGCTCCCAGCCGCCAGAGGCTTCCAGAGGGAAGTGGCCCTTGGCCACCCCCTCCAGGGCTGTGCCCCATGGACCCCCTCCCACCTGCCCCACAGGCACCCTTCCCGCCTTCCCCACCATGGCAGGCTGGGCTCACATGTGGTTAAGCAGACAGCTAGTCCTCCTCACGGCTAGGAGGGGAAGACACCAGTCTGGCCCGAGGTTTTCAGCCTCTTATGCTTCAGCTGATAAAGTGGCTTTTCAGAGCTGATGAGATAAGTCCGACCATCCAAAAGGGTCAACATGCTTAAGGAACAGGGCCACTGGAACTGTCTTGTAGGGTCCAGCTGCCTGCCAAAGCCATTAGGATCTGGTTCCTGCACGATCTGGAGGTGAAAAGCCCACAAGTCAATAGCCCAACTCAGCTCAGCGGGAGGAGAGCTGACTGATGCTTCTCGCTTTGATAGAGCCAGAGAATGCCCAGAGAGCAAATGGTGTCCGTCGAGTGGGAAGAGGAACTCGAAGTAGGTGTTATATGTTGCTTAGTCTTGCGTAAAGCCCCAGATGATGTTGTCTTGTCAATGAGGAAGTGGTAACAAATAAGTATGTCACCTGCAGAAAATATACACAGGTTATACACGTATATACACAGGAGCTAAAGCCTTTAATAGAACATTTGTGCTTTTGAAAGAAAACACTGTCCCAAGGGTGTGCCAATACATCATCTCTCCATAGCATGTTAGCTTTGTGCAGTGAGGGAAAAGAATTTCACTAGAATAAAATTTCTTTGACACAACTGGGTAACCATAGCTTGATAGCCTCATGGTTCCCATTATGCTGTCCATCAGAATTGAGATCAACTTTGATGTCATAAAAAAAACAATTGTTGTGCATAAAAAAAGTTTCTCAGACCCAATATTTACATTTAGAGCCACATCTTCCACAGGGATAACAAAGTTGAGAATGATTAAGAGCCAACATAAATAAATCAGTACAAGGCAAGCAGAGACTTACTGCACCCTGTTCTTTCTGTCATTGACTATATACAGTTTCTCTTTAGAGATAATGACTATTTGTCTGGGTATATTAAATGCAAGAAAAGGAAATATACTACAGTCCCAACTACCAAATTGCTCCTCTTATAATCAGAAATACCTAATTCTGTGCCTCATGTGTCTATTTTTGGATAATCTAACAATTAGCAGAACTGTTTAAGGTAAACACACGTCCTTCAGAGATTAGCTCCAGTGATAGACCTGTTTGCATCAAAATGGATTAGGAGCCAAAGGATTAGGTCCAGAGTCATGGGCTTCCATCAGGGATTTTTGCTTCTGATGTTCTTTTACATTAGTATGTTTGTTCTTTTAAGAGCATTAGATAGCTTTATGTCTCTTCATTCTGGCTGCTTCGGCTTTAGACCATGTCTACCATAAAATTCATTCACTCATCTTTTCGTCCTGCTTGTCGGTCCAGGTCTTTAGCTGAATGGTAGCATCTGAGTAGGAGAACACCTTCCAAATGATGTGGATTTGGTGATAAGATTGACGACATACTTTGAGACCAATTAGTGGAAAAGACCGATAATATATGCATTCATGAAAGACTGTTACTTGAACCTAACCTTACATATTAAAGGAGGGCTCTTATTCTAGCAGGCAAAATTGAGTTGGTTATTAATAATGCAAGGATGGTTACTGAGGGAAATACTTAGCTCATATGAGTGATTCTTATTAGGAGAGACTGGAAAAGCGGAATTCAAATGGGATAAGTGCAGCTTGGTGCTTCTTCTTAAAGCACTACAGCTGCAAACAGAAATCTCCCAGATTTATATTTGTGTTTTCTTTTATTTGCCTGTGGCCACACCACTTAGGTTTAAGATCTCACCAGCACTTATGAAGTAAGCAGAGTCCAGCTACAACAGAACTACTCTAAGAATAACGATGGAATGATGCTTCTGCTTTTCTTCTGTGGCAGCCTTTCTCTGACAGCAGCACTGACCCTATGGATTACTCTTACAGCAAAGGGCACTGAGCTGCAGATGATGCAAAATCAGAAAGAATTCCTAATTACGTAGTCGTATTATTATTGAAAATCCCAAGACTGCTTTCTCATGGCAGACAATGGCCTTCGACAGGCAGATGAAACTCTGCTAATATAGTTGCTTTTTTAGAAAGGGGCAGATTATGTCCTTGTACCCCCTGGGGGGACACAGAGCAAAAGATGCAGCCCTGCATGAGAAGGTGCACATTTTTGCATTCAGGGCTATGGGGTAAAAACTAAACAAGGGCCTCAAGAGATAGATGAAGGCTAACAAAACAAGTGGATAAATGCTTCAGAGAGAAATCAAAGTAAGCAGCACAACAGCCAGTCGTACCTGGGGTCCCCTGTTGAAATGGGACCTGCACTGAAAACAGTTTTTCATTTCACAGTCATTAGATACTAGGACTGTGCCTGAATTCCTTTAGTAGATTCAAAGATATGGATATGACTGCATATGTGTTCTAGTCAACAGTATGTTGTCCTTTAAAAACATGATCCACAGATGATTTTCAGTATATTTTTTAATGCTCAGGTTACTTAAACCAACACAAGTTATTCTATACCATTCTGATTCAGATAAGTCTCAGATTCAAACCATGCTTGTCTAAGAGTTTTATCCTATGATTAGAAAATTTAATGAGTTTTAACATTGATCTAATCTGAACAGGAGTAAGCCCTAAATGCTACCTGTGCTCATTGTAGCACTGTTAGACATGAAAGATATTTCAGATCAAAGTGGGCAATGTGTACTGAAAAATTACAAGCCAAAAAATCCAAACCCATAGAGTTCTGCCCCCAACTATTTTCTTTTGCAAGAGTACAGGGAACAGATATTTCACCACAGTTGTGTGACAATGAGTTTTCTGTAAGGCATTTTGAATGCAGGATGTGACACACAATTCAGAGGAAAAAAGTTAACTTTGAGTTGGTAGAGAGAGCTAGACTCTCTTAGAACAAATATTCACAATGCTTATATAAAAAGATATACTAAGTAGGTCAAGCTCCACAGTGTTATTCATTTAGCATCTCTTCTGCTCTTCCTACCTTTAAAAACAGATAAACTGATTATTTCATAATGTGTTATCATTTGAAAACTGTTTGTTTGCAGTTTAATGGTACCAAAGTAAAACGTGCAGCATTAAATTCAGCTTTTAAAGATAAGGATGACAGGTTAGTTTAAACATATCTGAGGTTCAGAAATATTTTTAATTATACCTGTCTACAGTTTGTTTGGATTTTTTAAATTCATTATCATGTTAGTGATGCCTTAAAACAATTTCAGTTTTCAAATGGCCAATGTCTCCTGTTTTCTGAAGATAGATCCCGCAAGCAGATAGAAGATAGAAACTTCAAAAAGTGAAAAAAAAATTCAGTTTATAGTTCCCATATCTCTCTCTTACATTTTAATGCTCAGGATTAATATTATAAAAACCTTTTAACCAGTAAGGAGCTACCCCATGAGGTTTATCATTCACAAAGCCCAACGCTATGCTTCTCTGGAAAAGAAATATTTCCAGCTAGCTTGTGGAGGAATAGACAACTTAGACGAAAAAGAAAGGACACTGTAATGTCAGCTGAAAATGGGTATCCCTTTAAGACTTTTCCATACAGGTTTTATCAAAAAAGGTTTTTTAGGTCATTTTTACCTAAAATGGTACAGAGATGGGCTGTCACAAAATTTTGCTGGTATAATACAGCAATAAAACCTCTGAAATCATTAGGGTTGCTCTGCCTTTATATTGAGAAAATTTTGACCAGTCACAAAAATATTTCTTTCTTATTGGTCTGTGTACAGTCTGACAGACAGTAATGGTGATGAACCCCTTGCCTTTCCAGGTGATAGGATTAAAAAGAAAGAAAAAAGAGTGTAAACATTAAAATGCTAAGCAACAGTTAAGGATTTTGTTTGTCTTCTTTTTTCTGATAATGAAAAGCCCAGAATGAAGTGCTTGGAGTGTGACTGGCACACTGGACTTGAAGTAGCCAAAATTTTAGAGGAAAAACACTTATTTCCCATTTCAGTAATATCTCAATATATGTCACCCAAATTCCAATAACTTACTTCAGTGTTTTTCAGAGTTTTGTTACACAAGTTACCACAAGGTAGGCAAGGGTGATAACTTACTTTATGACAATGAAAATGATGTATTTGTATATCATTATTGTTTTTATATACCGTATATCATTAAGCAATGTAACTTACCACTTTCACTGTGGCAGAGACTACCTCACATTTACTAAATAATGCAAGTGTGCACCCTGGCAATAGCATGCAGTAATAGAAACACTTTAAGTTCATACCACTATTTCTTCTAGAGTAACTTTCTCATGGGACTGTACTTTGCACTGCAACCTCTTCACTAATTTACTGTCCATTCCTCAGAAAAGTGTCCTTTCGTATAAGCACAAGAAGGAATAAATGTTTCTGGTTACTTTCCTCTTCCTTTCTTCTCCCCTCAAGGTTAATTTGTAATATTTATTTGTTCTTTCCTATATATTCATAATCTTCCACATCATCATTTGCAAATGTTAATACTATAGATTTTTTCTTCAAAACATCAGTGTAGATTTTTCATGACCTAAGAGATGCAATAGTCCTCAGCTTTGTTTTTGTAAATACAAATTTTGGCTGTGTTGGTTTCTGGGGCTTGTGTTATCCAAGTTTTAATCTGTTTGAACTCCTCCATGTTACTGCTTGTGAGCTCCTTAAGGTTGTTGGACTAATGGTATACCCACATAGCATTATTCAGATGCCTTATATACCTATCCTTTAGGCTGGAGATAATGTAGAGCACTGTAAGCCTAGTGCTAAGCCCAGTTTGCTGTAACCTACTGTTCAGCAGAGCATTTTAGATCCAGCAGAGAACTTCAATAACGAGAGCTACCCAACATCCAACTCATAACTGGTTAGCTCAGCCTGTAAGCAAGACTTGTGCAGACTTATCCCAACAGGATCAAGAGGAGAGTTTTCCTTTACTTTAGGTATCAATTCACTGAGCACTATATTCATTACCTTTTACTTTTGAATCAGTTCTTTAGCCCAAATGTAACCCAATTTACATTCACATTACTGAATATCAATCCAAGCTTGACCGTTCCCCAGCCTTGACTCCCCCATTAGCCCCCAAACCTGCTAACCCATAAAGGGCCATTCAGTGAGATAAGTTAGGGTTCAGACTTATGTGCAATAAGTATGTATGTTTTGGGAACGGATGGAAGAAAAAGGTCATTGGAACCAGAGGAACTTCTCTTCCCTCTATAGCAGCTTCCTGTACCAGTAGAGTGGCAGCATTATCTGCAGATTCCAGGGTCCTGGCTCCCCAGGCAAAGTGGGAAGAAACAGCTCTTGAGACCCAAATAGAGTTGTCCCTCTCCCTGTGCTTCTCAGTATCATCCTAGTAATATTTGTACTTAATGCTACTCAGCTGCCAGGAAGAGTAGGGACTGAATAAAGGAAAACTTCATTTAGCTCTAGAGTTCTCTATCTGTCTTCACTGTGAAAGAAATACCCCAATGCTAGTTGGGTAGTGGTACCTAATAGTTGTTTCAGTCTTGCTGGCCTCCTATTAAAAAAGAAAAACAAACAAACAAAAAACCAGATGTCCTCAAGCAAACTCCCATATCACTTTAGTGCAGTCATGGAAACTACTGCCCCCACTCACCTCACCCTCTCTTGTCTTCTTCCCCAAGACCAATGCTGGCCATGACACAGCAGTGAGCGTTCAGTGGGCTGGCTGCACCTGAGTTTAAACCCTGACTTAAAATACAGTGCAAAAATCATTGGCCAGGAGTCACACAGAATACTAAAATCACCTTCACATCCATCATCTGGAGTCATTCTCTGGGTATCTAATTAAAAATCCATTTCCTAGACTCTGAGGAATACCAACCTGTTTGATCCTCAGAGATGAAAATATTGAAAGTTAAAAAAAAAAAAGTAGATAAATAGTCAGGTTGCAATTCCTGATACAATATTCTCCCTGTCACAGAAAAAGTATGTAATTTATATTTGTCAAAAGGCTAGAAACTGTGGAAAAAGAACTGAAACTGAAATACCTCCTCTCAGACATTGTTCTTGTTACACAAACAGTCTGCAACAGAGGAAGACATACTAGAGGAGGCTCGGTCTGCTATTGAGCTGCAAAATTATTAAGTCAAACTATTCTATTCCTCATGTGCAATTAGTGCATGACTTACCCACTGGCTCTGTGATTTTCATTTAGGTTGCTTTTTGGTGTTGATTTGTATCTCTTCCAAAAATAAGAGACATCTAAATTTTCACAATATTACCTTGAATTATCTCTATTAATCCAAACTATTTTGCTTTAGTATTTTTCTATCTTTTAATGCTCTGGCGTTTTTGCCCCTTCCAAAAATTTATCCTATTCATGTAGACTCAGATATTTTTAACTGTTTTAAAATTATTCTAAATACAGAGCTTGAGTTTCAAGACACTCCCAAACCTATGGGAGATGAGAGAATATCTTTTCAAGTGCAGTGGATGTTTTCTCTGTCTGTCATGTAGAGCAAGAAACAGAGTACATGGAGATGCCAATTTAAAGAGGTGGGAGATGAGGCGGCACATGTGAAAGGGGACTACTGACGTTATGTCTACAGTAGCAATTAGTGGGGACACGTAGAGTGGAAGAGTTAGAGCTGAGAATTCAGTATCTGCATTGTACATATTTCAGCATTTATAGCTCATGATGTAAGCAGGGCAACACTGCTCTAGTGTTTCTGTACTCCTTTCTGAAGTCCTCTTCATTCCACTCATTGTTTATGAGGTGTAACTGCTAGAAAGGCTTGCCTAGGCATGCTGTGCAAAAGATGCTGAGAGCAGCTTCTTCATTATCAGATAGGGTGTTTCCACCATCCTTTCTGCAGAGGCCCATGCTTAGAATAAGTCAATCAGTGGGAAATTTAGGAATAAATTCGATGACACAAAACTGGGAGGGGTGGCTGACACACCAGAAGGCTGTGCCGCCAAAAAGCAAGACCTGGACAGGCTGGAGAGTTGGGCCGAGA
>JAOXNO010000013.1:70821387-70857936 GCA_028565335.1 Limnodromus scolopaceus | reverse complement strand
AAGAAGAGTGTGGCCAGCAGGTCCAGGGAGGTCATCCTGCCCCTCTACTCTGCCTTGGTGAGGCCCCATCTGGAGTATTGTGTCCAGTTCTGGACTCACCAGTTCAAGAAGGACAGGGAACTGCTGGAGAGGGTACAACAAAGGGCTACAAAGATGATTAGGGGCCTAGAACATCTCTCTTACAAGGAAAGGTTGAGGGGCTTGGGTCTTTTTAGTTTGGAGAAGAGAAGACTGAGGGGCGATCTGATCAATGCCTATAAATACTTAAAGGGTGGGTGTCAAGAGGACGGGGCCAGTCTTTTTTCAGTGGTGCTCAGTGACAGGACAAGAGGTAACAGGCACAAACTTGAACATAGGAAGTTCCATCTAAACACGAGGAGGAACTTAATTACTTTGAGGGTGGCAGAGCACTGGAACAGGCTACCCAGAGAGGTGGTGGAATCTCTCTCTCTGGAGACATTCAAAACACGCCTGGACATGTTCCTGTGCAACGTGGTCTAGGTGGACCTGCTTTGGCAAGGGGGGTGGACTAGATGATCTCCAGAGGTCCCTTCCAACCCGATATCATCCTGTGATTCTGAATAAGAAGAACCTTTGTTTTGTTGCTCTCAGCAGAGGTTTTGGGAGGACCAAAACCTGATGAAATAGGTGGGTTTGCAGTCCAGTTTCTATGCCCAAAATAATATAAGAAAGAGTAAGAACTAATGAGATAGACCCAAGGACATCTTCTGTTAATAATGCAGACATTATTATTATTACAGTCTCCAAAAACCATTACTTTGACAATCAGACTCCATACAGCTTAAACTGTAAAGAAGTTTAAAAACACATCCAATCTTTTCTGTTATTTTTTACTAGCCCTAGTAAGCACTTACAACTCTGTGCTTTATGACACACTGTTAGCGGTTTCATCACATGATTTCTTAATCAACACCTGTTTGGAGAGGTTCTGACACTGCTTTTGGTTTACCTCAGCAAAACCTCTGTTTGCAGAACAATAAGAAAATAGCATCATAATCAAAATAATACAAAAATAACCTATGCCCTTGCAGCATCTGAGGTGTATTAAGCTTTTGTAAGCAATACCAAATCTCCTACAATATCATCTTGAATGGAAGACAGGAAGCAAAAGGATGATCAATCAAGGCTTGAGTCTGAAAGTCATGTGTTAACCAGATTTCTTCAGCCTAAAAACAGTCATGAAATTGAGCAGAAATTTCCAGAAACTATTTGACAGCATCACTATGAATCATTTAGGAACATATTTAAATCCTGTGTATGCCAAAAAAATTAATATCAGTGAGTTTTCATATATGGTTCAGCCTAAGGTAGAATCGAGGTGAGCACATGTTAAAAGGTTTAACATAGACTCTGTCATGTTATATGTTCTGCTGTAACACATACATTGCCTAGTTCAACAACAGTACCATAGGAGACTTGGATTTTGCTGACAACGTAGATTTTTTCTAGGGGATAGCTCAATTAACATGCAAGTAAAGACTGAAGGACTACTCAGCATCAAAAAGATTGAGTTAAAAAACCATTGTGAAAAACACCTAGCAAGAATTTCAGTAGTTCCAAATCAAGTATTATCTTAAAAGGCAAAGGAACAAAAGAAGTAATTCAGTTTGCATATCTGCTCTGGGCAGCAACCCAATAGTATGAATACAGTTGTACTGGGCCTGTGTAGCCCAGTATCCTTTTTCAGATGGTTGCCAAGCAGGGGTGGAGGTACTAGGCTGAAAGCTATGTTATTCTGAGGCATATTTTCTGACTTTCTTGTGGGGACTTGGGTTCATGTCCTACTCTTGTCATGAGAACTTAACAGCTGTAATCTCTCCTACTGGTGGCAGTTCTTCAGGTACATACTAAGGGCAGTGATCAAAAGCAGGCGTGTGGAGAAGAGTACAAAAATGGAACAAGCATATGATAGTATTTTTCCAAATACTCTCCCAGCAGCCAGCAATTTGAGGAAGCTTCCGGGAGACAACATGAATGGCAAGGCTATGACACTCCCCATTGAAAGCGGGATGGCTAGGGGCCCATCTCAAATGCCTGCACACAAATACACACAGCCTGGGAGCAAACAAGAAGAGTTAGCAGTCCACGCAGTTGTAGACCTGTGACCTCATTGGGATTACAGACACAAGGTGGGATTGCTCACAGGACAGGAGAACTGCAGTAAATGGATACAGGCTTTTCAGGAAAGACAGGCTATTAAGGCAAGGAGGAGGGATTGCACTCTATGCAAAGGAGTGGCTAGAGTGCGTGGAGCTTTGCTTTGGAATAGGTGAAGAGCCAGCTGAGACCTTATGGCTAAGAACCAGAGGACAGACCAACACAGGTGATATGGTGGTAAACATGTGCTATAGACTGCCTGATCTAGAAAAGGAAATAGAGGAAGCTTTCTTTAGACAGCCAGAAGCCTTGTGATTGCACATCTGGGTACTCGACTACACTAATATCTGCCGGAAGGACAACAGGACTGCCCAGAAGATTTGTGGAACACATCAATGACAAGTTCTTGACACAGGTTACAATGGAGCTGCTTAGAGAAGGTGGTCTCCTGGACATCATACTCACTAGCAAGTCACTGATGTAAAGATGAGCTGCCTTAATTGCCATGACCATTAGGTCATGGAGTTAAAAATCCTGAGAGGAGACAGACAGATAGTAGGATCTTAACTCTGGAATTCAGAAGAGCAAGCTTCGGATTTTTGGGGGATCTGCTCAGTAGAATCCCATCAGAGACTACCCTAGAGGGGCAAAGGAGACCAAGATTACTGGTTGTTCTTCTAGTAGAACTTTCTCAAAACTCAGGAAAGTTCCATTCTAATGAGCAGAAAGTGGACCAAGTATGGCGGAAGGTAGTTTGGGTGATCAGTGAACTCCTGACTGAGCTAAACTGCAAAAAGAAAGTACAAAGAAGGAAGATTATAAAGATATTTCTTGAGTACAGAGGAAGGAATTAGGAACACCAAAGCTCAACTGGAACTGAAACTAGTGAGGGATCTGAAGGGCAAGAGGAAGGACTTCCACAACTACACTGGCAGCAAAGCAAGGCTAAAGAAATTGTGGGCTTGGTGCTTAATAGGGGGGGAGATCTAGTGAAAAAGGATGTGGAAGAGGCTGAGATACTCAAAGGTTTTTTGCTTTTGTTTTCACTGGTTAGGTCTCTCTTCTCACTGCCCAGCTCCCACTGCCTACTAACTGAGCCAGTGGGAATGTAGAGGGAGGTACAATTAGGGAGCTTTTTAGCCAACTGAGTACTTACAAGTTCATGGGACCAGATCAGGTGCATCTACAGGTATTGAGAAAAGGCAAACATCATACCCATCTTTAAGAAGGGCATGAAGTATGGGGAAGGACAGACTGGTCAGCCTCACCTTAGTCCCTGGGAAGGTCAAGTAGCAAGTCCTATTGAGAGCTATTTCCAGCCACAAGAAGGAGGTGGTGGTGACTGGAACAGCCAGAATGTATTTACCAAAGGCAAATCATGTCTAACCAACTGATTTTCTATGATGAAATGGCTAGCTGTATGGATAATGGGACAACGGTAAATGTTGTACACCCTCACTTAACAGGTCTTTGACATCGTCTCCTGTGATAGCCTTATAGGCAAATGAGTAAGATGTGGACTAGATAAGTGCATGATAAGGTCAGTAAAAATTTGGCTGGACCATGGGACTTGAAGCTCAGTGATCAGCAATAAGAAGTCTCAACAGACAACCAGTTACGAGTGATTATCCCTCAAGGATCAAGAGCGATGGCAAGACCTTTCAACATCTTTATTAACAAGCGGATGATGGGCTAGAGTGCACTATCAGCAAGTTTGCAGATGATAGCAAACTAGGGATAGTGAATAACATGCCTGCCTCATGTATTTTTATAGCTAAATAAGCTAGAAAAATGGGCTGAGAGGAACCTCATGAAGTTCAAGGCAAAGGCAAAGTGCTGCACCAAGAATGGAATAACCCCATGCAACAGCAGAGGCTGGGGCTACAAGATAGTTCAGGCAGGGACTCTCCTCTTGGAGGTGCACAGTGGAAGGACAAGAGGCAACAGACACAGTATGAAACCTGGGAATTTCTCACTCAATACAGGGAAAAGAATTTTTACTATGCAGGTGGTCAGGCACTGGAGGAGGTGCCCAGAGCAGCTGTGGAATCTTCGCAACTGGGGGTGTGCATGACCCATCTGGACACAGTCCTGGACAGCCTTCTCTACCTTGGCCTGCTTTGAGCATGGAGTTGGAATAGAAGGTGGTCTTTTCAAACTGTATGATTCTGTATTTCTAATTTGCAGCTTATGGACACCCTGAGCCTGCGATAGTTTTACTGTAAACAGTAATTCTCTGTTTTCACAGCTCTGCAGCTTAACTACATGATTTGTGAAGAATCACTACTTCTTCCTTGATTTGAGTCTGCTCTCTTCTTTTGCTGCCTTCTAATTCTTGTGTCAGAAGAGACAGTGAATAATTTATAATTTCCCTAACCTTCTGCATGCCACTCAGGATTTTATCAGACTCTGATGTTTCATCCTCAAACATCTTTTCAAGGATGAAGAGTGCTAACCTGTCTATTTGCTCCGTATATAGATGCCGTTCCCATGTTCTTTTAGTCCTTTCTCCAAAACTTTTCTAGTTTTCCTCTCCCCTTTTTGGGGAAGCAGTACTGGTGGATGGGGTCAGCAGGTCCTCACACAGTATCCTAGAAACAAGTTCAACATGGAGGCATATGATGTTCTCTGTTGTATTCTCTAGCATTTCCCTAACGGTTCGTAATATTCTATTTACTTTTTTGACTCTTATTAAGCATTAAGCTAACATACCCATGCAAGTCATGTTATCATGTTAAACGCCATCATCTGTATTTACAAGCTTAAACAAGATTCACTTATCAAGAACTTAGAGCTTAAGAAACTATCTGTCAGTTTCCAGTTGAAAATGTATTCCACCACAATATATGTATGCAAAAAATAGAAAGCCAAAAGGGAAATAACAAACATCTAAGCCTCTTCCAAATGCCTGGATAAAGTACTAGGTATTACATGCCCACATTCATCAGAAAGTTTCGCAGACCCATCTTCCCAAAGTTATCCAGAATTGAACATAGAAATATTTGGACACATGTTAAGAATGAGGCCAAAGCATGTGCCGTAGCATACTTGTCACTGAGTAGCTGGAGGAACACAGACAAGAGCCTGAATGAAAAAATCCTGCAAATATTTCTCAGTGAAGGAAAATTTATGGGACTAAACAATGCCAAAGATCAATCAGGAATACTTGATTACCATTTTGTGCATATTTAGTGATGTCTTATTCTGCAAAAAGGATTCAAAATCTGACTGATGACACTTCATGTATTACTAAGGTAGGAAGGTAGCAAATGGAAGTCAGTGAAGCTGCCCTTGTTTACATTTTCTCATGGTCAAATCCTATATCAATCTCATGGTTTTATAATCTAAGACTCCATTCTTGAAAATGGCCATTTACGAATGGTAGTCTGCTGTACCTGTATATGTGAAGTTCCAACCACATCAAGGAAATGTAACAAATAGAACAGAGAGGATGTGGTTCAAGGTTTATAGCAATAATGTCACCTGGTTATTCTGTTCAAGACTTTACAGAACTTGATAACTCTATTAACAGCTGTGGTTTAAAAAAAAAAGAAAAGCTCAATTTCTATGGTTTCCATGGAAGAGGCAAATGTTAAAATAGGGATTTGAATGAGCAGAATCAGCCACTGTGGTTTCTCCAGCTATTACAAATTGTTCATGGTTGTCAACCAATGCGTTAGATGTCCTTCCTTGATTTGCTGTTGGCTAACAATTGGTGCTTATAATTGAAGAAGTGTTGTAAACATGATTGGCTGCTTATTTTTATAAAAAAGAACAAGAGAGCTAACAGAAAAAAACTGGTATCTGCCTCCTTCATAACTGCATCCATAATTAAGACACAAACTACCTGCTGTCCTCCAAAAAAAAAAAGACTCTGATCACTTATTTTAACATAAATACAAAATCTTTGCCTTGGTTTTTCATTCATAGTGGCAAGGCAGCACCCAGTTTCCCAGCAGGATGGCAGGTACATTCCACAAAATGTTCCCTCCTGCTGTGCTATTCTGTTCCTTTAGCAGGAGGTTACAGTAGAATTACCAAAAAGGCAGAAAAAAAAAACCATATTAGAAAACTAACCTCTTCATATTCCGGCAAAGCCAGAGGGCATGTCACATACAGGTATCTGCAGTTTCGCACCCACACTCCAAAGGACATCAAGTGTTTGACCTACCGGTCTTCAGAAAGGACTTCAAAATCGTGTAGTCCATAGGTGATTCAATGGAAACAAGACTGTCAGAAGAGTCTGTTCCAAGGATTTTTAGAAGTCACTACATTTATTAATCCAAAATAAACATGACTTGTAGAATGTATATCTTGTTTTTAAAAAAAGTAAATTATTTAGGCATTACAAACTTTGCTGACAATGATAATGTGATGACATTATATATTGAGTTTATTGCAGGGAATTTAACTTAGTCTTGCATAGCACTCTCATTGGAGTCATTTGTGCTCAAAACAAAAAAAATCAAAGAAGCTTACAGTAAGTAGATTAAAAGCATGGTAAGACTATGTAGTCATAAATGGTGAGCTGTCACCATAGTGTGGAGGTTACTTATGTATTCATCAAGGAGCTACACTGAGCCCCATGATGGTCAATATTTTTGAAAAAGATCTGAAAAAAAAATGAAATCTTTCTCATAAGTGTCACAGAAGACATGGGCTGCTACAGTATGCCAGGTCCTTGGCCAGACTCATTATCTGGTTCCTCTCTTCATGCTGTATGGTATATTCAGTTGAAAGTTCTGTGAACAGTCTGACTTCCTGTGCTACAAATGTGTTTTTTCCTTTTCAATTTTGCTGTCTTCAAATGGAACAACTCTTCTTCTCCAATTCAATAGACTTCCACTCCCATATTCGAAATGTCTTTTTGTCTGTAGCTTGCTTCTTAAGCCTTTCTTCTGTTCTGTTTTTAGTTGTTTCTCGGTGACAGAAGCCACTGATTTAATCCAAAAGAAAATTGACAAACTAAGAGGCACCCTTTCCTTTATTTTGGCTAATCTGTTCTTCCTCTACTTCAACTACTTCTTCTTCATACTATGATTTCTAATCTGCTGACCTCCTCTGACCCTATTAGTGACTCCTTGCAGATCAGGATGCATTCTTATCCATTCATATTACCATCCTGCTTTTCTCATCACTTCTCCATCTTGATCTTTGTTTCACAATAAAGATTGTATTTTATTTTTTCCCATTAAAAAAAAATCCAGTATTTTTCCCTTCTTTCCACTCTCTAGGTTCACACTGCAATTGCTGTCACAAGTTTAATGCCCTGATTCCATCCTCCTTTAGCTCAGCTGAGCTTTCAGAACCTGTCTGTTCACCTTTTCATTCTATTGAAGCTTCATTCAGCATTACTGTATTGACCTACATCTGCTTAAGGCTCAAAACCAGTAGTCTCACTTGTTTCTTGCACTTAACGCAATAGCAATACTCTTCTTTTGAATTCTTTTACTTTCTCAGCTTCAGTGACTTCAGCAGCTTTGTCTTTTCTGGGTTCTCTTACCAATCACCCAGCTAATCTGTACTTTCAAGGATCCTCTGCCTTCATAGACATTTGCATGCAGTCCTGACCTTGACTCCTTTCTCTTCTTTTTGTCTGCCTGTGTCTCCGTAGTCTCACCCACAAGCAGAAGTTTAACTACCGTCTCTATGCAGAGATACAAATTTATACCTCCATTTCATTCATAACGTCTTGGCTTGACTCTCAGCTTCAGCATCTTCTGATAGCTATCAGCTCAAATGTGGTATGACAAAAGCATGTCACACACTCCTCTCTTCCCTAGTCAGTCCTTACAGCTTCTCTCATTTAGAACTGCTGTGAACAATTTGATCGCCAGGCTTGTCAGACAGACAGGTGATGCAGACAGCTTTTTAGGTCCAAAAATCAGATTAAGTTTCCATTTTGCATATTACTTCTGGAGCCTGTAGATAGCTACAAAGTTATGACTCTTTTCCAAATTCTCATATTCTTTACCTTCAAACACTACAGCCTTTTTCTGCTGCTCTTAACAGAAGCAATATTCATATTACTACTGCAAAGACGACTTTTCTAGGCTCCCTTTCTTTTTTACTTTCTCCACTGGCTCCTTCTTTGCTATCACATCAAGAATAAGTTAATTTCTTTTTAAAGAATGCCTTTCAGGCATATTTCTGCTTTTCAAGCCATTCCATTCATTCTCAGTATGTCAGTTCCTGCCTGCAACTGACCAATTATTCCAATCTTTTCTCCCATATCTGTTAAATAAAATTACCTTCTTGAGTCTTCTTTTATTGTTGCATAGGTTTGAAAGGATATCCCTGCAAATGGCCCCCACTCCTGCCCTAGTGGATGTGCTAGGTATAGGAGTCCTTGGTGCTACCACAGTGGAAATAGTAATGATTAATATGTACAAAATGAATTTTTAACCTGTAAAATCAAGATCAGATATCTAAGTGTCACTAAATCTCAGATCACATAGGCTAGAATAGACCACCAGTGATCTCCAGACCAGCCCCATGCTCAAAGCAGACTGAGGTGGAGCAGGTTTCACAGGACTGTATCCAGATGGGTCTCGCATGCTTCCAAGATGGAGATTCTACAACCGCCCTGGGCACCTGCTGTAGTGTCTGACCACCTTCATAGTAAAAATTCTTTTCCTATATAGAGTGAGGCTTTCCCAAGCTTCATGCTGTGTCTATCACCTTTTATCCTTCCACTGTAGTCCTCCCAGAAGAGTGTAGCTTCATCTTTTGTACAACCTCCAGTCAGTTAACTGTAAACAGCAATAAGATGTTCAATCTTCCCTTCTTAGAAACAAAATTCAGGCTGAGTGAGTAAAAAGAAATCTAGTGTTTGAAGTTGTTGATACATACATTCAGGTAGGAAAGGAGACGTCTTTTTTTATTTTTAATGGATTGGAAGTTAGCAACAAGTTAGCAGGATATGTTTGATTCTTTGTCACTTGTGGCCTAAGTTACAATATAGAAAGGTATCTAAGTTTCAAAGAGATGTTAAGGTCTTGGTGAAGAAATTGCAGGATGACATTCTTTGATTTGCGTTATGCAGGATCAAACACTAGTTCATTGAACTGCTGGTTTCTTTCCTTATAAGATTTTTCAGATAATTGGTAGAAAGGAGGAGGTGACCTTGAAGCCAATGGACTTCAGTAAGTGTACACTGGTACAGAAGATTTCCGACTATTCCTGTTCCAGGCATCTTGTTTTACAACAGTTGAACTATTCAGTCAACATCATACATAAGATGTAACTTCAGCCACACTCATATAGAGTGTTTATCAGCTCTAACACATATTGGTACTATCACAATTTTTAAAGAAATATCTAGACTAGCAGGGTTGCTTAATTTAAAAGGCAAATCAGAAAAATAAGACAAAGACATATTCTTCATTAACTCCTTGTGGTGGGTTAACCTTGGCTAGATACCGGGTTCCCACCAAGCCATTCTGACAGTCCCCCTCCTCAACTGGACAGGGGCGAGAAAATATAATGAAAGGTTTGTGGGTCAAAATAATTTATTGCCAATCAAAAGTAAGAGTAGGATAGTAAGAAATAAAAACAAATTTAAAACACCTTTTCACTACCCCTCCCTTTTTTCTGGCTCAACTCCTGAATTCTCTGGAATTTTCCCGAATTCTCTAACTCCTCCTCCCAAATGGTGCAGAGGGACAGGGAGTGGGGGTTGTGGTCAGTTCGTCACACACTGTCTTTGCCACACCTTCCTCCTCACACTCTTCCCCTGCTCCAGCATGGGGTCCCATCCATTGGAGACAGTCCTTCATGAACTTCCCCAACACAGTTCCTTCCCATGGGCTGTAGTTCTTCACAAACTGCTCCAGTGTGGGCCCTTTCCATGGGGTAGAGTCCTTCAAGAACAGACTGCTCCAGCGCGGATCCCCCATGGGGTCACAAGTCCTGACAGAAAATCAGCTCCACCATTAGCTCCTCTTCACGGAGCCACAGGTCCTGCCAGGAGGGTGCTCCAGCACAGGCTCTCCACAGGGTCATAGACTCCTTTGAGCACATCCACTTGCTCCAGTATGGGGTCCTCCACGGGCTGCAGGTGGATATCCACTTCACCATTAACGTCCATGGGCTGCAGGTGGATATCTGCTCCACTGTGGACCTCCACAGACTGCAGGGGGACAACCTGTTTCACCACGGACTACAGGGGAATCTCTGCTCTAGCATCTGGACCACCTCCTCCCCCTCCTTCTTCATGACCTTGGTGTCTGCAAAGTTGTTTCTCTCACATATTCTCACCCCTCTCTCCTGGTTGCTGTTGCACAGCAGTTTTTCCTTCTTAACTATGCTATCACAGGGGCACTGCCACCATCGCTGATGGGCTCAGCCTTGGCCAGTGGCAGGTCCATCTTGGAGCCAGCTGGCATTAGCTGTATCGGACATGTGAGAAGCTTCTAGCATCTTCTCACAGAAGCCATGTCTGCAGCCCTCCTACTACCAAAACCTTACCATGCAAACCCAATACACTTCTATTCTGGTCAGTGTTGTTTAGATCAAATTGCTATTAATAGCACAGGAATTAGACCTGATGTTTTCATACACACTACTGAGATTTTAACATAATGTAGGAAAAATTCCAGTTGCTGGCAAAAGATGGACTAAATATACTTCAAGTTAATCCTTTGTTATTGTGAAGTACTTTTAATTTTACTGATACTTCAAGGAAGTTCTCTTAATGGATTTGCTTTCAATTAGGATTACTTTGAATATATTTAAAAATAATTACAACCAATTTCCTTATTGCCTTTCTTTCTTGATATGCAGTCTCATACGCCCACTTCACGAGTATCTCAGTGTCACCAAAATGGACCAAATTCATCCTTTTTGCAACTTCTTTGGCATGCTAAATTTAAGATAAAATGTTGCAGAGTAAAGTAATGTTAAATCTGTCGTTTCTGACCAATGTTTCCACATCTGTCTGTGTAAACAGAACGAAATCTGTTCATTCACATACTATTCTTTGTTTCATGACTCGCTATTATCATCCAGTCTGTGACAGGCTCCTTCTTTGCTGGTAACCAGCAGTACTTTTGAGGTGTATGGAGAGGTATACAGAGAATATGAAAGATGTATAAAATACAAACATCCAATCAGAAGCTGAATAGAGCAAACATTTTGGTAGACGTTTTGCTATTCATAAATCTTGCCTTTCTACATGTCAGCATGTTATCAAAATCTTCTGACACTGTTTCTGTGCTCCAGAAAGTCCCCCCTGCATCAGTGTTGAGCAATTGATTTAGCTTGTCAGGGGCTAACAAGACTTAATGTTTCTCCCATTGCCTTAACGCGGATCAGCTTCACTCAAAATCTCACCTTTAATAATGAAACTCTAATGCTTCAGCAAGGCTTATAATCAATCCCACCTAATTCCACAATACAAACTTTTATATCTGAGCTAGTCATATTGGGCTAACTCTAGTCAAAAAAGAAAGAGAATTCATCTGACCTATTTTAGATAATCTACCTTATACTTAAGTAAATCATGTCTAGGAGTGTCTTTTTCTGTCTCATTAATTATAAAAGAACGCTAGAAAAAAAGCTCAAAGATATACACAGTTGACATCTACTTCTGGTCAGACAAATCCTACCTCTGGTTCCACTTGAACTTTTACAGAGACATCAGTGATAAAACTCAAATATCTCACTCTAACATATCAGGTCCAAGCACAATTTATTGGTGAGGTGGACCCTTTATATACTTCTATTCTATGATGTTTTATATGTATAAATATACAAAATAATAACGCATCCCTTGGTAGGGTGCCTAAACCAAAGTTTACGCATCTCTGTGTCACCACTTTTTGAGACGAATGGATGAGCTGTGTTTGATAGTTCTACAGATGTACAGAATTGTTAAGAAAATGTATATTGTTAAATTCTCAGGAAATTCAGATCATTTGAAATGGTCTGGTTTACATATTGTGCATATGCACAGTTAATATTCTTCAAACACAGCTCCTAAAGGCAAACCTGGAATCATATCATTTGATATCCTTACAAAAGCTCTTTTTAAAGAATTTAAAATTAACTGGAGAGCATTGAGAATACTGAGGACTAAAACAAACAAGGTAAGGGTCTTGGTTATCTGTCTTCCAAAACACACCTGTGAAAGCAGCAGGGTTTCTGGTTGTGGGTGCTTTAATGGTATTTTAATTTTTTAAAGTTACAAACATGAACACAGCTGGAATAGAATGCTCATGTGACATCCACAAAAGGATTAGAAGGAAAAGTGTCAAGAAGCAACAGACTGCTGTCTTTCTCTGTAAGGGTGGGATTCAGCTCACTAATATTAATGATATAAAAGCTAGGTTCTACCTGTCTAAGTGAGTTGTCAAGGCTCCCTCTATAGTCAACAGGGAGAGACTGGCACTTCCTAACAATGATTAATCAAAATGTAGAATAAATGTCTGAAAGACATCACTTGAGTCCTTTCTGAAGTTCCTAACTCTATCCCTTGATTTTAAGGGATATCTATACAACTAGCTCAGAGTAAATAAATAACTTTTAGAAGCCTACAGTGAGAAGAAATTAAGCCAGATCAATTTTTATGTTAGTCATGTAGTAACTGTTACTTGTAATGGCTACCAGCACTTGGCCAAAGATAAATGCAATTAATACATTTTGGTAGTATTTCAGAGATCAACTTACAACAGCTATCTGGATATTAGGAAAATCTTCATAGACTTATCAATTCACCAGGTTTATTGTATAAAATGTAAACAAAATTTAACTGAGCAACTTACAACATATCTTGAGTTGTATGTATGAGGCAGAAAATAGAGAGTATAATCATCATGCATGAATCTTAAATCCTATTTTCAGAAGAAAAAAACTGTAATTTTTTAAACACTCCCTGCTATCTTTAGCTAGAGATCCTTTATCTAAAATATTACGGAATGATAAGAGAAATGCTTGTCATCCATTTAGTGCATTTTTAATAAGTAACTTTACCTTGGCTTGTTAGGTAGAGCTTTCTCAAAGGAGTCCTACTCTATGAGCCTGCCAATTTAGTTGCAACATAGTATTAAAAGATATTAAACACCTGATAAGGAAGGTTCCTCAAAACACACCTACCTTTGATCCAGTGTACTGTTAGAACAGTGATCTAATAGTCAGAACAGGGGGATGGAAGAACTATTTGCAGCTCTGACGTTGGCTCTCTGTGACTTTGCATAAGTCACAATCTGCAAAGTCAGAGAAAATGACTAAGCCGAGGGGGAGGGGAGGAGGCTCCCATCCACTTTCAAAAGCACTGTCTCCACTCCCTCTGGAAAGTGAAAAGACTGAGAATAGAATTCAACCCCCACAATGAATCTAGCTCTCAGGAAAATTGTATTCCCCCTAATTAAAGATTGAAATAGTACAAACACATTTTGTCTACCAGCACTACTGAAATGGCACACCCATGACCCATTAGCTTTTTTTACAACTATATTTCAGTTCATCTCTATAATTGTTTGTGATGTCAGTGTGTTAGCTTTTATAACTGGTATTAGGAATCAACATGTTCCGGTGGATGGATTGTAATTCTCCAAAGGATGTACAGAAAATTTTATTATGTGAAGGATAATTACATACTCGGTTACTAAAAAATAATTTGTTTCAACAGTGAGCCTTCCTGCTGACTACAGGGCTGATTCTCTAGGGAGGATTCTTACACCTGCACAAAATCCCATTGATGTTAATGGGGCTTCATATGTTATCAAGAATCGACCCACCGGATAAGCTTGCAAAATTAGAGCTTTAAAGCAGTAATTTTTAAAGCTTTGTGACCTCGAGGAGGCTGCTGAACAAGTACATTGTAAGAAACAAGTTCTGCTTGATCAATGAAGTCTGCTTACTGCTTCTCTCCTTTTCTCCCCTGCAGTGAATAGACAATACTGACCACTACCAAGAATATCCTCCTAATTAATTTTGAGACTCAATCTCTACTGGACAGTTTAGGAACCACCTGAACTGGTAGGTATCCAAGAGTCACATAGCCTAATGAAGTAGCTAGGATCTCACCCAGAGTTAGCGCTTTACCCTGCCTCCCCACTTCTGATTTTTTCTCTGAAGATGCGAAAGAAGGAGAAATAAACAGTATTTTTTGCTTAGCTGAACCAGGTGCCAAAGGAACTACATATGTGACACTTAACATTGACAACTCAGAAGACTTCTTCCCCCATTTTAAATTTCATGTGCCATTGTTAAATGAAACCAGGAAATTGCTGTTACAGTCAAAATGAAAGGAACTGTAATTTCCTCATTCACTTACAGAAAAAGTATTTCATTTGACCAGAAATTCCTCCAAACCTTTAAAGTAACTCACAGGTAGGGACAAACAGCTATATGAATGAGTCATTAGGTTAACTTGCCAAGGAAAAGTGACTGTGTTGTGAAGCAGTTACTCTTCTAAGACTGGAGTATTAGAAAAGTGGGGATAGCAAATAAGTGCGGCAAAGGAAGAAAAGTAGTTAGGATAGGTTGGGGAGGAGGGTATTTATTGGTAGCAAAGGCAGTGAAGAGGCTGTGGAGGAAGAAGACAGGCAGATTGTGATTCAAAAGGTGAGAAAGACAGAGGAGACTAGAAAATAGGAGGAGACAGGAAGAAAAGGAAGTCAGAGAATATATCCCAAAGGTTACACCTGTAATTCTGTAGTAGATTCTTCAGTATGTCAGAGCAGATTTGAACACATTAACACAAGATTGTCAGTCCTGGCTTGACTTCAACCCTTTTTTTTTTCTTTTTTTTTTTCTTCCATAATGACATCATGCCAGTGACATAAAGGACTTCTGCTTCCTCAGAAGTCCTTTCTAGGGTTATGACTGCACTTAGAATCATGGCCTCTCAATTGTGCCAGAAGGCTATAAATAGGCTACAGAGGGCAGTCAGTACACTCCAACTTCTTATGTTATCTATCTGTTCCCAAAGGCCTGCCTGTGATATATAATGACTAATATCAAAATTCTAATGGTAAATATTTTTAACATAAGAATAAGGAAGTTTTCTATTAAATTGCATGCCACCCATAGTCCTGGAACCTGTGGCTGATTTACTTAACAACCTAAGAGACGCAGGCACCTACATCAAATGCTATAAAAGCTGACTCAGTGAATATGGCAACTATCTATGATACGTACCTGATACTCATGTGTGTGTTGGCAACAATCCCAGGATTATGCCTTAACTTCTGCTTTGTCCTCCCAGATGTGTCATCACTGGGGAATTTGCAGAGGGCTGCTCACTAAAATGGATTATCTACTATTTCAAAATAATCCTATTTTACTGTAAATGCAGATCATTCCATGTCAGGCTTCTTTCAAGTACCTTTAAGTTTTGAGTGATGGAGATGGGGGGCTTTGAGTTACCTGGTCTAATAGGAGGTGTCCCTGCCCATGGCAGGAGGGTTGGAACTTGATGATCTTTAAGGCCCCTTCCTACTCTAACCATTCTATGACTCTATGATTCTTTGGGTTAGAAGTTGTGGCACTTAAGAATACCAGAAACGAAACATGATACTGTTCAGGAACAGATAACTGCTTTGTCAAAATTGTGAGTGCTATAAAGAACGTAGCTATCTTTGTGCTTGGCTATGGCCACATATTATTCAGGAGAGAATGTAAATGTAATTGTTCCAAGCAAATCATGTGGCTGGTCTGGAGACTGCATGTGTTATGATGCTACTCTGGGAAAATTGCTAGCCAAGGGCAAAAGGCTAATCGTTAGCCCTAGTGTTTGTGCTCATCTGATCAGAGACATAAACAGGCAAAAACAGCCATTCCTCCCACTCAGTTTGATATAACTCACACTTAAAAGAGTCATCTGCATGCTCTAGGCAGTTTGTACGCTCTTACGCATATTCCCTTTTCAAATGCATGTTTCTTCATAGTCTGCTGGGCAGCCCAAACCTCTGAAGAACCTTCTCCTCATTGGTTCTTGATCAATCTTACCCACAATTGTTCTGTATCCAAAGGACAAAACTCACAGAGTCTCTGACCTGTATATTTAGAGGTAGAGGCATTTCACTACTTCTGCAATGGAAGTCCATTGTGGGGAGGTGTGATACACTGCAAAGGCACTGCTGGTATTCAGGAATATTCTCTAGACATGAGACAGCATCATGGAAATAGGCTGTGAAACTGAAGGAAGGTCATTCAAATGGCCGCTAAAACCTGCTAAGACCAAGCATCCACCTGAAGATAGATAGACCGGGCAACAGTTTCTCCCTACCCCAATTCTCATGTCACATCATGTTATACAAGTTACATATGTAATGTAAATATACAAAATACATAAGAACCTAATGTAATTGTCTCCAATGAGCATGTATAACTAAGCTGGATTGTGGTGATTATATATATCTTTTGCATTCTGTGTTGCAGTACTACAGTTCTAACCTACTAAGGATCCTGCTAAAGTTGATGGTAAAAAACCAAGACTGAACAGGACACTCTAAAAACACTGTTCCCCTGAAAAACTCATGTGACATCAAACTGCCATAGCTACTTTAATATTTTTTGTACATTTTGGACCCAATTTTAATGATGATCCTTCTTAGAATAATATGTTTCAAATCTGGCTACAACACTCCAAATTCGATAGGGAAAGCAATATGTTAAAAGATTCTGAGAAGAGATAAGAAGGGAGTCAAGTCCAGGTAATGACCCAAATAAAATAATTTGTACAACAGGAGTGGAGTCCAGTTACAAGCCAAAGTGTTTGCAGACAGGCTAATACCAGAATAAGTAGGTGGGTTATGGTAACATGCTGAAGTCATCAAACCCAGACAGCACTTGGATAGTGTGAATTAGAGTCTTGCTGTTTTAAAGAATTTTTACATGTGGTGTTTGCATTCTGTAAGGGCTCTTTCAAGAACATTTGCCCTGAAAACAATGATTCCCGTTTAAGAGTCAATATTTCAAAATGCTTTCTAATCAATGTGCATACCCAGATTATTCTGAAAATCATTGTGCCTAGGGAAGGGAGGAATTAAAAGTGCAAGTTTAAGATAATTTGCTTCAGTTGCCTTTCTGCTCAAAGGAACTTATTTTCATAATCAAGATGCTTGATTTACATACATAAGAACATTGTCTTGAAAACTGCAACAGTAGGAACTGGTAAAAACTTCAGATCATTTGACTAAGGCACTTCCAATATGCAATGCCCATAGAACAACACCTTTCAACTTTAAATGTGTTCTGAAGTCTATACACATAACTGAATACTGGTGTGGCCAGACATTTTTTCTGTGGGAATATGTTGAGACAGTTAGTCCAGGCATTCCTCAGATGTAGCTCTCTTCAGGAAATGGCTGAGTTTATTACTGAGAGCACTGTAAATTCCATATTGATAGTGAAGTTGTTTGGAAAACTGATGGATCTTGAAGAAGGGTAAATGAACACACACCAAGGTGGATAGGTTGTCTCAACCCCCAAAAACTAATGTGAAACTCTCTATTAATTTCTATTGACTTCTCAGTGCATGAAATATCACTATGTATGAACTATTTCATATTTACTCCAAAGGGGCTAAGGTCCCTTTCTTAAATAATATCCATTTAAAATCAAGTAAAGAATCTAGGTGTCCCCCATATGGTTCTCCTACTGCAATGATCAAGAGATGTTTGCCTCATGGCCCGTCAGTTACTATGATCTTTCCTGTGGTTGCTCTTGAGCTTTAGAAACACAAACCTTTCTCATGGTGGCAAAACCACCTTAAAGTGTTTTTATCCTCCCCTGCTCCGGGCCATTTGTCCCTGCTTTTGCATAGGAGCGCTGCATTAGCACTGCTAGTTGGGTTGTGCTAATATGACTCTTTGTGAGGCTGTTTGGACCAGCAACATCACCTGAGGTTAAAAAAGAAACTGTTTCTTTACCTGGATTCAAGATTCTGGCAACAAGCAGAGCTGAAAGATGACTGGAGATCTGAGCAGCAGAACCTGAATTTATCTTCTGCTGTGATGTTGTGCTGGTATGTGCATCTTCTGAACCTTCAGAGTTATACATTCCACCTGTTCTCAATTAGATGCACGTCTGTAGACTTCTCTTCTTCACCCCTCAGCTCCATAGTTACTACAGTTTTGTTTAAAATTTCTGATAAAATAGGTATATATTTTAAACTGCATGAAAGCTGACTGACATCATGTAAATAACAGCAGTATAGCAGAGGTACAAGTAAAATTAATGTTGTGACATTCAGTTTTCATTGGACCTACTGTCTTTGCATTGGGCCAGCTTTCCAGGAGTTGCTCAGATGGAAAAGTTATCACATACAAAAGGTTTACTAAGTTAGTTTACTCAGCTGTCTGATTCTTATGCTGATGTCTCAGATGGCCTCAGTTACCAATCTAAACCATCCACTATCTATCAGGAAGCTTCCATGTGACATCCCACATGTAAGTCCCAGTTGCGCATCCTCATCAACACCACTTTATTGAAAAGAAGGGAAGATGCCACAAAACCTAGCTACTAAAGTTCAGCCTAAAAAGTAGTTCTTTACATTTTTTCCTGAATGGGAGATTCACCCATACTTAAAGTTCCTGAAAATCAATAATACTAATAAGGGCCTGAAATTTGGAGGAACCAAAAAATACAGAATTGAAGTTAATGCTAAGGAAACACTGACAGCAAAGGAATGATTGTTTTCCTGCTATCAGTATTTCTATGTGTAGGCATATATGACATATACCACAACAAGGAGCAGAAGTTTCATTTACTATTTAGATTTTCCTAAAACTTTGGGCAGGCATATGCCAAGATGCTTTGGAGGGGAAGTCACACAAAGGAGCAGTGAAACAGAAGAGTGTTATCATATTTAGCTAGCAACTCTCTCTAGGTTTCTCCAAAGAATGCCATTTGGCCTAATAATTACTGGATGAATTTTCCAAGGAAGAGTAATAACCTTGCTAAATTTAATTCTTTGCCCAAAATTACTGGACTGTAAGAGCTAGTAAGTCAGTTTTATTCTAACACAGGAGGCAAAGAAATCACAAGGGTTTTATGTTTTGTTTCAGAAGAAACTTCCCTCAGAAGCTCAAACTGAAACAGACCTTCTGGAAAAGGGTAAGTCCGAATTTGGATCCAGATGGCTTTTAAGTTTTTCAGAATAACAGGCAAGTGAAAACAAATTCATAATGGAATATGTCAAGCAACAACTGAGGCTGCCTATAAAAAAACAAACAACTTCTTAAAATTTAGTTGGCGCAACTTGAGATGGGGGTTAAGCTATGTAGAAATAAATTCTTTCATAAGCAAGGGAAGTACTAAGGAAGGCTGATTTTCTATTGGTTTTAGTTCTTTATCCCTAAATATCCAGGTCATAGTAATATGTCTTTCCCTCAGTGACAACATGATTGGATTAGCTAACTTGCTGCCGATTTCCACTACATTTTAGGAAACTCTGAGATCTCTATCCTGTTAAATTGTTTTTGAAATTATTTAATGGGTTTATAGGTCATTAGAGAGACTGTAATAAAAGCTATCATATAAGCTATAATTTATTGGGCTACCAAATATAAGCACTCTTTCATTTCCAAAATAAAATTGTTTCCTTATAAGGCAGTGCCTTATGATACATAGCTATGCAACTGATGTAACTCACATAAAGGGCAATTTTCTCCCATGTAGACAAACACTTAGGATACAGTCAGGTAACAAGACGCAAGTTGACAAGATCTTAAGAAGCCAGGATGCATCTTAAGAAACCATCTCTCAGGTAAAATGCAGTACCTGACAGTGTATTCTCAGCTACACAAATGTAAATAAAATAAGTTAGTGTGTAACTCTCTTAAAATAGAAATAAAAATGGTGTGACAAACAGTTACACAATATTTCCAAAATGAAATAATTATTTGTTAGTGACTGATGGAATGTCTCCCTCTCACCATTATAGTGACAAATGTTAGATGACTATGAAGCAGCTTTTTTTTTAAACCTCACTGGAAAACATATATTATCCATTCTTCTCTTAACTTTGCTCAATATATTATGCATTCTTTTCTTACCTTTGCTCTGAGGGACCTAACAAACAAATTGCCAGTTGTTAAGTGATGCCTTCTTTTCAATGCATTTATTTTAAATTGTTGTGATCCTGCTTAAAATGCTAAAATTACTTTATTGAGATGCTCATATGTATTTCTGATGTGGGTGAGGGACTTAAAAATTGGCAGCAAAATAGCTTTTGTGTCAGGGATAAGCCTTTTTGTAATCTCCCCGATGAACTGCCAGAATGATAAGCCTTTTATGAGAACCACTCTTCGCACATGCTCAGCAGCACACAGTCACAATTTGACAGCCACAGTCTCTTAAGAGTCCTTCCGTGCTGAGGTGCTGAGCTGGACAATCCCTGCCACCCCTGCTCCAGGTTGCTGTAGAGCAGTGTGGGAGCAGGCGTCGGAGCTGCAAACAGGAAGACCCTCCTCTATGATCTTGGTGTTCTCATACTGCAAAGTCAGTACTAGAGTAAGAACTTGAACGAAATAGAGAGAGAAAGGAAAAGCAATCTGTCTGAAATGCTGAAACGTACCAAAAGCTTAGACGGGAAGAGTTTGGGTGGACTCTGGGGACCAGGCAACTGGTGGTTGCTATTGGCAAATTGGGAAAAGGAAATCAGCTTCGGGAAAGGCGGATTTGGGACTCAGCTAGGGGATGGGAAGGCTGAAACAGAATGGGAAGTTGAAGGAGATCCTGAGACTAACTAAATGAAGAAACTGGAGCAAAAAGCCTAAATTGGATGAATGAAAGACTGGGAGATGGGAACTGGCAAGGAGGACAACGAAAGGGGCAAAAAGCCGGTAGAAAGTGATAGCGGGACTGGTAGAAGAGACTGTGGTTGTGTGTGTTATTGAAGAGAATTAAACAGAACAGGGAACAGGGGGCAAGAGCAGCCTGGGAATGGCTAAGCACATGGACCAGACCAGGAAACGGGTTGTGAGCCACAGCCAAAAACTTAGAATGGGGAGTAGGGGGCTGGAGCTGCAAAAAGAATCCTGCAACTGAAGACATATATTAATTTGGCAAGAAGTCAACAACAGAGACACTCTACTAAGATTATGAATGAAAAAGAAGAGGACCAGCAAGACAGATTTGAGTTGATGAGGACAGTAAACATCCAGATGTGAACAAAGTCCTCCACCTACTAGATTGCACCCTGGCAGCACTTAGACCTGAACCCAAGTTTCTTGACTGTTAACGTTCTTCTGCTGTCAGCAAGTATTTGGGAAACTCACTAACATTTGGGTGTCTCAGTATGTGGTCTTAAGTGGATTTAAGACCACACTGCCACTGAAAAAGATGAACATGCATTCCTCTGGCTGCCCTTTTGTTGCTTCAGCCCTGAGGAGTATGGACCCACAGTAAGAGGTGACACAGCTCACAGATCTAATTAAACACTAGACACTATTTTGCAGAGATGGCTTCCAGTAAGATCAGCAAGCTGGTCTGATTCACTGTGCTGCTGCATGATTACTCATGTCAACAAAAGTTAAAATGGCAGAAGCAGCAGCAGAGACAGATGCAGGTAACACCTCCACTCCCAAATTTTTTTTTGACCACCTAGTTCTACATCCATTTACACCAATCCTGAAATAACACCTTCTTTCCCCGCTATTGCTGGACCATAAGGTGGTGGATAGCTTACTAATACTATCTAACTGAAATGGTAGGAACCTGCTTTCTGTAACTAAAAATTTTAACCCTGCTAAAGATTGATAATACTGAAATCTATATGATGCCACACAAGGAGATCTTGGAGTTTGTTGGCTTCTTTAATTCTGTAGAAAAATTAAAAAGAAAAAGTCTGTGTTAACAGATTATGAAACTTGTAAAATAAGCGTTCTGAGATATGGAATTAAAGTTGCCTTGTGGAAAAACAAGTATGTAATTGTATAACTAAAGGCAGTATCGTAATGCCTATAAAAATAGAGTTCCATTAAGGCAACTTAGAGTTTTTGACTTCGCAACTTTCATAACGTTCTTTTAATGTTTTCTGTGCATGTGTAGTAGTATACAAGCTGTTTGGAATCTCTGTTTAAGTATTTTAGAAAGGCTGAGAAAAGAGGAGAAAGAGGCATGTGTGTTTTATATGCATAAGCACGCCAACTAAAGGTACCATAGCTGAAAGAGAGTGAAATGAAAGGCACTTACATCATGCAGTTTTCCTGCAATAAAACTCTAAACACGCCAAGGATTCTTGAATATTCCCTTGAGGTTGCTTATTGGCACCTGCAAAGCAGAAAGAACTCCTTGTATTGTATTAATTATAATGTCTGTGCACCACTACGAGTAATGCAAGAGTACTTTCTTTTTCACTCTGAGGGAGAAGGGGAAAAGTCAGTACTAGCCAGCTTATTTAAATAACTGTAATATTAATGACCTGAAATTCCGTATACAGACTTCATGTTTCTGTGCTTAGAATTTGTTTGAATTGTATAAATGTTAATAAATTTCTAATAATTTATGAGGGAAAATGCATAAGGCTTGCAAAAGATGACCCCAAGTTACAGAATCACTGTGCCTTTATAGGAAATGGACTTTGGTTTGTAATTAAACTCAAAACCAACAAACTCAGAGAGGAAACACTTCCTTTGTACAGGCGTATCTACTCAGAGATTGTGTACCTGCATAAAGTGAGTTTGGCTGGAGTAGACCAGCAGATGTATTTGCAGAGTCGAATTCTGAGAATTATCTTATCAGACTGGTAGCGTTGCTGGACCAGACTTGATTTCACCAGGGGGACTGATAGTTGATGGCAATACTCTCATGTTGGTCACAGCCTGGCTCATAGCAGGATACTGAACCAGCTAGTTGCTCAAAGAAGTTGGTCTTGACCAACATACAGTACAAACATACAGGTTTGAGTTTCCAGCAAAGTTTATAATTCCAAAGAACACACAAATAGGTCGACTTCCTTGACTTCCAGAATTTTGTTTTTTTGTGCTTCAGTAGCATTTTATTATTTCACTTCTCTTTATAAAAAAGTATTTTTCTTATAAATGTCATTGATAAAACCAGAAGATCAGTTTTGGTTTTAAATCTCTTGAGAGAATTTAGAGCTCTCAAATTCTCTTCTACAATTTAAAATAAATTTTTGCCTTAGAAGTCCACAGATTCCTTCCATTTTCATTTCCAAATAGTATATAGCTGCCAGAATAGAATTAATTAATATTTCCTTTGAACCTGGGTGTGCACTAGAAGCACTCAGAAGTAAAAGGCTGGAAGTTGTGTGATAGCTGCCATGGATTTCTTTAGACTGGAACAGACAACAGAGACTCTGCTACTCTTGATATCACCAAAGACAAGCAGGTTGATGAGTAGGATAAATTCTATTTGAAAAAAAATTCTATTTTTGAATTACCAACCTGTGGGTTTGGTAATATGTACTATGGAATGATTTTGAGCAGTTTGTACGATTTATTTTTCCCACTTTTCTCCAAATAAAAGATAGTTGTATTCATGTTCTCAAAGAATATTGTAGATGGAAAAAAGTAATTTGCAGTGATAACCAAGAAGGTTTAGTTTCAATTTCCAGAGCCAAATATTAACTGGAGGAACTGGAAGTGGGAGTCTCTAGGCCCTAGTGATATTTTTTTTTTAAGACAGAGCAATGGAATTGATTCACTTCAGCCTTTGCTTCTAGCGCTGGCATCTACCAGAAGAGGCATATTTAGGACTTAGCCAGGGTTGTGGGTTAGCATCCCTTTCCATCAGAGCCTTGTGCTAGCATGTTAATTGGGGAAAATGCTCATTATGTTGTCATTTTGAAACTGTTATATGTGATATATGTGGTTTATGTGATACAGACTTAATATATTTATTTTGTGGCAGACAGCACATTGGAGGATCACTGAAACTGAGTGTGTATTGATCAAGAGAACACCCTCTACATTATTATTACAGAAGCTTACAACAAAAACACAGTGAAAACAATTTTACGGAAGTTGTAAAGTGCTTGAGCAAGAGGTAGACTTACCTGTGGATAAGGAAGAAAACATTTACACCAATCTGCACAGGTTGTCAGCATTACTGGAGGCCCTCTGAAATGACAGTGGAAATACCTGTGAATATTAGTGAGTTTGAGAAGATGCTCCAACCACCAGGATAGTTCCTCTAAGTGAGTAAATGCCCACTTAATTAGAAGGAGAAACCCTTGACTTTGACACATTTGAAAGGCTTGTTGAGCTGCAACTCAAGACCACATTCTGTGGATACTACTGTAACACAGAATGAATTAGCAAAGGTTCCAGGGAAAGTATCAGAATAAAACATAGAGGCTTCTTCGCCAACTGTCATTATTTTCTATGAATGCATTGCATTATCTGGTAAAATAGTTTGAATGCATCACCAAGCACGTCATGCCCACCTGCACTTGAAGATTATGTCTGAAGATAAAAGAAAGATTAACAGAAAATCTCTAAAGAGCAAATTTGACATTATTCACAGTTTGAAAACCAGAAATTCAAAGCTATTTGGCGTAAGTATACAGTAACTTGGTAGCATGGACAGTGATGGGAATCTGTATTACATATTTCTCAAGTCACTCCATACATAGCAAAAGTATAAAATAGCCAGTGTGAAAAGAGTCTTAGTAACAAATTACCTATACCAGGCTGGATTTGAAAGGGATTTTTTAACAATTAATTCTTTAGTTAGGTTTGTAAAAAAATCAGTAGATATGTCCTTTAATCCACTTGCAGTTATAAATTAAACTAAATTAAAATATGCTTTCTGAGAAAAATCATGTAATATGGTGGCAGTGTAGGCTTCCACGGCACTGTTAGTGAATCTTGAAGTGTAACTGAGTTGCTCTAGAATTTAATGGACTATGCTCCTGAGATCAGAACAACCATCATGTCCTATTTAAGATGCCACACTCTAAAGTGAATAGGAAGAAAGTATTTGGAACTTTTATCCCCTAAATCACAGTTGGAAAAAAATAGCTTTTGTTCTGCATTGTTGTTGTTGTTGTTGTTATTATTATTATTATTATTATTATTATTATTATTATTATTATTTCTCGTTCGATTGAAAAGATAAAGTTAATTTCATGCAATTTAAAGGGGACTAACAGCCAGTTGCAAAGGCCAGGAAACAAAAATGGAGCCTCAAGGAGTCAGAGACATCCTCAAAACTAAAACTTAGATGTGTCTGAAAGCTGTGTTTACAATGAAATCTGACTAGGACTGTTCAGCTCCGAATGGAAGTCAAAGCTGACCAATCTTAGGCTTTTTTATATCTCTAATTACTATTATTGCTAATGGAAAAACTGTAGGGATCCATTCACTTGATCCTGTTGCATGCAGGAGAAAAGAGATGAGAACAAATTTGAACAAAGCCAAAATTAGATTACAGGATTTGTTTCACAAACAGCAGGAACGCAGTACCTAGTACCAAAGAAGACAAGGTAATAAAAAAAAAAAAAAGAAAAAAGAAACACCCCAAGAAATGACAAGAATTATCATTTAGCACAGTTGCTGATCTTTCACATTTTGCATGTTAGTTGAATACTCAGAAATAAATCATGTTGTTCCTTAATTACTAATTGACAATAATTCCAAAAATGTAAATTTCTTACCAACCTTTACCTTAGAGGACACTTCACAGCCAGAATTTGAAATTCCCCAGAGGAATAGAATTGGTTTTTTTCTTTTCAGGCATGGGTTTGTTTTCAGAAATAATATCCACGTGGGGACTTTTTATTTTTGTTTTTACTTCCCAAAAAAATATTTATAATTCCCTAACAAGATTTAAATAGAAATTGCATTTCTTCAACAAGCCTGAATCAGCAGGGCATTAGTCTATGTGTTGAAGACTATTTATAGTGGAAGGGAAAATCTGTGTATGTGCATAGGTGTCTTGCTTTGAGGTTTATGTCCTGCTGAAAACAAAAATTATTTTCTTTATATCCTAAAATGCGAGACAAATTCTTACCTTGGGCAGCTCTTCAAAATCCAAGGATCCTAACAGCTATGCAAGCACTGTTTTAAATATTTTTCAGTGTGTCAGGAATAGCATAGAGGATGGTTATTAATCTTCACCTTCATAAATTCCCTCCATCCCCCGAGACTCCAAATTGGCTGACAGGTTTGAAAATTCTCCTCAAACAGCTGGACAGAAAATAAACCTACTTTGTTCACTGCAACATTTTCAGGAATGTAATTGTATTTCATGTTACTGAGAAAGTACCCATGATGAAAACTAGCAAAGACTTCCATGGAACAGAATAAATAAGAAGGTGGAAAGAAGACTTTGAAAATATGCATATTTATCATCAATAACTATTGCATTGTTTCATCTCTGTTGAGGACATACTTACAGCTGTTCTCCCCTTCAACTTTCTGTAAGTAAACTAGTATTATATTTCCTTATGTGACATTTCCATGATAACACCGAACACGTATTTTAACTGACCTTAGATTATCAGATAAATGTGAAAGTATTGTAACCAGTTCTCTTTCATTCATGTGCCTCTGTTTATTTCATTTTTGCCAGATATTGTTTTCTTCTTACACAATGTAATAGGAATGTGACTGTGACAAATGCGGGTGTGCCTTTGAATAATTTTTCATGCTGTATTTGGATCTGTCCTTAATATGTTGTTTCTATGCTACACATAAGGCACTGGACATATGACTTTCAGATCTGGAAGCGTATCTTCACTTTTCGCCAGGTGACAGACACGTACATGCGACCACCTGGGTTAACCTTCCATGGATGAGACTATTCCCACAACAGAGTAGTACTTCCATTAATATCCCCGCTGGTTTTTAAACTCACTCCTGTTAAGTCAGGTTATTTGAGCTGAGATACTCTTTCAGAGTTGATGGTGTCAGTTGTTAGAGGTTGCCTGTCCTTGGGGGTGGGGGGAGAATTGTGAGAAGCCATTTGATGACTACCAGCGTGACTATGTTATTCCTGAATATCCCTATGAAGCGGATTGGTTCCAGCTGGACCTTAACCAAAATTGAACTAAATATGTGCTTAGGCTCTTTGGTGTTTCTAAATTCCCCTTTTCTCTCATGCTTTATTCCAACTGCTAAATAAAGATGCCTTCTTTTAAGGGAGCTGTTTGTCAATATCAAAAGAAAAACAGGTGCCTGAAACCAGTCAGATCTGCAGGATGACAGGCATTAGTACATACAAGATAGTGCTTGCCTCCTGACTGAAAATAAAAGAAAAGCAAGATTGCACACAAACACAAGCCCAGGATCAGACAAGTCAGAGAGCAGCCAGAGGTGAAGTCACTCCTGTAACATTGAAAACGACATGTTAGGATTCTGGTAAAAGCTGATACTGACTCCTCTGTCTACTCTTACACTTACAACTCTCTGCAAAAAAAGCCAAAACATTTTGAGTTTGTTACCCCTTGGATACAGAGACATTCTCTGCCCGAGAATGAATACTTCTCTTTAGCGAAATTTTGTTTCCTGATTCTTAGAAGTTGCTTTATAAAGCTTTCATTCTTTGAAGTTTTATCCCCTGACTAATGGAGAATGTCCATAAAGCATAAAAATCTGGTTTGTCTTATTATATGCAACTTACTGATGATTTTCAACTAATGAAAAGAATGGGATTTGAAGTAGGCCCTGAGCCCTTGGCTTCCCCTGTTTCGTGTAGAGGCAGGGAATTTTCTTCTGTGATGTCATCTCAGTTTCCGTGACATATTCCACATGACAGATTCTCTGAATAGAGCCAGGACAATGAACAGTCACTGTTCTCTGCTCTGGGCTTAAGATAATTTTAATAGAAATATAACTGATTTGTGATATATTTTCGATAGTTGACAGGGTATTTTTCCTTGCCATTGTCCTGAGCTTTAAGGAAAAAAGCTGTTCCCCTGGGTAGTGCCAGCCTTTGTAGGTGCAGAAAGTCTTTTATTGCACTTTCAAATCTCTTGTATACACAAAAACAATTTTAAGTAGTTCTGAGGTCTTTTACAGATGTTGCTCTTAAGTCTTCATCTTGTCTGAACCTTGAACTATTGCAGTCAGGTCAATTAGAGCACCCTTTATAGATTCAAAAGATAGAGATAACAATTGCAATACCGTTTTTTCAATTTTTTGGAAATATTCTTCAAATAGGTCCTCTAGTGTATGTATTATATTGAAAAAATGGAACTATGATACGATATATAGAGATGTTATCTTCTGCATTCATTTGAGATGACCTGTATGACTAATTCATAACTATGCTATTTCTAAGTAATAGCATAATCCCATATTTATTTTCAAAAAGCTTTATATTATGTAGTGTTTATGCATGCCTGCGCTGATCTGAGATTGTATCTTTGGGGAGTGCATTATATGCTATGTTATACTGGTTTTATGATAGCAAATACAGATAGTAATGCCTACAGCTAATGTTGCTTGACAATTTCTAGTACAAGACGCTTTTACATTATTATCTTTGCTAACTTTAAACAACTTGGATTACAATTTTTCAAGTTGAATATATGCTTCTTGATGAATTCTTTAAAAGAATATTTCACCTGAAAAGATTCAGTTTGTAGGCTGGGGTTTTTTTCCCAGAACAATGTTCAGGAAAAACATGTTTTCTTTGAATAGCTCTTGTAGTTTCACATTATTGGGATGTGCCAAGAATAGAGCTTCATAACTGCTTGACTCCTTGAGGAAGTACTCACTGGAATGGCCTCGTATCTCCTTTGCTCAATTCTTTTCCTTACTGCTGCATAGTGATCTAAGGGTAAGACTAAAAAAGGTAGATGTAGGGAACTTTTAACAGCAAGAATTCCTTCCAAACTACAGCAGTCATCTCTTTTGGAATTTCGGTGAGCCAAGCAGATATAAATGTACCAACATGGTTGGCATTTAGTTTTCAGTTCGATTCAACATGACTTTAGAGCATTTTGTTTTATTAAATTTTTTGGTTGTTTTTAAGAATAATGACTAGTATCCTGTAACATAAAGTTATTAATACCAAGATAAATGACAGGCATTGTGTCTGTGTCAATGCTTGACCTTACAGAGGAAAAGTCATTCCCCGTTGCATTGCTGTAGAAAGACTGATAAATATCATGCCCCGCTAATGCACAATCTCCCTGGGTGAGGACAATGGTCACAATTCATGACAACATAGAGGCTTGATGGCAAAACCTAGTGAGGTGTTTACTAGTGAATTACCCTTGTCTATTGACAGCAAAACTTGAGTAACAATACCAAAAGATCGCCAGCTAGCAGCTGCTAAAATTTATCAGAGCAAATCCAGTAGAATTCAGCCTATCCTAATACAGGCAAACTTCTGGAACAAGGCCTTTTGTTCTGGTGCTGCCAGTCTAAACAACAAGGCTATTGACTCCATGTGTCAGCTTTTGTTAGTGGGGGCTACCTGAAAAGGTGAAAAATGCATGAATCTGCAATTTCAGATCCATTAATTCTCAGCTGCAAAACCTCCATCTACAAACTGATTCAAGAGGAGTGGCCACGTTGACTTAGGCTTCTCTGTTAAAGGATCATAGTGCCATGGTCTATCCCTAGGAAATAAATGTATTTCCAATGGCGATGCTGAATAAGAAGCCATGGCACAGTTTTGATCTTTCATATTGCCCCAATTGTTGCAAAAGGCCATTAATTCATCTATGGACCACCAGACAAATCAGTAAGCCCTACAGACAACTTCAGAGAAAGATAAGGAAACAAAATGAAAGGCATCCTGACCACTTCCTCTTCCACTTTGTCACACTTTTACTAAGCTGTATACTGACATGAACACGCTTCCCCAAAAATGAACTGTTCACGAACCACCTCCAAGAAAAGACATTAATTCTCTCACTAAAAATTCCTTACTGTTTGCACCCTTTCCTTTACAGAAGAAAACCCTCAATTTTTTCAGGCTATGTTGAATCCGTTGTCAAATCTGCAGTCTAATGAAGAATCAAGCAGACATTTTGTTTTCCCCTCCCTTTGCTGGAAGGCAGTTTGCACAGTTTTGTGAAAAGATTTTTCCAGGTTTGGGTTTTTTTTGTTATGCTAACTGATTAGCATAATATTCTTATATACAAATAAAACTTTTGGTAAGAGGTACCGGTAGAACGAGGCTACACTGCAATGGACTGGATAAACCTACTTTGTGGTGATTGCAGAAAGTCTAAATTTAATCCACTATAAGGAAAACCTTTCTCTACACAGTCAAGAGAAATCAAGCACTGGATCCCACATATCTACATCTATATTCCCAGCACTGAGGGGAAGCTGCAGAGCATGTTGAATTCCAAGAGGCAGGCACAGAACCAGGTGACCAGACCTAAGCAGATGATCCCATGGGTGTTTCTTTTTTTGTCATCTTCTTCAGAAGTTCTGTTGAAGTCCTATGAACTGGAGGAAAGAAAGGATTGCAACCTGTAACATCCCGCCAGCAGCCCTGGTTGAGACATCACAACAAGCATTTGATATTCTGACATCACCGCGTTAAACTAAAATTACTCTTCCAGTCACAGAAAAATGCAGAGTTGAACCTTGAAACTGAAAGAAAAACATAGATCTCTGACCCATTTCTAATCTGCAAAAACTCAAACATTAGATCAAAAAGTTATAATAATAATAATAATGCATTTTTTTCTCTAAAAGATAGCCATCCTCTGCGTTTTTCAGTTTCTCCTTTTTCAGTTATTTAAGAAGAAAAGATAGTCAATCTCTTTATTTTTCTCATCTCAATAGAAAAAAATGAAGGTTTTTAGTCTTTCTACAATTATCAGAAGGAATACCCTGTTCTTTCTCAATATCTACAGATGTCCTTATCACAGAAAACAGCTAACAGTTTACCACCCAGACTAACATTCTCTTCACTTGACAATACTGCTTATAGGATTTTGAAAAGCCTCAATATGTCATGTTGAGAAAAAAAATAATGCTGGAGATCATTAGACTCTGGAAAAGTCAACCCGTAAATACCATATTAATAACTGGGGGAGGAAAAGAAAGTTCTCTATGAACAAATATCCTGCATGAGCTATACTGGAATATCTACTTCATTAAAAATCTGTAGGGCTCTCTGTGCTCTTTATGAAAACAGAATTTCAGCTGTCTCTATTCTCTATGTACTTACTCACTCTAAAACTGTATTCAGTCATGAGAAGGTAAATTATGGATTCCAGAGAAAAGCAAAGAATAGCTAAGTATTCTTTGCTATACCTAAATTTACATCAGTTCTCAACCTGCTACTTCTTTATTTTCTGATACCTTCTTTCAAAAACTGCAGAGGACATTCCCTAATTTAATTTTCAGGTATTTCACTGACTATGAGAAGGAGCAAAC
Organism: Limnodromus scolopaceus; assembly: GCA_028565335.1. Taxonomy (NCBI): domain Eukaryota; kingdom Metazoa; phylum Chordata; class Aves; order Charadriiformes; family Scolopacidae; genus Limnodromus; species Limnodromus scolopaceus. The sequence goes on along the minus strand of JAOXNO010000013.1, from coordinate 70,826,551 downwards.
TGTTATGGCTGATCAGCCATTTAGTCTTCTGTAAGGATAAAATTATCCTTCAGCTTCATTCCACGCTCCCATCCCAACCCAACTATTATGCTAGGATTTTGTTTTCTTAGCTGTTTTATAAACCAGTTCTCATCCTCATCAAGGCAAGGGAAGCTGCATTCCAGCGGTAAGACAGCGCTACTTTGAATAGAGGCAGAGAGTTCAAGGAAGTAGCTAAAACTTTTTATCTCTGATGTGGATGTAAACATCTAAACTCTGCTAGTGACCAATAGGGTGAACTGAAAGGGTGAGCAATGTGATTGCAAAAGATTATTTCTATTTTAGATTGCCAGTTTGGGGCTTTTAAACATAAACTTTAATAAAGTTAGGTAATACTTGTACACCCTCACTGTCTATGGGTGTGTTTTCCAACCAGCCATTCGCTGGTTCATTCCTCTTTCATGGAGCTTTCGCCTCATTCAAGGCACAGAGTGTCTTCTAGAAATAAAACAGGGACGTGTAGCAGACAGATTTACCAGGGACGTAAAGAGATATTAATCTCATCTCTGTTACCATTGACTCCCATAGTCAGGGCTATCTGTCTGTTTCTCTGTACTGATGGAGGCTGTTGTACTTAAGATTCCAGTTTCACATGTTGCAGAACTAGAAAGGTGGGTAGCGAAAGAGGCAGGAGAATGCAGGAAGAGAAAAGCAGGTCCTATAGATAAAACGTGCTTTTTGTGCCATGAGATTATAATTTAGACCTACTTCTATCACAAAAATTTGATTTGATAGTAAGCAAGTCATTTAAAACATAGTAGTCATAGATGGCTTCTATATATACCTTCGGAAACTGAATTCAAGATTGAGTTGGGTACCCAGCTGGAGTTACAGAAACATCTAGTATTTTCACATGTAGTAAATATCAATAAGAACTCTACTTTTAAAATAAAAAGTACTATATTCTTTTAGGTACTTAAATCTAGGCCTCTTTAACTGAACAGCAGAAATCAATGGACATCTCTGACAACATTTAATTTCATGTCTCAGTTCTACATGGGTAGAGGATGGGTAACAATAAAAAATCATTTCACAGGCAGATTGTGAAGAAATTTTAATGTTACAAAAATTATTACATTGAGACTATCATTGAAGTCCACAAGGAAACAATGGAGTATCTGCTAGCATTCTTTGAAAGCAAGAATTTGTGGAATGAAACTACATTCTTATCAAAAAAGAGCTAGATATAATTATGTCAGTCCACCAAAAGTACCAAGAATCTATTACTACAAGCATAATTACCATGCTTTTCTTCAGTTGTTTAAATCTGATTATTTTACTATCTTATTCTAATCTAGAAGTCAATGTTTTGCAGATCAACAAAAGTAATGTCTTAGTAGTTTAGAGAATCAGGAGTCTCTCTCTTCTAGACTTGAATTTGAAGAGCCTTGTTTAACAGTTGTTCCTTCTGGTGATCCCCAATTTTCCTCAATGTGTCACAGAACTAAACCCTTCTTTCTGCTTGAAACAACCTCTGTTTAAACTGCCCCCACTACAAAATAGGAAACAGTTTTCAGCTCTGTATTGAAAGTATAGCTACCGATTGCAAGAAGTGCTTTTTTCTAGCATTTTTGTTTCTTCATTTTAACTTAAGGCATCTCAGACCACTTAGAAGACAGGAGAATGAGACGGAGATGAAGAAGAGGTGAGGAAAGGAAGAGAGACAGCAATTTCAGAAAATATCAGAGTGCGAGGATGGGCCACATCCTAGGTGTTAAGATGAGGAACATGAAGGCAGGATCAAAATAGGATTCTAGGAAAGAAAGGAAAGTAGGAAAGAAAAAATATTAGGTGCAAAGGGATATTACATATTTTGTATCTAATCTGTCAACATAGTTTGGCCAGTATGGAATTCTAAATTGTCCAGTTTTCTTCAATCACGAAAGCTTGGCTCATAGAAACACGAGTAGGATTAATCTCACCTATCTTTATGCAGTTGCAGAAGAGATGCCATACTTCTAACCAGTAAAAATCCAGTCATCAGTGTAAATCGAATTTAGGCTTCTATTCATCTGACCAGACATAGGCATCTGCTTTAGGATAAGATGAAGCATGCCATGAATCCCATTGACTATGCTGACTAGCTTTTCATTGACTGTGAAAAAGCAGCACTGGGTGATCTGATCAGATGTTAATGCCTGCAGTGTAGACCATCACATTTAGCCATATCAGTCCCACCTTTTGAAATCCTTCAGCTAATCACTGACTGTATCTCTACTACTAAAAGCTTCATTTCCGAGACCTGCTCCCCAAAACTAAAAAGCAGATAATCACCTTAATATAACTGATCACAAGTTACTGATAGTCACCTTATTATCAAGAGTTACGATCTTATGGATAAATATCTGCATAGCAAATGTGGCTGTGAATCCTCGGTTAGAGTAAATCCCAGAGACACAGGCGCATGCCCACCTAATAGAGATCTCAATGATGTTTTCAGAATTGTAAACTTTCAGCCAGCTGTGGCCTACCACCACAACTATTTCAAATTCAGTTATTCCACCATCTATGAAGACCTTGAAAGACATTACAATGGCACACACTGAGGTCAAAATGGAGTTGACTTTTCAAATGAACTTGATTCCCTGATCTGTACCTTGCCCATTCTTCATTCTGCTAAACAGATGAACTGTCCCCCTGACTTTACCAGGACTGCCGTTATAGGCAGTTGTCCCCTTCAAACTTGAAGCAGTTTATGCGTATGGTAAAACTTCCTGTCTGGCTGATGTTATCAGATTCTTCCCAAAGCTGGATTAGTGGAGGCTGTTCCAAGCACCCCTAAAAACATTTGCTGCCACTGTCTCAAACTGTCCCGGCTTTCCACTCTTCCTAGACTGCTCCGTTGCTGTATTCCATACAACTTCTCTCCTACAAACATTGGTATGCAACGTTAGTAAAGCCATTTAGGAAACTGGCAGGAAGATTGTTTTCAACAACCAAAATATTGTTAAAGATTGACATGTCCTGCCTCAATGAGGAAAGTGTGAAACACCTTCAGAAACAAGAAGGAAATGGTGATCTAGACAATTCACTATATAGCTTTTGGACAACTTGATTTTCTCTAGAAAACACAAGATGAGAGCAAGCTATCATGGAACTTAGTGTAGCAAAATCCAATTGCAAAACCTGGGCATCAGTCACAAAACTGGTGTGTCTCAGATGCTTGAACCACAGCGCTGTCGCATGGTATTTTTGAAAAATATGGTTGATTCTCCTGAAAAGTCTTATAAAGCAACAAGGACAAAAAGTTAGAATAGAGGGCAAAGAAGAATTAATGTCAATGCAAGCAATGAAGAACTTCTTTCACTGAAGATGGAATATGGAGTGTGGCTGAAGCATTAAAAATTAGAAATAACTCTGAGATTTTGTCGATTCCTTGGAATACTAAAAATAGAGCAGTACCAATGAACTGTGTTTCTTTTTAGTCATCCAGAAGATCAAAATGCCTGAGACCTGGTTTAAGACCCTTAATACAAATTAAGATGTTCTATTCTTATGCCTTGCATGCAAAGTCACACCTTCAGCACCAACTGCTGCCATCTTGTTGCTAAATCATGAGTACCAATTACTTTAAAAGATTGTCCCTCAAAGGGTGGCTACAGCAACAATGGTATCCTGAGCACAGCTCAGAAAGGATCCAGGCTACATCTTAGGGACTGTGATTAAGTGGTCACCTCCAGAAGGCAGTGACAGAATTCCTAGACCTTAACCGTGTCTGTTTCACACATAGCCCAATCTTTCTGGCAATGATCCTGTTACTGTTGCTGAAAGACCACCTTCTTCACCACTAAGATGAAGCCTAGCTCTTGAAGATCTCAAGATGTGGTTTAAATACAGATTTGTTCTGACTTTTTCATAGACTAGTTAGGAAAATGAGGAAAGTATGAAAAGTATGAAAATTGTTAGGTGTTTTATCTGCACAAATGATGTACATCTAGCGGTCCAATTCCAGAATTGCAGTTATCCAGAAGAAGGATGTTGACCTGGGAGAGATGATGTATTTGTTACAAAGAACGGGCAGGTTAACCAAGTCTGAGAAAGGAATCTCCAGCTCTTTCTACATAAATCATCCCAACCCCACAAACGAGTCAAAGTTTTCTGATTGGGTACCTGCTGAACAACAGTCCTAAACTTGTTTATCAAAGCGGAACGTTGAGGGGTTTCTTGGCTTTCCAGAAACACTTTTGAAATACTTTGGCAAAAAACCCTCAAAATAAGAGGTATCTTGATCAAAAATTAGTTGAGCCAATGGGTTGGTTGACTACACAATCGTGATCAACTCTGCTTTAGCTTGTGCTGTTCAGTGGCAGAGTGTGGCTTCCTGGAGTGGTACGGAATGAGAAACACTCACCAGAGCACCAGCCTCGGTATGATAGGACACATGGTAAAGCTCTCCTGCCCCAACACTGGTTTTGTCCCACCCTTCAGCCCTTTTGAGACCAGAAACGCCATCTTGCAGAAGTTGCTCTAAAAGGAGTAACTCATCACATCTACCTCTGCACAATGATGTCTTCAATTCATCGAGTTAACTGTTTACTACATGGCACCTTATGTGTGTGATTTCCTGTGAAGCACCCCCAGGTGACAGATGAGGTGGCAAGAAGAAGTCAGGTGGAGTAACTCAAACCGGGGCGCCTAAGAAAGTCAACAACCCGGCCACTCTCTTGTTGACCCAGGAGGCCTCGGTGGGGCCTTCCCAACATCGCAGATGCAGCCGGTTGGGAGGCACGAGCCACACGTGGACCATTGGCCATTGAAGGCTTCTTGGTTGCTGTGTGGATTTGCCCATAGCCTTCGCTCTCTCCCGGCCAAGGCGTTCCACCAGGTCGCGTTGGGGAAACATCTGCAGGCGGGTTTACAGTCTTGCTCCTGCAAAGGCCGGTGGAGGCTGAGGAGCTGCCGACCGCCGGGAGTCCATGGCCAAGTGGAACGAAGAGGGGCCCGGACGAGTGAGGGCGGGTGGGTGGGCGAGCTGCGTGCGGGAAGCCCCGCACACGCGTGGGCCCCGTGCCCTCCACGCTCCCCCGGGGCGCGGCCCCGCCGGCCGAGCAGACAATGGGAGATCAAAGCGGGAGGAGGAGGAGGATGGTGCCGGGGTGGGGGAAGGCTGGAGCCGGGGCGGAGT
>JAOXNO010000013.1:70752168-70820251 GCA_028565335.1 Limnodromus scolopaceus | reverse complement strand
CACCCCCCCACCCCCCACCCCCCCCCACGTTCACACACAACACTTTGACTCCAGAAGGAGAAGGAGAAGGGGGGGTGGGGGGTGCTGGATGGTGGGGAGCAGCGCTGACAGCCGCCACTCGCTCCGGCAGCGAGCACGCCGAGGTGCCAGCCCGGCGGTGTGCAAAATGTGTGTGCAAAAAAAAAAATATGTGTGCAAACCCGAGTTATTGCATGTGTCCGGGGTGGGGGGGGGGAGTTGGGAGGGCGAGGAGAGCAGAAAGGGCTTTCCTCCGGCATTCGTGCCCGTACCAAAGTCCTGTGCTACCATCCTGTGCCCTGGCCATGCAGCGAGCTGCGGTTGATGCAAAATATTAAAATTTAAACTCCTCGGCTCTTCGTGCTCTAACGATACAGTTAAGGTTGCGAGGGAAGCCAAAAAGATTGAAAGTTAAGGCTCCGACACGCCATCCTTCACTCGTCGCTTGGGAGGTGGCCAAAGGGTGTGCTGAGGAGAGAGGAAGGTTTTGGGGTGAAGAAGGGAATGAGGTGACAGCCTAACTTCGAATTTCCTGTCTTATGTGTGGCAATTTCACATCCTTGCCCTTAATTGAAAAGCATTATGGTTCTCTTGGATTTAACTTCCTTGTTTTTATTTTTACAAGAAGTCATCCCTGGGAGTGAAAAGCCGTTGTTGTTTTGGAGCCATTCTTGTCTTTGGGGTAAAGAAGTGGCCACCCAAAACCAAAAATGACTTTTATCTCATAGTTAATTTGCAGCCAGGCAGTGTTCTATAAAAAAATACTTGTATCCAGAGGCTAGAAGGCTAAGGTCAAAGAGAGATAGACAGCCTTCAGGACACTTGACAGAAGATGTTTTACTGCACTGTTGGTGCATGTGTATGTATCTCCTGTTAATGGAGTTACATCTGGGCTGCAATGGATGAACAGACCCGTAGAAGGCAGGGAAAGGTGTCCCAGTTGGGCATATATTTTAAGCAAATTGATTGCTGAGTGGAGGTGCTGAACTGATAGACTAGAAGACCAAAGGCCTGTATTCCTAAGACGGATAAATCATGGTTAATTGCTTTGGCAAGTTTCCCCATCCTTGTAATGTGGCTTAAGCCAATCTTGAAGGGATCATCCCTGGAAGTAGGAGAGAAATTTAGGGACCACTCTGCATGGGAAAGGATTGCCAAAAACTTGCTTTGACTTTGGAAAAAGTTCTGTTGGGTTTGTGGAGTTGCGCCCGTAGACTGTGCTGTTGCCAATACCCGCTCTTTGTGTGTTGCTGAATTTGATCAAAGATGGACAGTGAAATGTCGGTTTTGATAGGCATAAAAAATGACCAGAAGAAATCTATTTTCTGGACATTGGGCTGATGTTAAGAATGACCACTGTTCATTACTCTTCTTGATTGTCTTAAGTTGTGTTTGAAATGTTGACTTGTGTGAAAGGCTGAGTAGTCTGTTGAGCGTGGCTGTCCTCACTGGGCAGGTGACGTGTGATGTCTGTCGGGCAAAAGCCTCTTTCTCAAAACACCTGAAGTGATAAACTACTTTTTTATTTTAAAAGTTGGACACATTCATTAATTGTGTAAGTGCAAAGTTAATTTGAGATGCTGAAATTGTTGATGCTTTTGGACTTGGATGTGGTCAAGCTGTCTCTTTTGCAGTTGGTTTTTTTTTTTTTCCTAAATTGATGTTCATTTTTGACAAGTTTTATCTTGTAATGAAATTTGTAGCCATGCCTGAAAAATAATAAATAATTTAAATATAGTGAACACTAATTTGGGAAGTACAGAAGTGCAAGTTGACTTGGAATGTTGACTATTAGGTAATTTAAACCTTTCTGTGAGATGCCCATATTATTGACTGGGGCTTTACTTCTGTTTCATGGATATTTTCTTTGTAATTCATGCCATACAATATTCTTGGAATCTGGTGATTGATATCCAGTGCCATTTGTTATACCTCCATTTTTCCTTCTGAATCTTGATCTTGTATCTTTATTGAAAAAAGTGTTTAATCTACTTGCGATTGTTAGACTAAGTATGAATGCCAACTACTCCTGCTGATCTATGTCATTGTTATTCCAAAATACAAATGAGAAATCCTCTTATAAACAATAAAAATGAAGGTAAGTTCCCTTTTTTTTTTCTCTGGAAAAAAAATATTTATGGATTCACTTGTTGTATGTGGAATGATCTTTCATTTTACTCTGGATATCATCTCTGGAGAGAGGGAGCTGAACTGTAGGCCAGTGAATTGAAATTCAAAGATCAAAACCTTGAAATACACCAATAGGGTGGAAGGGTGACTTTGTTGGACTGGCTGTATGTTCTGTATGCCATTTGTTCCCAAGCATTTTAGAGGTTGTGGTAATGATTACCTGATATTTTTGAGGGGGGGCGGGGACAAGATCTGAAGAAAGTATGAAACTTTTATTGGAAAAAGTTGAAGAGACTCTTTTTCTAGATGAAAAGTGAAGCACGTAGTAATGTTGCCAACCTCCATGGGTGAGGCAAATAACATAGTTTTTCTGTTGGTAAGTTTCATTCTTCGTGTGCCAACATGTTAGTAAGGTGGACAGACATGGAGAAACTGGTGAACAAGACAAAGGAAAATCTAAGAAAAGGTGCTGTCATTCCCCCCCCCCAATTTATTTCAATAGACGCTGACATCTTATGGCATTTTTCTTTGTGTGTGCCTGCTGCTGTCAGTGTTACTGTGGCTTTTGGAAAGTCCTCTTTGCCTGCTTGGGCAAATAGTAGGGCTACTTTCTTTTACACTGTGACAAGTTTGCTTTGATTTTTTCTGACTGGTTCCCGCCCGTTGAAAGATTGTTGCTTGTTCTCATCATCTTCACTAGAGTAATTAGAAGTATGGTACGCACCTCATCTACAAGATTCATTTGGAATCAAACTATGTTTGCTCTCTCTACAGTCAGATCATTTGACCTCCTCTGGCAGACCCTTGCAGTGATGTCTGGGATTGAAGTCATCCTGAATTGTGGTTGGCATGACAAATTTATTTGATGAAATGTGGAAGTGATCCTATTAAAGTACTTTCCAGGACAGCTGTGTGTTAGCCAGCAGGTCAGAAGTACCAAATGGTGGTTGGTAGACAATGACTAAAGCTGTGCTGAGTTTGGAAGAGTCTCTTTCTTGTAAAATTTATTATCATTTTTTTTTTTTTTATTTAAATAGTGGAAATATATGGAAGTTCTCTGCATCTTGGAGATTGTATCTAATCAAACAACCAACTGTTGGTGGGGTTGGAACTAGATGATCTTTAAGGTCCCTTCCAACTCTAACCATTCCATGATTCTATGTTTCCACCTTTCCTCTGAGAATTACTGGTACAGCTGATGGTACACACGGCGCACTGGATCCTTTTGCGTAACTATAGTTAGGCTTGGGCAGTGAATGCTACTCATTCTTGAGTTTTACCAAGAAGCAAGCAAAACACTTTGTGTGAACTTTGCAAATGCACCTGTGCCTTGGTGACTTTTCTTCACTCTGTATTTCATGTTGACATTACTTGTAAACCTGGTGTTTTAAGGTGACTTAATTGATTTCATTAAAATATTGCAGGTTAATATATTTAAAGTCCTGTAGTCCAAAATTATACATTTTTGTATGTTTTATAGAATGGTAAATGTCATCCTTTTTTTTTTTTCCTAAATTCTTCAAGTGTCTTACAAAATGCATATGCATTTTTCTTCATCCCAATGTCTAGAATTTTCAAGGTTATACTTCACTTCCAATGATGGTTTTCGGTTTTATTTTTCGAACTAAAGCCTTTGACATTAAATTATACAGATACCATGAAATTGCTCCTGAAATTAGTTTCAGTTTGTAACAGGCTGAAGTTCTGTGGCCTTGCATTAGCTATATATCAGGTTTGATCACCTAATAAGTAAGATCCAAAGACATGTATTCTATGAAAATTTCAACTTCGTGTATACAGTAGTGGCCACAAGTAAAAAAGAAAATTTTGATCCTGTGGGCTGTTCTTCAGCTACTGCGCTGGTTTTTTAAATGACAGAGCACAGAAAGCTGAAGGAGAAATGCTGTCATTTAGTTGAAAATTTGATACTGCATGAGAATTACCCACTTAAAACTAAAGTTGGTCTCACAGCCCTAGAAACACTGCAGTGATCAAATATTCATCACATTTCGTGTGTGTTTTCTTGGAAGTTTAAACATTTGTTTTGCTTAAGCACAGCTTGGAGTTTGTTGTAATTTCTTATGGCTACTTGATGAAACATTGCTATTAACAACAAATTAGAATTGCCTGTTTGGGCAATAGCCATTTTTTCCCCCCATTGAAATGGGTTGTTTTTATTAACCCTGTCTTACAGGAAGTCTGAAATATCTTGGGATCTATCTTCTGCTTCTTGTTTCTGTAGTGCTGATTCCTAAGATCTTGATTAAACATCAGAGACATTTATTCATAAAGGGGGTCTTACAGTCATTGAGTTGTAATGCCTGAATCTTTCAGATTTTATTTTGACAAGTGGTGCAAATGTTATTGCTTGTTTCAGAAGAGACAAGACTTGCTTGACTAACTCTAGCCAACTAAACAAGACTAGGTATTTACATCAGACTTGTTTGTGTGCTTCCACCCCTTAAGAACTATACATCTGACTTAAAATAGAGTTGGGAGATTAGCTATTCATCCCCCTTTGGTGACTTTCACTTCTTTAAACCAGAGCGCTAATGCAAGAGCATTGCAGGAATGGAGCCACCACGTTTAGTGCAAGAAACTCAGCTCTTTTCCATGCCCCTTGCCACGCTGCTTTTCACCAGCTTGAGTTCTCTCTCATCTCCTGTCCCAGAGCTCTAGAGAGGACCAAGGAGGCCTGGTGCCTGTCTTCTGCTGTTGCTGCTGGGGAAATGCCTGAGCCCACCGGGCACTCCTCTGGCATGCTCTGCCCTCTGCGGTGGCACCGGCCAGGCAAGGCTCCTGTGGCTGCTCCCAGAGCTCCAACACTGGCGGCCAAAGGAGTGACATTCAGCCTGGGTCCTGTGTAGGATTGCAGATGATTCACAGATGTAGAAATGTTCTGACAGTTTTTATGCACAAAACTGTTATGTATATACATGTATATGTAACAGATACACAAAAAAACAAATATCTGTTTTCTTAATGTAAGTCGCTTTGAATTGTCCATGTCCATCAGCGAAAAAAAGGATGGGAGGAAGAGGAAGCAGGAGAGGGGGAGAGATACCCCATCCAGAAAGCATGTGAGGCTCTGATAATTCTTTCACAGCAGACTGTGATTTTATTTCTTGAGGCTTTTGGTCAATTGAAGATTCGCTGATGTGTTGCCAGTCACATTTAGAATTACGGAATAATTACTTGCACCTTACAACACGTTACTGTTGCAGAAGGTTGCCTCCACTATGCCAATGTTCAGTACCTTTTGAATGAGGATAAATTATTGGACACAAAGGACTCGCTGAGACACACCACAGCCCCTTTTTCCTCAGGAAGGTTGGTATCACTGGAACAGTGTCAGCGATGCCGTGTCCCTCTTTGACTTCTCAAGAGGTGCAGCTTCATTTCTTCCTGACTGCTGCAGTGTGTCTGACCTGTGCCAAAGTGGTGGAAAAAACAAGTTACTAACACTTAAGGTTTCATCTCCCTCATATAAGTACTCCACACTTGTAAAGACTGTATTTGATACAAAATTTTGACAACCAGAATGACTTCTTAAATGTGTGATAGCTGGATGTGCAGATCTGTTGGATATAACAGATACAAAGGCCTGTAATGCCACTCTTACTCTTCTGTAATAAACTCCAAATCTGGTGTTACTGGGCAATGTATTATTTCGGGGTATCTGTTAGAAGCATAAGCTCCACAGACTGTATTTGCAAGGGATACACAAGTTAACTACTTCTGTGCCTTTGAGGTTTTGCATGGCTGGATGGCATGTGATAACCTTATTTGTCAATAAATACAGGGTTGTTGGGTTTTTTTAGTTTATCCTTGAGTAAAACATTATTCATTCAAAAGCATTTTCATATTAAACATACCATGTGCTTTCTCTGGCAGTATATTGTTAGTCCAGAAAATATATTGAAAAAGAAAGGTCTGTATTTTTCATTATCAAATCTATTCTTCAAGGCTGTAGTATCACTCTAAGAAGAGCTTTTATTTTTCAGGTTTTAATGGACTTTTAATATTTACACACAGTAATTTTGTGTTCTTTGAAATAATTTCTTTGAACTTCTTTCCATATTACTTAGCCGAAAATAAAATTGGCATGTTACCAGTTCAGTACACTATAAAGGCAAGAATATTTACTGTTTTCATAAACATCCTCAGAAGATTTACATGTGTCCCTTAACGGTGACCTGCTGTAGATCTTATTCAAGGAATCTATTAATATGTATGAATACATAGAATGGATATGAATAAAAAACTTTTTTTAACCATAGATTTGCATTTTTAAATTATTTTGAAGACACTTTGCTAGTATAAAATGCAAAATAAAGGAACTATTTACTAAATATCTTTTAACTATATATTTGTTTTAGTGAATAATGAAATAAAGTATCTACTGTAGCTATGAGTTTTGTTGTGATTCTTCAGTGAGGCTTCACGTTTTATAATCACACCACATAAAATAAATTAGTACAGCTCTGATCAAATCTTCCTTCTTGGCCATGTTATGTCTGATGGTTTGTTTGTTTCATTTTTTTTTGTGGGGAAAGATAAGGTGTGTGTTTTAAGTGGCCTAACCACATTTGGAGTTGTGCCTTTCCAACTCTTCTGCCCCCACAGTTTCTGAAAGTTTCACAGCTTTTAAGTAAATTAAGTCTTCGTGTTCAGTCTTTGCTGATTGTCATAGTAGCATCTAAAAATCAAAACCCAGGGTTTTTTTTGAGTATCCTGGCTGAACAAGGAAGAAAGAAAATACACTTTTTTTTTTTTAAGTGACTTTGTGATTTTCATTTTGCAAAGAAATTTAAATACCTCTCTAAGCATCTCCACTTCCTGTAAAAGACTGGTTTATGGAAATTTGCTTGGTTTAGGGAATAATCTGGCTTCAGTTTGGGGATGCCACAGTTTAAAGCAAGTTCTGGGAATTATGTTGTGATGATTTATCATAGAAAAATGTTAGGTGTCTGTTTTGTAAATATGTATGTAGGTGAACCATTGAGGTACATTCTTAACAGTGTTGAAATGAGTATATCTTAACTCCAAAATATTTCCCTGACACTGATGTGTTAAATGTTGTATTCAGTGGATATTCAGAAATCTATAGTTTTTGAAATTCTTTCCATAAAACGCAGCTCTTCATTGAAACGTCATCTGTATATTGATAATGTTTTTGTTACCAGTAACAACGTACAAATATGAAGGGTACAAAATAATTCAAAGTAACTTTGGGAAAATTTGCTGGATTATCGTTTGGCTAGTTGCTAAATCAGGCTCGTTGGTCATGTTTTGATTTTGGCACCTGATTTTCCCCAGTTATATGTATAAAGTATACCTCGTGCTGGCACAGTGTGACTCTTCCATCGTATTTTAGTGGCTAGGTCACTTACAAGGTTAAAACTAACAGACCTGGGGTTGTGTCTCTAAGAAATAATGAGAATGTAAGGCTATACATACTGACAAGAATGTAAGACTGTATGTACTGACGCAAAAGATTCATCCAGTTCAGCATCCCGATTCCTATCACAGGTCCATAACATCTTACTGTAGAGGGGAAAAATGGGAAAAGTGGCACAGCGATAATCACTGGGGGCTTTCGTGGCTGGCTTTGCTGGGATGAAGACAGATTTCAGCCTTGGTTTTAAAATGCCAGCAGCATGAGCTGAGCTTCCCAGATATTCAGAGCCCACTTTCATTCCCTGTGCGCATCTGCTGGAGGTTGTGGCTGCAGGCGAAGGCGGGCACGTCTGTGGGAATAGCGATGCCATGTGTGTTTCTGTTGATCCTGGCAGGGCATGGTGTAAGCGAGAGTATGATATGATTGCCAGGTCACTCATTTATTCTAATATAATTGGGCTAAACTTTCATCGTTTCTCTTCTGACAATGTTTCTAAACACTTGCTGAGGTCTTGTTCAAATGGTAGAGCTTAAGGCATTTGTACAAGTCTTTCCTGAATCATAACCACTGAATACATTGCTGTTACTGAACACTGTATTAACTTGAACTTTAATTTTCAAGAAGAGTTTGTTAGGGTATGTGATGAAACAAAACAGAAACGCCAACTCTGAGTGACATCTAAAGTCATTAGAGGTGTACACACTAGATACCTGCAAAGTCTTCAGTGGAGACTTCACATGCTTAAGGTCTGTATCCCAAAATACAGTCTAGCTAACTGCTTTGTGTGAGTAGACTCCTAGTCTAGAAAATTTAGAGAGAGGGGTATGGCCACAGAATAAAACAAATTATAGTATCACTTGTAATAATAATTGTAGGAATTAATCTGAAATTAATACTATTTTGTGTGTGTAAGTATAAACCATAGTAGATTATACTGGTGTATAATCTTCCTAAAATTAGGAAGATTGGCAACAAAATTTTACCTTATTCTGTAGGTTTTTTGCCATATGTAGCTCTATACTGTAACTCTTAGATGACCCCTCATGTTTTCAAGGCTGGCACATTTTTTCTCACTTGTTTGGGTCACAGATAAGGACCAAACTTGAGACAAAGGAACAGAAAAAAAGTAAAAACATCAGGCTGAAAATCTTGAGCTTTTGTTCTTAGTGTACTTTTCTGTGAAATTAGATCATAAATATAGTTATTCTGAACAGATGTATTCAAGTCAACATGACAGTCAGTTGAGTGAGCATTTCCAGCTAAACAATTTCTAATGCTTCCTGAAAGTGATGCTGTAGAGCTTCTTCCCCTACAAGACCAAGGCGTCCGTAGGAACAGCTCACCACCAGCCTTTGCAGCTGAAGGAATAACATAGATGTCCAAAGGAATAATAGATGTCCAAACATTCCCGAGAGCAATGGGAGTTTTAAATTACGCAGTTTTAGAGGAGTCAGACAATTTTCACATCTGATATAGTAATGTCAGAAGTTTCAAAATTAAAATTTAAACTGTTGGTGCACACCGGGTTGTTTATAGTGTATGTATGTGGCTAGAGGAGGTTAAAGCCCCACTTACAAATTGTTTTCAAATTTGTTCCTTTCTTTGTGTGGTTCATATGCTTAGTGTTCTGTACTTTGTGTTTTGATTTGATTGTACAAAAGGGTATGTGTTGAGTGGGAGAGTAAAGGACACTTAGTTTCTATTTCATTTTAATTTAGAAAAAAAAAAAACATCCATAAAACAATATAATACACTCATCCTAGACTTCTGTATTTCATATGACGTTTGAGAAGCATGACTTCCAGAGAATTAATATTGGAAAAAGCTGTATTTTTACCCAGGTCATCAAGGAATGATGATCAATAACAACAAAAAATTTGCCGATGGCAAATAAGGTAGCGTCCTGTTTCAAAAGATCCATCAGTGTTTCATATTCTATTTCACTCATGTTAGAGGCATCTTCCTTGTATCAGGGCAGGTCCTTAATTGATTTGTTTTTCCTCTTTCCCACATTGTACTCATCAGATCTCCTGAGATTTGTGCTTATTTATTTAAACTGCCCAAGAATAAAATATTAGGTTGTGAATGAGAAGATGGAAAGTATTGTATTTAAGGATGCTTCTTTGAGATAGAACATTGTAAGAGTGTTAAAACATGGAAGCGAGTGCATCAAGCAGTTGCTGATTTGCTAGCTTATGTCCATGACTACAGAAACCCAACGGATATGAAGAATTACTGCTTCACAAATCTTTAAAACCACACAAAGATGACTTCTTGCTTATTTTCTCATCAGGAGGATACATGTGTTGTAATTGTATGCAAACTGTGCCAATGCTTCTTTGTTTTCTTATCAGTAAAGATTTAATAGCAGGGTTGCTTGTCTTTTATTGGATTTTTTAAAAAAAAGTGCATTAAGATAAATCATTACAACACCTTACCTTTAAAACCAATTCTTTACAAGGATCAATTTCAATTTTAAGTTCAGTTTTGCCCCGAAACTGTTGCAATGCAGAGCAAGCATATTGAATAAGATGGTACTTTGGATTTTATCTCTGCTGCCATTGGTGGCTAAATGTGGATTTAGTGAGGAGACAGAATGAGCACTAAGACTGGTTTCTGTCCCTGGGAATATTAGGTCTTGATCCATCCATAGTGACAGATGAAACTTTACTCATTTATACCTATTCCTATGTTATGTTCCTCCGTTTATCCAGATAAAGTTGTTTGTTATGGTCTAGTTCTTCATACCTTTGGATACTCATGAAAAGCAATAAATGATGGACAGCTGTCAGTTAAGTTAAAATAGTGTGAGATAAGTATTTTTTTTTTCAGTGCAAGTGAAGATCTTAGTTAATCATTCTTTACTCATATGGGTGTGTAAAATGGGAAGTTTCTGTCTTTATTGCTATGTGTTATTTGAATATATTTAATATTGGTTGATTTATTCATTGTTAAAATACTTGAGTAATTACAACCTAGTTTATTCTAAAGAAGTTAATCCTCTGCACTTGAACATATACATCTCTAATCAAAGCTATTAAATGTAACAAAACTGATTCCTTGCATGCACACAAAATAATTTGCTTTATTATGACATTCTTACTGTCAGGTGAAAATAACATCATTTGCCTTTTCTGCTTGTTCATGATGGACATTTTCATAAATAATGGGAATTAATGAATTTTATTCATTTGTTCTTTTTGTCAAATGTTTGAGCTCTACCTTCCCAGTGTCTTCCCAATACCTGTCTCTTGTGTTTTCAGCCAAACCACCAGAAAAAATCTTTTTCATCCAACTTGTTCAGAAAAGGGCAGTTTCAGTGTGGCATCAGTTATCTATTGATCGTAAAGTAAAGACGATTTTTATTTTTCTGAGCAATAAACTGGAACTTTGTTATGTAGTGGAAGAAAGGCATATCCTGCTAGACCTGCCTTATCTTCTGTGCAAAGATGGGTGGGCAGGGGTTGTTGGGGGAAAGTGGAGGTTTTCATCATTAGGACAACTGAATGCTGTCTTGAAAAATGTAATTCTCTTTCCTCTGTCATAGTTAGTCTAGCACTGAGCATATCACTCAGACTGAATATTTCAGAGATGATTGCTTATCATTTGCTCATCTCCCTGACAAAGTTTGAATCCCTGAGCCAAAGGACAAGCAGAATAAAGCCTTTTTTCTTACACCCCTGCTTCCCCCCTAACCCCCCCCTCCTGCCCCCACCCCAAGTAAATACTGTCAGAACATCTTAGAATAAAATAGAGCAGGCTGATTGGGTCTTATAGAGAGAAGGTATGCTACAAGTACAAGCCACAGACAAGCCTGTCTCCCTTTTTATCTTGATTTTTGGTTTGGTTTGGTTTTGGTGGGGCTAACTGCAGAGAGGTATTTAACTAGCATGCAGTGTTATCTTTGATATCCTCTGTGATCAGTGATGAGAGTTTTCCAGAAGGCCATTTGGACCATCTAAGTGAAATTCCTTTACAAAGTCACCAGACTTCATCCCCTTTCTCTACAAAGAGGCATAGAAAGGCTAGTTGGGTTAATTTCATCAGTTAAGTTACATATACTTAAATGTGACCTCCTAAGCACTGAGGGTGTTTTTCGCTTTTCTACCGTCTTCTGAACTTAATGCAGGATAATACCCAACTTCTCATTCATTACAGACCTTCTCTTGGGACTGTAAACTGTGTTAGTAGGTGAATGTTGTTAAGGGATTGTGCTGTTGAAGTATAAAGTGCTTTGGCACAGCACTGAGCTACCATGAAGGAAGTTAAGGTTTGTTATCTGAGTGACAGTAACTGATCAAGTTATGGTTTTAAACCATAGTTTTTGTATTTTACTTCATTTTACATTAAATCTCAGAAGGCTTTTGAATGGCAGTACTTTATAATTGACTTCAGCAGGTCCTTCCTCAGACTACTCAGCTGTTCCTTCCATTGAGCCACAACAACAGCTTTGCCACGTGTTAAGAGGATTGGAAAATCGATCTAGTATAATTAAAAACAACCAAATGAAAAAACACTGGCTCTGAAAATGTTTATTTGGTTGAATCAGTTCCTCAGTCTGGTTCAGTGCATGGCTATACACCTATTTGCCAGGGTGACGAAGCAGGTGTGGAACGTCATAGGAGCTGTTGAGCTACTAAGTGATGTCCACAGAAGAACAGCCTCAGTGAGCGAGCCCTGAGACTAGGGAAAGAAGTTTGTGTATCCTGAGAGTGTTTGTGTCAGTTTTCCTCTCTTTCCCTTAATGTTTCATTGAGTGGTGTGATGTTAAAGTTAGTTTTGAAATGTACTAAATATTAAGGAAGGAGACTATTCTTGTCTGCTTTCAGCTGGGAGTCTGAGTTCTCCATTCCCTACAGCTTAAGCAAATTTAAGTCCTGCAAATATAAGTGCTGGCCTTGCTTGCCACCAGTGCCTCCTCCTCCATCACACTCCTCACTCATTCTTCTCCCTTCCTTTGCACCAACACTGATTTATGTTGCTGGGTCAGGTGAATGCCATTTAAGGAAGCCTGTCTAGCTGAAGGCTGTCCACTGCTTTTGTAGAAATAGTTTTTCAGCAGTTTTCTGGCTGACTCAGGATGAAATCCAAGAGGTGCCACTTCAAGATGAGGAGAAGGAGTAAGTGGCATGGTTGAAGGGAGACAGGAGAAAAAACTGGGTAGATGTAGGGGGATGGTTGCAGCAATGACTTGGCTCTGTTTAGGAAAAAAAAAAAAAGGAAAAAAGAATCCGTCAATCCGTCAAACTGCATGTTTAATTTTCAGCTGGATCAACGTGCTGGACTGACTTGCAGTGTGGCTGCACTGCTTCTTGCCCTTGGCTTGTGCTGACTCACAGAGCCTGTGTCCCGGGACTGCACCCTGAGGTCCTGCAGCACCCTGCAGCACCACGCAGGGAGAGGGCGAGGAGAGGCACCCCTGGGAAAGGGGCTGCACCGGGTGATGGGGTGGTCGCAGTCAGAGTAGAGGACGCTGTGGTGTACAGTTTTAGTGGCTGGTTATGCCTCCATTTTAATGTGAAAATGGAAAACTCATGTTTGCAACAATTTGGGATTCCACTTCTCAGTGCTGTATAACTGCTACTTATTAACGCTTTCCTGAATTTTACTTTCAGCAAGCTTTGTAACTGCTACAGTTAAACTTTTTGTTACTTTTAGTGTGCCACACCAGTAATGAAACTTGTGCAGCTGTCTAAGGTTGTCTTTTCCCAGTCCACCTTGATTGCTGTTGTGCAAACCCGGCCTGAAGGTGGGGGTGAAATACAAGAGTAGTTAAAAGTTTCCTTTAATTCTAAGGAGTCTTGTTATCCATTGAGTGGGCAGTGGGCAGGAGTGGGATGGGACAGGATGTCTCCTCATAGTTGAGCTCACTTTAAGCTGCATATAATTTAAAATGCTGATATTCATAAAGATTATTTTTAGCCTCTCCAATGGATTTAAAGTTCAAAGTATAAGTGCTGTCAATATCTTTTGGGTGGAAAAACACTTTAATTACTTTTGGTTTCAGTTTCACGGGCAGGAACAAATTATTTTCACTTTGAATGTGTTTATGTGAAGGTGGGAAACCTGATAAGGAAAGTAAACTGTGTTGCTCTTTAACTCCTTCCAATATATAAATAAAAACTGGTTGGGAAAGAATAATATCTACTAATACTAAAGACTACAAGGCTAGTGCTGTATTACAGAAGGATTTGGGAACACAGATAGTAATTGAATGAGAATTTAGAAAGCAGCCAAGTAGTTTAAGTGCCTCAAATCCAATATTCTCAGTTCTGTGTGTGTGAAGGCCCCTTATTTTGTTTATATTAAACAAAAATATTCTGTCAGTTATTTGGGTGTAGCTAATACTTAATTAAGAAATGTATTCTTTCTAAATGTTAAATGATTATAAAAAAAATGGATTATTTATTAAGCATTTAAAAGACAATTTTCTTTTATTAAAAAGATTTAATATACTTATTGCAAATGCAGTCTGCATCTATATACAGTTTGAAAACATAAAATAGATTTAAATGTTGGTTATTTCAAGGGTGTAGCACACAAAAATTAAGATTGCATGAAAGTATATGCAGGTGAGTCATTGTTTTAACAGGTGCATGTAGCAATAAGTTTAAAAGCTATACTTTGCTTCTAAACTTGTACCATGTAATGGCATTGCCAGCCATTGGCATTGATCCTTCATTTAGGGTTGGGTTTTTAAAAATGCAAATTATTAAATAAATAATTTAAAAGTACAAAACAAGATTACAGTCACTTTTCAAAAAATTGTGTTGATCGTTGTCTGGAAACTCAAGCCAATATATTCAAATTTATTTACTTGCCAACAAAGTATTTAAAACAAAATCAAAGGCAAACAGCAAACACTTATGTTTGCTATGACTACTTATGTGAAAATTACGATGTCAGACAGATTTCCACTGTGCCAGTTTTTATTAAGTTCCATACTTTATTAAGAACAGAATAAAATTATAAAATCAGGCCATTATTATTGCCCCTTCCATTTTTCTTCTGTGGTTCAATTCTGGCATTGTATTAACAGCAAGCCTGACCTAGACACTGAGTTTTTTACACCCAGAAAGCAAGGATTAAAACACTGCATTCTGTTTTTGATTATTCACAAGGTAAAAACAACAAAACAAAGTTTATGTTTAAGGGTAGAAAGTTGCCTCAGAAAGTTCTATGAGGTCAGGGCTTTCTTTTTATAGAGATAAGGTACATTTTCCTGGGATTTATGTGATAGAGGAATTATTCTTTAAATGTCTAGATGCAATGAAACTATATATTGTTATTTCAGAGTCGTTATATTAGGTGATCATTAATAAAATTTACCTGGAATTTCTATTGTGTGAAGGTCATTCATCATACTTTTCTGAGTATATAAAATTCTGTTCTGTTCAGTTTTACTCCTCTGACAAAAATGAAATGAAATAGAAGATCACTTCCATGAAAACAATCAGGACCGATAGTTATCATTGTTTATTTGAGTCTACTCTATTCCTTGTCAAGGAAAGGCCTTGACAAGAATATATAATCAATTTTTCTAAAAGGGCAATTTCCTAAAAATAATGTAATACAAATTTTACTGAAAGTATAAAGAAAATAATTTTGTCTCAAAGTTATATTACTTAAAAATAAAAGTTGCCCAGGACATTTGTAATTCTTGCAATTAAAAGTCATTAGGGATAGGTATGAAACGGTCACAGCGTAACGCAGAGGTGAAGATTCAAATGAATGAAGATTCAGAAAAAATACCATGACCAGTAGTGGCTATTAGCTGCAGACACTAATCATAAGCCTTTTATCAATGGGGTTAAGAAAAACATGAAAATTCTCTTATTTATTGAAATGCTAGTAATGCTAGTATTGACATGAGTCATTGACATGAGAGCAAAAAATGCTAGTAATGACATGAGTCTATTAGACAGGGAAAATGATAATTGAGAAGAGACAGAAATACTGCAAAAAATATTATTCTGTGATCCTTTAAAAAACATGCTGTGAGTCAAAGTACTGTTGTTCTCTGGCCAAAATCTGGATGTTGTGTTCACAATTTACAGTGACTTACAGAAATATTTCTTTATTCTGGTAGGGAGAAACAAAATTAATTTTTTTTCTTTGGTCTACAGGAGTCAGGATTTAAAACAAACAAGCAAACCCAACCAATGGAAGTTATCTAAGATATTGGGGCTTGTATTTTGTTTTGTTTTAATTTTAATTGTAGAGGTATAAATGAGCAAGGATAGGCCAGAATATGACATAAATACTAGACTGGACGTGCTGATAACAATCACAGAAAGAACTGTGGAAAGGCTGAAATGAGAATTGCTTAGCAGAAAATTGAAGAAAGCAGAGTCACTGCTTGCCCAACTGGTCATGATGATTAGAAATTGTCTGTAATTATTTCTTTATTCTGCGGCTAAAAGGTTTTGGTTGACAAAGATACTCCTGTAGTTATAGTAAGCTTTCATAAGGCACCTGGTGCAGTACTGCATGGTATTCTGATTTTTAAAACCTAGTTCTTTGCTAAGTCAACATGGCCCATACTTACATTTCCAACTGGTTAATTGACGGATCATAAAGCAGTAATAGATGAAGGACGTTCATGTTGGATTTTATAGAAGTCTTTCACAGTCCATTGCTTTGAGGATTTGGATAATGATCTGGAGGAGAATAGAATATAATCTCTGGTAAAATGCATACATGCAAAAAATTGATGGATTAGTAAGTGTGAAGGATGGTCTGTACTTAGTTAATGGGGATCATTTCAACATATGTTAATATAGCTAAATATATCTGTCTAGACAGTAAGATGATCATACATGTAGGAAGGAGAGTAGTAATTTGGAAAAGAGTAATTCAGTGGTACGAGACAGTAGCTAAAATGCACAATGCAGTCCCTTGTATGGATGTAGGGGATCTCATGTGGAATTAAGTGTGCTTTCATTTTGTTGTATAGCTCTGGTGAGATAATGTTGGAAAATTACCTCCTGTTTGAGCTTAAGATGCAAAAAAAAACAACAACAAAGCCTAGATAAACTTCAAAAGATTCAGAAAAACATGTCAAGGACAATTAAAAACCTTAAAGACAAGCAAGTGAACAAACTCTGGTGTATAGGAAGAGCCTGGAGAAGCTCGGTCTATTTAGTTTAGCGAAGGGAAGTTTAGGAAGTGACTGATGACCTGTAAGTACTTATATGGGGCAAAGATTTCAGAAGGAGTAGTCCTTTAGGTATGGTAGGCAATGGTATGACAAAATACAGGAGCTGAAAGCTGAACTCAGGTGTATTTCTTCTAGAAATATAATAAATCTAAAACTTACGGCAGTTATCTATCAGAACAGTTTATTTAAGGATGTTCTGGATAGGTCAGCAATAAAAAGCTGTGAATTTTTCCAAAAAGATGCCTTTAGTTCAAGCACAATATAATGGCCTGATGCAGAAATTTTGGCGTGAAATTATCTGTCATACAGGAAGGCAAACTGAAAGATTATTTCTCACACAGGTCATCTACAAAATCTGACAAAAGCATTTTCAGCATCAAAGACACCCTGTTCTCAGTTGTAATGTGTGTCTGTATTTCTGAAGGGAAGGCTGAAAAGAGAAGGGAAGGGGAGTTGGGGATGTGGGGATAGGATATAATAAAGATGAGGTAAAATTTTATTTTACACAGGCAGAGGAATTAAGTATGAGATTTATTAAATCAAAATATGTGATTATCCGAGCAATACATACGTCTTTTATATAGGATTTTGAAATATTTTTACATAATAATTGTGTGAATTAGCAACCAGCTGGGAACAATGCCCTGCTATTTGCTAAAGGAGAGACAATATAGTTCTTCTGGACAGGAAAGAATCTACATTGTTAACAGATGACCTGAAAGTTCAGCTCATTGAAAAGGCAAATATTTTGACCAGGAGAATAATTCTTCCTGTGGAGCAGTATGAGTTGCCATGCTTAAGCCGTACAGCTATTTTTAACTGTGTCACAGCTATTGAGCTTAGTCTTCAACTTACTTCATAAACAGTGTAAAAAAGACTAAGTAGGTCTTACTCTTTGATGAATGTAGAGGTTAATATGTCAGAATCCCTTTGTTGCAGTTTTTGTTTACTTTGTGCACTTTTTGTATTGGTTTTAACAGTTCAGATGTAGATTTTTGTCTCTTGTTGTCACTACCTGCCATGTTCTGTTTTGTTAAACTCCAGGAGCACTATTGCATCGGAGTAACTGCAGTTAAAAGCTGGAGTTGCGTGGGGAATGAAGGTTGTTATGATCAAGGGGAAAAAAAAAGTTAAGGCTCTATATAAAATCCTACTTTCTGTGAATGATACAGGAATGGTTTTCCAAAAGTTTGCTCTTGAACACTTTTGTGATTTTAAAAGTTTTATTCCAGTTTAAAGGCAGTTTTGCAGTAGAATTTTAGTTCAATATGGAGCTTTTCAGCTTGCCTGGATTTTTTCAGATGTTTGACTTGAGCTTCTAAAATCTTTACTAGAAAATCTTTAGTTTGATTTCCTGAATTCTAGGTTTTTCCGATTTTAATGGTGATTTTGTTTACTATGATAAAGGTCTCTGAATTACTTTAGTGCTTTTTAAGAGTGAAGTTGTGCCTAAACCATGTCTTGCAAGTTAAGATTCTTCAGTTCGCAATATGTGTTAGTAATGTAATTAAGATCTTACTGAAAAATATTTGAAGGAATTAAATGCTGTTTTTAAGACCTACGTTTTTCTTAGACTTAAAATATCTCAATTTTCAAGGAGAGTATGATGGAAAATGATATACCAGGGAAAATCCATTTTAACTTTAAAAATTCACTTAGATGTGAGAAACTGCCAGAAAACCAGACCAACAATTGGACTGGGACTTAACAAGTAGACAGGCTTACATATCTAGGTATTTCTTTGTGGCAATCTCTGAATGTTATTTTGTGATATGTCTCTTGAGATGCTCCACTGTGTATCCAAATTCTATATGATTTCTTTGGGACATGCTATAGAGTTTATGTTTACTCTGGGTACGGACATAAGTGTGTACTGCATCCTTTAGGAAGAAAACAAGCATCTTCCCTCTTCAATTACCATGCCTTTCCCTGTAGCGTGGCTTTAGCTTCTCACAGTTTTTAGGAAAACATGACTCAAATAAGAGAAACAACCATGAATTGCACAGAGTACAAAGCTCTGTAAATTTAGTTTCTTTTCCACTCTTGCAATTAGTGAGTGTAGTCACTGTATCTATCTAAATGGTGAACTTTGGTCAGGCCTATTCTTTTCCTTCTTCTTTCCACCAGTTCCCTGTGCCTGTGCTAATGGGTTTGTGGGGAAAATGGAAGGCAGGCACGATGTACTAAATTTCATGGTAACTTGCTTGATGATTAGACCAGACTACCTTTGAATATTATTCATGGAAATGAACTAGGATGTGTACACACACACACAAACATTCCTTATGTTAGGGCACATTTTGGTCGTTCCCATAACTTTTTAAATAATTAATTTGACACTTTTTAGAAAGACTATTTGACTGATACAAAAAAAAAAAGGAGATTCAATATAATTGAAACTATTCCCAGTCTGCTCTGTGATATAGTTAACTGGCAATGCTTGTGTGTTAGCACAAAAGAAAAAAAAAAAGGTATTTCAAGTTCAACTCCCACCAAATTATGAGATAATTTAATTAAATTTGCAAGCCTGATAAAGACATGCGCATAAACAAACCACATTTAGGTTAGCCCCTTGTTCATATATACTTGATAAATCTGATAAAACTCTTGCACCCCTGCAAGGAAAAGGATTGTGAGATCTCTAGGGCAAGGGCTCTGTCTAAGCATCTTTTCCTTTTTTTTTGTTTATAGATTTTTATACCACATCATAAAAACCCTGTTATTTACGTCACAAATTCAAACACTCTAGATTGAGGAAATGCCAGATTTATGGTTGCCTGTGAGTTCTTAATTCTCTTTCTTTGTATCTAATTTGTGCACAGACTGGATCGTGGGTCCTGTGGTCAGGGAAGAAAACCGTTTGCAGTCGTAATTAAAAGAGAACTAGAGGTGCACAGCTAACATACCCTTTCCGATGAATTCAGTGGGAAGGTGTACTTCCCCTTTGGTGCTCCCAGGAGAGAAGTGTAAGCCATGAGCAACCATGGTGCTGACATATTTAGGGGCTCCTCTTTGTCCTTCTTCTCAAGGACTAGAGATTCCCACATAATTCCAAGGCAATGTATGTTGATATTCTGCCTTCTCCCCACCTCCGTAGCTGAGCGTTCTCTCTACCAACACTGATATTCAGGGTTTCACAGAGTCAGTGTAGGGAGTTTATCCATCTGAAAATTATTCTCCCTCATAATTTTTTTTTTTTCCCGTCCTCTTTTACTTAATAGGGTTAGTTTGAGGCTGGATTTTCTCCAAGAGCAAGTTCAGTTTAAACTCAGCAATTCCATGAGTTTTAGCAGCTGTGGGAAAAACATCCTTGGACAGTTCAATCTGCTGAGTGTCAGAAGCTGCTGGCAACTTTGGAGGTGGTATAACTTCTGAAAGACACTGACATTGTAAGGAAACTAAGTTTCAGATTATTTGACTACCAACTTCCCTAAGATGAATTATCTTTAGAGTAGCATGCAAAATTACGTTACAGGTGTAATAACTTTGTAGTTGAAATACCAACAGTTTTGTATTTGTAGATGGAAGCATCTAGAATGAATTTGTTCATTAAAAACTTGGGTTGTATCTACTTAAAAATCTAAATCCCAGTTCTCAATCTGGAAGTTAAAACACAAACTTTCCAGAAATGTATCGACTAAGACTGCCTGTTGTTTTATTACAAGAAAATAGAGTCAAATTCTGATTTCCTTCTAGAATTTGCTCCTTAATCTTTGTTGCTCAATGATTTTCTTAACTTGGAATGCGTATGAGGAGCTGATGATTTTGTTAATGCTTTTTGCCCTTTGGATAATATGAAAAATTATGGGGTTGGGGGATTATATCTAATGAGCATTTCTGTGTTCCCATCAATAACTCTTTTGATTATCATAAGTATAAACCTTCCATCCAGCTGTATAGGTAAGGAATCAATAGATTTTTCCATACCAACAGACCTATCATTCTTAGTAATGATTTTATTTTAATTTGTCTATATGGATTCCAATTAGTATGCTTGACTCCATGTGCATGGGATCTATCTTCTGGGCTCTTGCCTGCTTCATAGAAGCCATTGCCCTTTGTCTTTCCCCACTTGAAATTAAGAGTACCTGTTTTTAAGAGGATAGTATATTTCTTGTCCATATAGCTTCTCTTTCTGTCTCTTGTGAGGCTTAGAAAACAATAGCAACCTGCCTACAACATATATATTTGCAGTCCTCCTTCAGCAGTAGCTTTGTCAATGGAGGAACAAGTCTACCCCAAAGCATTCATCACTGTCCTCTACCTGGGGTTACTGCCCTCTCTGGTGTGCTAGCTGAGCTGCTCATGGGAGCTCTCCCTAATCCAATTCGGTCAAATTGAGCCACGTTAGGAAAGATTTGTTATTTAAATTACTTAAGCTGATCTAGCTTATTTTGACTGACATGTTTAGGGAGTTCTTATATATGCAGCTCAGCCAGAAGATTTGAGAAGTGGTAACCATCAGCAGGATGTGACGATAAGCTGAGGGCTTGGGTGGCAAAGAGCAGGTCTTTCCCAGCTGTGCCCAAACTGATTGAGGTATGCTCATCTACAGCCTGAAATTTGAGAACCTGCATTTCTTCATGGAGCACTCTTAGGGTTTTTTTGGCCATTAAAATGGAGAAGACTGCCAGTCCCTGAGTGCTCCCGTTAGCAACAATTTCACCTGGAACCACCTATGGTATATTGGCCAAGAGGCTTTGATTGTCCGCTTTTGAATGACTCCTGCCAGCATTATTTCATAGTTGAACTAAAGTGCAGGTCTCCCTCTGGTGCCTACTTTGTAAAAGCACAAGATTTTATAATTGGGCTGAGCAATTGAAAACCAACTGTATGAAAAGAGAAAGATCCCTTTGTTGTCCTGGTAATAGCAGTTCTGAGGGTGCTGACAGTAATGTTAGACAGTAGACTACTTTTTTTCTTGTGGTACATAGTGCTAATCAACACATAAATTCAGAACTTGTATTCACTGTCAGCTGTAGCAGTGCTTGTCCTCTGCATCTCTTCTAACAGTTAAATCTTCTGTTTGGGAGGTATATTTGTTAGTAGATATTTGGAAATAAAAACAGAGGATTTTTGTCAGTTTCTAATCTTTTTCACTTCCTTACCAGTCTCTTTTAGCTGTTAATTTTGAAAATTACTTGACCACACAAAAATTGGACTTTTTTATGCAACTAGAAGTTGTCTGCCTTGATGGATTTCAAATTGTGATGATCGAGATCTAATTTAAAGCCCCACTGATGGAAAGCCTTAGACATCAGAACATTGATAGGAGCACATCACCACACGTCCACCAAGCAAATGCTAAAAACTGATGTCATCAGTTAAATCACTTTCCACCTCAGGGCCTCTGACCCCTTCAGAGAACCACATTTCACATGAGTCCTTTGTTCACAGCTGTCTATGTGTAAATTTTTCTGTTCATATTCCCAAGAACACTCAAGCACAAATGTTTCTCACAAATATCCCGTTTATGCCATACATCAAAAGAACTCCATGCATTTTGGACTTGGTACTGCTGACTTTGAGAATACCTTGACAGCTCCTCATATCAGCAAGCAGTTCTTAAACAACCACAAGTGATGTGCATGACTCAGTCCTGCATGTTGGCATTTCCAGAAATAAGCCTGCTTTAAAAATGCCCAAAGAAATTGTTTTGAAATACAGTTCTAGAGGAATGCTAGTTTATGTTTCAGACACACGATTTTCTCATACTTTGTTGTGAACCAACATACGTCTAAACACTTCCCCGGTATGAGAAACAAAGCAATATAAAGGACTGATTTGGACTGCCCCAGTGTGAGCAAGGTCAGGTCGATGCTTAGAAATGATAAGCCAAAGGCAACCCCCCATCAATTTACCTATTTGATACAGTCTTACAGAACAGCAGTCTAATCCTGCATTTGAAGCTTGCCTGGGGGCAGCTCTGTGGACAATGTGCAGCAGAACAACCTACTCTGATGAGGTTTAGGACACTTTGTTCTAAAGCAGAGGAACAAGGAACCATGTGGAACAGGAATTCATTGTGGGGAGTCCCATCTTCTCGTGATGTCCATTGCTGTTTGTGTAGGGGACAAGCTGCTAGCCCTGAAAAGAAGACAGGTGGCCTTTTGACTCACTTTGTGAGTGATGATGATCAGATTGTTTTGGGGTTTATACAGGGGTAGGAGTTGTGTTGGCCATTAGTCTCCCTGTATTTCCCTACTCCTCTGATATAAAACTAGTGTTTCCCCATCTGACTGTTAGGCTGCAGTTTTCGTATGCGTTAAGTTAGTACTGCAGCAGGAATGGTAAGAGGGAAGGTGAGGTATGTTTTTTGGGGAGTTTTTCCTAGTGCACTCTCTTCCATTGTGCTGGTTTATCTGCTTTTATGACTGAATGTGAACCAGGTCCAGAAATTCAGCTAAAACATAAATACTACCCTGGTCTGCTTCTCAGCAGAATTAGTTCTGTGAATAGGTACAATATGCATCTGCACAACAACTGAGCCAGCACAGAGGTGGGGAAGAAACAGAAGGGAACTTCAAGAAAAAAGTGTACTTTTTTTTTTCCCCAAAAAAAATTTTTTTAAAAAGGAAGAAAGCAAGGATGAACAGGTAGCAGGTCACCCTGTGATTAACAGTTGTAAGGTGCCATTAAAGGGCTTCTGTTCATTCTCAGAAAAATGAATTCTCAGCTTAAACATCTGGCTGTAACTAGTTTTGTGTTGTACTCTTCTCCCATATTTTTCCAATTTTTTCATAGAAAACAAAACAAAGTGTTGAAGAAGCTCTTTCACGCTCTTCCCTTCAGCTTTCAAAAGGAATAAATTGGCCTCTGGATGCTTTGTAATTGTGGTGCTGTCCGAGGCAGGTCAGCAACCTCCTCTAAGAGCAATCAGAGTGCTAGATTACTTTTTCACTGCTAGCACTTAGTAGCTCCTTAAATTCTGCCCTTGAGTTAAGACATCCTCTCAAAGAAAGTCTAGGTCCCAGTGGTAACAGATGTATGTGGAGAGGTGGCAAATATTGCTTGCAAGGCTCTTTTGTTTTTTCAGTGGTATAAAAAATTGTTTTGTTCTGGAGGCTCAGTCAGATACTTTATAAGGCTTCTGAATCTTACTCCTCCATTTTCTTCCCAAGGAAACTTTCTTTCTTTGTGTAATTGTTTTGTCTTTAAGAATTTGTTTGCTTATAATCTTCCAAAGTGTCTTCGAATCAGAGAAACCCTCTCAAGAATACTGTGTTCTCAAAATGCACTCAGTGCTGTGGAGAAATATTGCTCAAAAAAGCTTCATAATCTTCATAATAAAATTAAGAAGGCACTAAAGATTACTGGAAGGTACCCAAATCTCTGTCAGTGCCAGATCATGGGAAAGT
Source organism: Limnodromus scolopaceus (assembly GCA_028565335.1). NCBI lineage: Eukaryota > Metazoa > Chordata > Aves > Charadriiformes > Scolopacidae > Limnodromus > Limnodromus scolopaceus. The sequence continues at coordinate 70,796,184 of JAOXNO010000013.1, read as the reverse complement.
CTGATAAAATATAGTTGTCTATCTGCCTGTTTACACCTGCACTGCACCTGTAAGGTGGGAATCACAGTAAGGATTTTACTGCAAAGCAAATAATAAAAAACATTCTTTTATGTTGAGAACTCAAGTTCAGACCTTAGACCAGTTGCTGGGGGGAGGAGGTCTTCAGAAGAATATATTGCAGCACCATAAAGATACTTTAAAATATCCAGCCACTTTTCCTGAGGAAAAGCAACACCTTTCTTGAAGGCAATACTTAAGATGATAATTTTTGTGCTGTCAAGTTCCACTGCAGGAATAATTCTTGTTTAGCCTGAGAGAAAAACTAAATGGTAGTGTTGTGCCATTTCTCAAAATGACCCTTTTCCTCATTTAATTCTTTTCAGAATTGCTTAACTAATTTTTACGCACATCTTGAGCAGTTGAGTTTTGCATAGACTTCAGTGAAATCTGAGTGTGACTTGTAGTCTGAGCATAACTTCTGGACCATCATCTTCACCGGGGCTTAAGTACATCCTTGGTGTTTTGTGAGTCTGGACTGAGTTTAGCCAGGAGCTAGTGTCTAGATTCTCAAATCACAGTACTGCTGGCCAGGCAACTATCTTAACAGCTATGCTTGCAGTGCTGTAGCCCGCTTCTTCATCCGCAGTGTTTTTCCTGCTTTTTCATTTGGCCGTTTCGCTCCCACCTTCTATTGCAAGTCACTTTCAGATTTGTTACTGCATACAGTGCTAAAAAGTCACCTGCTTGTCTTTTTTGATGGAACTACTGCTGTACAGTACTTTCTACGTGCAACCTTTGTATCCTTTGTTCTATCCTAATGCTCACCTCCTTTTTACTTGGCTTCTTTCACAGATAGTGTTCCTTCTCCCCTTCTGCTTGAATCCTTATTCTCAAACATTATTTCCTTAAGCACTTTAAAAAAAAAGCGCCATCTATTCTTCCACCTTGAGAACTGAACACAGCAAGGGGTGCAGATTTGTCTTTTAAATAATGCTCTTTTTTTTCAGAGTGTACTCTTTATTGTTCCTTTCTGTTGACCCTCTCATGGTCTCTAGTCTTTTCCTTCTCATACTGTTTTTTTTAAATCTTTTTGGATCAACTATGTAACTAAGTGCTTACCAGCAGGATTTCAAGTTGTTTGGGAGGTGCCAAGCTGAGCATTTTTTTAGATTTCCTCTGTTGTCACAGTAAGCTTTCTGTTGCTGATTTTGAGCATTGCTGGTAGTCAGCAAAATATCTTGCAAACTCTGTTGGCATGATTGAACCACACCACTAAATGTAAAACTCGGTAGTTGAAACTGAATATATTTACATTTGACCCTTTGGTCTCACACCAGTCTTTAAATACGAAAGCATACTGTTGTCCTTAGATTCATTGTGCCTGGACCCACCATTAAGGGGAGTTTGTTGGAAACAGTTCAGAATAAAGTAAAAGCTGGTGCTTTGCTAAGTAGTAGCATATCCACTTCTGTTTTCTAAAAGAATGCAAAGCCAATCCTGCTACTTTTACTTAAGTGGAAAACACATACTCAAGCAAACTGTCCTTTACACTGAATATTTTTTCCCAAACAATTTTAAGATATATTGAAAAAATTGTTTGTTTGTTTTTTCATGTCTGGAACATGTACGTATGCAGATTCTTAAGCCAGAAGCAATTACAAAGGTGTACATGTATGAAATACATTTCATAATAATATGTGAAAGAAGAATGTGTTGATTCCTAGATCTGAAAATGGTTATCTGAATGAATCTTCATATACTGTAGTTGGGGCTCCTCATGTTCCTTAACATACTTCCCTAATTAAACTGTTCATTTCCTAGATTTAAATAGCTGTCTCCAGCTGTTGTGCATTAGCAGATCCCCACTGCTAGTCTAAAAAATTGGCTGAAACTGTTCTTTAAATTTAGAATTTGGTCTGAGTTTAATTTAGCCAATGTTTACTACTATAACTTCTTCTCTTTCTCTGGAGAGAGAGGCTTAGGCGGTGAAGTAATAACATTTAACAGATATAGTAAGTCTCGGGTAGCTGTAAGAAAACTGAGTCTGAGGAACTAAAAAAATCTTATTGACAGAACATGAAAGTAACAATATTATGCTAGATAAACAAGATTAATAGAAAATTCTGAATCTGTCATGGTATGGCTAGGTGTATTTTTAAATAAGTATTTAACTTTATTGAAAAAAGTACTTAAAATATGATACATCTGTTAAAGACTGAACATTTTATCACCTACCAAGGTACAGAAAAGTATAAAATACTGTATTTTTCTGCCAGAGAATTACATCACTGAATCAGTCATGAGCTGATTAAGTAAACCTGCATTTTAAGTAACTAATCCATTCTTAGCAGTAGTAGCAAATTTTTTATAGATGCACAGAAATACTTTCTTCATTTCAGCTTATTCAACCATCTCAATTAATTGATTTCTGAAATCCAAAATGTTTTCTTAGCTTTATAAGTTACTCGGTCTCCTATATTCCCGTCTAAATAAAAGAATAAGTATGAGTTAAGATATTTTACTTCCAAAATCTTTGAGCACAAACACAAAACCAAGTTTAGCTCTCTGCTACTGATTATTTTCCAAAAAGAATTTATAATAAAATCACGCTAAGTAAAAAAAAACCAAAAAAACCCCACCCAAGTATTTAAGTGCATAACCTATTTTTAGTTAAATAATACTAAAATAAACAATCAGAAAGGTAAGCTTCATGCACTGTAGTTAAATTTACATACAAATAAAAATTCCTGTAAATTATAAATAAACCCCTGGATATTCAGAGTTTCTTTAATTCTTTTAGGATTAAGAATGGTCCATTTCTCGGCTCAGTTAATCTTTTCACACCTTATCATCACACTAATAAGTGTGAGCAATGTATCATCCTGTTCAGCAAAACCTACCAATGTCGGTTAAAAGACAGTATTTATCATTTTGACTTAATAACGCCCAGTGAAAATGTGCCTTTCCTTAGAATGTGGGATGCAGCTGCTGTTAAAATGTAAGATTCAAGCAAGCAGAAAACCTTGATTTAAACCAGGATTAAAATCTGTGGTGGCCTTAGTTTTGTTTGTTTGTGGTTTTTTTTTCTTTTTCCTTCCAATGAATCCATTCTGCTGCTCCCATGCCTCCAAGTTTATTCATTCTTGTTAAAGCAGCTATCTGGTGCGACAGGGGAAAGATATACTTTACATATACTGAACAAACTGAATCATAAAGGATGTGTTCCCAATATGTAATGAAAGAGAGAAATAAAACTGAACCCTGAATCTTTGGAAACTGCAGATATGGTTGAAGAGGAGTGAAAAGACCATTGAACTGAGCTGGAGAAAGCAACTCTCACTAAATTGATCTGATTCATTTCCATTTTATGTGTGTGTGTCCAGGGGAGTTAAAGAGAGCCGGGAAGAAGGTGGGAGCAAATTTGAATTAAGGTTAATTTGATTAGTGGATAGATGAAAAGAAGGATAGAGTGGGAAAGGTAAATTTAAAAAGCAGGTTGAGCAAGAGCTAGCTGAACTTTGTTCTAGCCCATTTGTAGTACCTGAAACATTTTTGTATCTTCTCCTTAAATCTGGCTTTCTATTCGGTGTGGTTTAGTTTATTTCTTATTCTCTGAATGCAGTTGCTGTTGGTTTTTTTTCTGATAACCAACACTAAAAAAATCCCCACCAAACTCATTCAGCTGATTTGAGGAGTATGGAGTTAACTACTCAGCAAAGTGTAGGATGACTCATGAGACTCCTGGTTTGAAAAGGTCCTCAATGACTGTGGGGATGGACCCCTGTAGCCAAACAATAGGAGGTGGAGATGAACAGCTTCAAGGTGCATTTCCATTGCAGCTTTCAAGCTGAGCTGGGTGGGGACTCTTTGGTTTCCCTTTTGACCCATCCCAAACGATAGTTTCCTGCCCTTGTATGAGCATTGCTGAGGAGCTGATCTACTGGTGAGGCAACTGGGAGAGCTGGTGAGTTTTATACCAGGTGAAGGGTACAGGGGGTAAAAGATTCCTGAATCCTCTCCCTTTGAGATCAGATGAACTCCAGTGCTATTCCCAAGGGATGGGTCTGGGGCACCCTGGGGGTGTGAAGAGTAGGACTGTGTTAGATATATTTTAATTGTTTTCATCATTTAGTTAATCTTCAATGGGCTCAGTTATTAGGAGACCATTGATTGTGGGGAGGAAGAGAGGAAAAGTGAAGATAAAAACAAGCTGTAGGATAGAATATATTGTGATGGTGGGACAAAATGTTCCATGACCTGCTACAAAAAGTCTTTGGACATTTTGGTATCTGCGCAAGAACAGTTGTGATTGATTTATCACTGACTGGTTACATTTCTTACAGTCATCAGGTTTGTCAAATCACATCAAGTAGAAGAGAGAGCTTGCAATTCCTGGGAAGAGCTGTTTTCAGTGGAAACTATATCTGATACCTGCAAAGACCGTCAAACACAACAACAAGGTCTCTGAGCTGGACCCAGCTCTCCTTTTTGAAGAAGACCTTTCTCTGTTTCAGTTTCATCATTGAGTTACTGTCAAAGTTCTTGATTTCAAAGTAATATAAAAAGTCTTTATGTTGCCTGTTAGCTGATAGAAAACAAAAAAGAATAAAAGGAAAAACAACCCAGTTATTCCCCAGAATTAATTTCTTTCCACTGATTAAAGTAATTCTTCAGGAGCTGCAATATCCCTGTATCATGGAATCGTCAGAGTTGGAAGGAACCTCTAGTGATCATGTAGTCCAACTCTCCAACTCTGTAATGGGTATAAGGGACAGGGAAGAGTAATAGTGAAATTATAACTGTCTGTTTCAGTTATAGTTTATAATTTACCTGCAACATAACACCTTACCTGTAAGAATCTGTAGACTCTCATTCTCTTCAATCAACCACAGCTAAAATTAATGCTATGTTGGCATAAGTTAACACTGGTGCCATAAAAACCAGAAAGTTCTTTTCCCGGGCCTGGCTGCTTCTTCGTGCTCCTTCGCATGGCAAAGCTTTTGGGCAATAATGGTGCAATACCATACTGGAAACCAATTTAAGTTTAAAATATTTTTTTCTTTATGAGGACATTTTAAAGCTGGATCTGTTTCCCAGGCTGGTTCATTGTGTAGCTAAAAAACCCATGCTGATGTTGCAGGAGGTGGGGAGGGTTTAAAGAGCAGGGACTGCTTATATTGGCACTAGTGTCCACACAAAAAGAAAACTACCTGGTATCATCGCGTTAGACAACACTCAGTTATGCTGTTATTTTTCACATATTCTTATGGAAATGTGGAGGGTTTGTGTGGTTTACTTTGTTTTCATTTATAAGGCACTGCATTACCACAGGTCTCTGGCATTGGTATCTCAGCTATGTGACTGCCTGAATATCACCTTGCTGTAGGGTATAGTTGAATTTCATTGAGGGTGTTAAATCCAGAGACTGTAGCAGGCTGTGTAGGTATAGAACATCTCACTTTTGGTGTAGGAGGTAATCCGGATTTTACCTGTGTGGTGGCTTTCTGCTCTAAAAGTGTTACATGTTTTCAAGTGTCTTCTGCTTTGACCTCTTGGAAGCTAATTAACTTCAAACATCAGGGCCCTCACTGAAAGCATTTCTGTGAAGAGCTAGCTAAAACTTACAATTTCCAACACAGGCAAATTCTGACAGACAGGATTTGATTGGGTTTAGGGGGAACAACAGAGGACAGTGGGGCTTTTTCTTGGTGGAAGTCAATTGAAATTAACTTTTTGACAGTAGGAATTCTCATCTTGTCTTTTCTTGGGAATGTTGAAGTTGAGCTGACTTCTAATACTTTAACCTGCATTTCACCACTGTAGCATATCATCTTCAGGGTGTCGTCATTTAGGAACCTGAATATAGTATTCACTCAAATGAACCAGGATCTTTGGCCAAGTTATTTCTTCCAGAATGCACCAAGAGTTGTGTCTCTCTTGTGCTTCCTACACAGGGAGGTAGGAGGCATGCCTGCATAATGTGAGGAATTGCATCATCTTCTGAGGAAGGGCTAGTGATCCTCTGAAAAGAGTGGGGGCTTTAGGAGCTTGGAGGAGAGGCCATTGTCTCAATTTTTGTGGGAAAAGGAATTAAATTGGGTTTAAATTACATTAAAGCAGAGTGCATTGAGTTGCTTTAAATACCATGTTGAGATGTTCCGACTTGGATCAGACAAAGAAGAAAAAATGTCTTATGATTTTGTTGATTGGAGAAAATAAAACTTTCAGGAGAATTGAAATTCCCCATGGAAACATTGATTTAATGAAAACTGCCTTACTGATAAGAAAGTACTTAATTTTAAGTGTTCCTGACAACATTTAAATTTAATAAGCAACATATTTATATTGCCAAACTTTCCAAACTGCCTCTGTAACCCTGACCCTAAAGTGCCACTGGTCTGAATGAAAGAGAACATAAGGGCTGCTACTCCAGTTCAAGCACTTGATCTGCTGGTGACCTTGGCTTTTACATAAAGCTTCTTTACCCTGTTGTCAATGAAGTATTAATCCTCATCTTTCTACTTCTTAAAAATACTCAGTGGCTTTTGATGTAAGAGATGCTCTGCTAGACTGGCCTGGAGATCCACCAAGGTACTATCCTGTCTTTAAATGGCAGTAGTGAATGGATAAAGAATAGTAAGAAAGCACAGAGTGACTCTTCTTTTGGCATACCCTACTCGTTACCGGGAAACAGTAATTTTAAGAGCTTTCTGAGTTATAGTTTGCCCTCAGTGTTTAGTAATCTATAATGGATCTATCGTTCATAAATTCATCTAGTCTCTCCACTATGTGATGTGGCAATATGTTCTGCAACTTGCTTTTATTTTTAACTAAAAATGTAATTATTTTTTTCTGCTAAGTGTCCCCTCCTTTTTGTTGTTGTTGTCATGGGAAGTATAGGAAATATTTCCTATTCCATTTTTTATTAATCATTTCGTATCCATCTTAACCTCATTCATCTCTTCCCCAGACTGAAGAGTCAGTCTGTTCATTTTTTACTTCTTTGGAAGCAGTTAAAAACTTCTGATAGGTCTTGTCGCTTGAGATCATCTGATCTCGAAAAAGGATGGAAAGACAACTGCACATGGAATGTGGATAGTATTCTAGTTTATACCGTGCAGTACCTGATGAATGCAGGCAAACTTCTAAAAGTTCATTAATTGTGTTTTGGGTTTTCCAGCTTAGAAAAAGGTCTTGTCTCCAGAGTTCAACATCTTCATGTCTGTGATGAGTTGTAAAGGCAAGACCTCAGTGGCAGTGGGAAGTACAAAAAAAGATGGTGCTTTAGATTTATTTTGGATGGAGGTGGGGTGAGCTAAAACAGTTGGAAAAAGAATAAGACAAAAGCAACCTCAGAAGGTTGCCGGTCCTGATAAAGATCTGTCAAGAGGCTTTGAAATCTAAAGCCTGTTTCAGTAGAGAATTCAGTTTTACGCATAGAATACTGTAGCTTAATTTACCAATCCTTGGAAATACCAGGAGTTCAAACAAGTCCCTCAGAGTGCCCTCTGTTCTAGGAAGTTGGATTGTAAAGTTGTTTATCGTGTCTGTCCACCCCCACCCATATAAAACATGAGCATTTCCATCCCATAGACACTTAAATTTTAAATACAGTCAGCAGAACCTTAATTTCAGCTGTTACTTTTAGAAAAGTCTTGAAGGATTTCTCTTTAACTCGGGATATTACCACTTTCATTCTTCAGAACTGGCTCCAAACTCTTTGACAGAGAATCACAGCAATTTAATTTTCTATGTGTATTACTGCTGTAATATGTACAAAGTAAATCCTCTCCCCTAATAATAAGTAACAGTTAAAAGTATTTTCAATTAACATTATTAAAATGACAACTAATACTGAAAAATGTACTTCCATGGTCAGTTGTTTCCATCTTATTTCTCCTAATTTTATCTGTCAAACTGAATTTATCTAAATTTGGTTGCAACTTTTAATAGCATTTTTATTCTTTTAAGTCAAAAATTTTTTTCAAGAACTTACTCCACTTTGTTAGAACAGCTTCCCTAATTTGTGGTAGTATTTTGAATTCTCCATTTCCCTCCCTTTTTACATAAATACGCATATCACTGTTCTTCAGAATATAGTCTATTCATGGTTGCTATAGATCCAAGTATTAGTAAGTCAATCTTATAATGTGGATATACTATCCATCCTGATGTCCAAATCCCAGTTATTCAAACTGATGGTCACATCAAAAACAGTAGTAGTAAGCATTCCACTATAAATGTATGTTGCCTTGGAGAAACCCTCTAAGGAAACGCTGAAAAGGAAACACTGGTCAATCTGCGGGTTTTGGGTTGGATTTTTTGAGATGGGGGAGGAATGGTGATGTAGACTGCAAACTGGATGCCTTGGTCTAGACAGGATACTGGCACTTGAAAAGCTGTGAAGGTGTAAGAGAGAACGGTTCAACTTACACAGCGGCGTTTTGGGGTGTAAGGAGGCAGACTGAAACAGTTATATTATGGCTAATGGCAGAAGAAAGCTTACACTGCTTCCAATACACAGATTACACTCAATAAAAGGGCTGTTGCTCTCATAATGTTACGCTAAAAAAAAAAGGGCAAAATAAATGTGTGCTCTAGCAGTAATTGGTGCATCTCTTTCATATCCTATCATAGACTGGTAGGCTGGAAAAAAAACATCCCATTATAAGTTCAGCTACTGTTAGCAGGGCATCTCTAAGGTATATACACACAAAAGCATACAAAATCCTTTAGAAGAAATAAAACTGTTTTCCCCCAGATTTCTTTTTGAAAGTGACACTTGCTGTTTGTGTATAGTGGAAACTCAAATGAAATTTCACATTCATCAGTAACTGTATCCTTTAGGATTAAAGAGGAGTCTGTTTCAGTTCTGTTTCTCCTTGCTCCAGTGAGCTGTCACAGAGTCCTGGAAGTGTCAAGAAGAATAATTTCATTTGGAAATTGACATCCGAATATCTGGATTTAAAAAAAAAAAAAATAATCCTTGACTTAAATGCTTTTCTAGTTTGTGGGGCTTTTTTGAAACAGAGCTCTCTGGATGAAGATTCCAATATGGCCCCTGAATAATTATTTCTAAGTGTCAGATGACAAGTTAAAATGACATTGTGCCTACAGAACAAAAATTAAAACTTATGTAACCCTTCTTTCATTTATGGGGAGTACTAATATAGGCTCCTTACAAAAGTTTGTTTATTTTGTTTTCTGGATTGGGGTGGTTTCATTTTTACATATCCTTTGTTTTAGTTGTTAGAGAGCAAGACTTCAAACGTGCAGTCAGGGTAAGGAATACATAGAAGAAGGAACAAAGTCCTAATCCTTTGTTTTGACACCGTATTGTACTTGCTTACTGTGGAAAGATTCAAGTCATAAAACAACTTTGGGTAGAAATGTTTTTGAAGGAGATGGAATTTTCAAAAATGTGATACCACCGTCATGTAATTGAAGACATTTCAAAAACAAGAAGTGAAAGACAAACATGCAAGCAAGAAGTTGGAAAGTTTTCATACACTTTCCAGTATTTTATAAAATGTAATTATTAGTTTCTAAGAACTCTTGATTATGCAATTAATTATCTTCAATGCTTACATATAATTTGTAATTATTTTCATGCATATAAACTCAGTATTTAATCTTTAAAGTAATCTCCAAAAACTAAACATTCCTTCAGGTAACTTCCTCGGCTCTGATTTTATTTTTTTTTTTTCAGGTTGAGGGACTCTGGGTTAAATTTCCTTTGTGTTCATGACAAACCGGTATGAACTATGCTGCTACAGAACAGCAGCAATTTCACCATAATTCCACATTCTAGTTATTCCAGAAAAACTCACCACTGCTGTATTTCCACTTGCTTTTTTTTTTTCCTGCTGTGTCCCACTTCCATCACAGAAGCCTATGATTACACAATAAACCAGCTGAAAACCAAAACATTTTTGGATGTATTTATTTTTAGGTGGATCCATCCACCAGTTTATTTCATAATATTGCTACTTTCTGGAAAAGGAAGGAATCAGCCATGTTCTTTACAGTAACAGAGCCAATTTATTCCAGATTCAACAGAATGTGTAACAAAGGTGCTTGTCATGGATTAGAATTCTGAGAATAAGGAATAAAAAAGGAAAAAAAATAAATCTTACATTCCCCAGAAATGTAATATATGCATTACTAACATACTTTAAAAAAACAAACAAACAAAAAACTAAAACATTTTAAGAGGAAAGCACTTCTTAAAAGTTGAAGGAATTATTTAAGGATATTTAACTTTCCCTGATGCTTAACTGTGTGATTTCAGATTAAGAAAATCAAATCTCACACTGGTGGCATGACTAATCTAACTCAATATAATGAAAAGAATAGCCTTAAAATCGAAGTGTAAATTAATCAATGATAAGTATCTTGGTGACTGATTAGCAATAATAAAAATAGTAAGGAAAAGGCTGAACCTGTGTGTTACTTAAGTAGCAAGGTGTGGAAGGTGCAGGCTCATGAACTACATGATGAACGAAGTACGGTAGTCTGGACACAGTTTCCAGGAAATCCCTTTACAAAATCATTAGTGTGCTTTGGATTGCATCTGAATTTGTACATTTATTATACAGATTCAATTCTGTTCTCTGTAGCTCCAGTGAAATGGTAACAATATCAAGTAATTTAGTTTAATTTTTGATTAACTGTAGAGATAAGATTAAATCCTGGGCTGAGTAGCACTAATTGTACTCTATGGTGCTAAAGTATTAAGAACGCTATCAAAAACTATCACAAGAGACCTTTAGTATGCAAAAATATTTTTTAAATGTATGTTTTAAAACATTCAAATTAACCAGTAGCTATTTTGAATTTGCAGGTGATACTGGACATTGCCAACAGATGACTAGATTAATTACCAGTACCTGAAAAAAAGGGAAATTACGTATTTTTAAAGAAGATCCTGAATTCAAAAGATTTTTAAAAAATGCAACTATGTCTAGAAACAGATGGACTCTTGGCCAGGAATTTGCAGCAGTAAGTGTTTGGATGCAGTGTAGGTATGCAGTAATAATGCTAGGTGTAAAGACAAATGTGTAGGGAGAGAAGGACTCTCACCTGTCCTTCCAGTCAAATTTGGAAGAAAGTGACATATGATTCTGTATTTCAATGTTACTGTAACTCTACTACAACAAAATAAGTATGATGCCATATAACTAGAATTTGGCAACTTTCTTCTAAATAAACTATTTCTATTTTACATAGGCAGGGATTACCAAGGCTAGAAGTTTGGATGACCAACATGCTAGACCTTGCCTGAGCATTCCCTGAATTTGAGAAGTTCTTTGTCCAAAGAAACAGACTGGCATTACTTCTGTGGGAAAGGTGTCTTGTGATGCACAGGCTATTTTGGAAGGGTAACTCCCTGCTGTTGATACTGGCCTGTGATGACAGTTTCTTAGTTTACATTTTCATCTGTAAATGATGCTTATGTTGCAATGTGATGATAATTTTACGTGAATTTTTACATTCTTTTGTGGCATTAGTTTGAATATGAGGTTTTTTTCAACAGAGAAAGGCCAATAGTGCTAAGAAGTTAGCTATGAAAAGCAGCTCAAGTAAAATAGTGTTCATGCTTACGTACGTATTTAAACTGACTTTACATATGAAAAGACATAGTGAAGGGGAAAATAGATGCCAGCATATTACATGCTTAAGTCTTGATTCTCCATGCACACATTAGTCAATTTGTCTTATTTCATAAACAAGGTGGTGAGACAGTCATTTATTCTCTACAGGCTATACAGTATAGAAATAATAATTTGAGATCTATCAGTGAAATTGTACACATAAGACAAAAAGAAAGGTTTGGGTCTCACTTAAAATACTTTCTAAATAATAAAAAACCTGTTAGCGAACAGTGACTGTACCACAAACAGCTGCATAAATTAAAATGAACGTAATGATTTTTAATTTTTTTAAAAATAAAGTGTTATTTTGCAGACTTTTATAAATTACTTCAGCGTTGAAACTAGAGAAATGAGTAAGGGTTTAATATGCTGTTACAGTATAAAATGATGAGGAAAATAATCCTCAAGGCATTGTTTGGAGAGCAAACTATGATGTGGGAATAGGAAAAACACTGCAAATAACAGTATCAGATTCAGACAGGGACAAATACAGGGAAATGTAAAAAAAGCAACTGAGACTGGATGAGATAGCATGAGAGATGATATTTTTTTTTTTGCTTTTCCAAGAACTACTCTTTTAAACAGATGAAGTGTTATCTTAGAACTGAGTACAGTGGGTGGTTGAGGATGTACCAAAAGCCAATACAGTATCCATATCTGGTAGAAAATACAGAAAAATATGTTCTTCCTCTGCAAAACAGCACATGGTAGTTTCTATACAATATTTTTGTAGTAATAATAGAAAGCTGACATGACGTCTCTGCAGAGGGAAAGACTTGAATGCAAGTAGAGAAGGAAATTTGTGCTTGTGGAAGGTAACTCTTGGTTGCTTTGATCTTGAGCATGGACATCTTGAGGATGGACTTTAACAAGTTGTAGTGCCATACCAGTTCTGCCTAAATGAAGATTACAGCCATGGTTCTTCTTAGGAAAAAGCTCTGGCTTTCCACAGACTATACAGAGCATTGGCAAAGTCTGCAGAACAAATATTTTAGGTTTCCTTAGTGTCAGTGTTGTGACCTTAAAGGACACAGGTTTTAAGTGTTTTGTCAAGAGTGCAGTGGCTACTTCATGCTACAGCCAATTTTGATACAATATTTTCTGGACAAAAATAATGGACAAGAAGTGTTTTGAGTAACAAATCACTTTTTTTATTTTGTTACCTGAGTTCGGAAATTACATGTATTGTTCCTTATCTTACTTCATACCAGAGGTTAGCAAATTAAAAATTCTTCTGAAGCATACTTTTATAGCTATATTACTTCCAAAATTCTTGTTAATCATGTAATAGAGAAGTTGCTGCTACCCAACTATTTTTAAAAATCTGAATTATTGAAAAATGAGTTTAACTACTTCAGCACAAGTTGCTGTTTATGAAGCTGCCATTTTCCAAGCCTAAAATACTTTGCTTTTAATGCTGTTTGTTGTCATTGCCAAAGCATGAGGGATTTTGAGGTGAGACAACATGTTTTATGAACCAACATCATGGAAATCAGAATAATATAGTGTCTGTTACTTTTAGTGTGCACGTATGGACTGATGGTGGATAGGATCAGTAAATAATGGAGCTTAAGACAGTGCATATTTTCAAAAGACAATAGAAGAAAAGCTTATAGGCATCAGTCCCTTTGATTCAGGAGTTGTAGTATCAATGTAATGTGTTAGGTTGAATGACTAGCGATTTGATGTTAAAAAGTATGTATCATGCCTAAAGCATTAGCTGAATTTTGGGAAAATTCACAATTTTTGGAAATTTATTTTCATACGAATTCTGTCCGCAGAAGTTATATGCATGTTAAAAACAGTGATACAACATATACTAGTTTTATATCTGATTAGTATGTTTGAAGGATGAAAAGATGAGGCCTAAGGACCCCTTAAAGTTACAAATACTGGTGAAATAATAATTAATTTGAACACATACCTTATTGAAAAACTTGCACTACTAATGTGCCTTGTGTGGGCCTAGTAGGAAGTTAATTATGTGCCGAAGATCACGAACTTATTTGTATGTACTCATATTTATTTTTTTTTGTTAGGAAGGAACATGCTGAAAGAACATTATAAAATTTCCCTGTTTTTACAAATAAACTCTAAAACATTGCAAGCTGGAAGAATCTTTGCCAAGCAGTGATCCCACAGCTTGCTTTGTACTCCACAGCCCACTTCCAAAAGAAAATGGGCAAGTGGAGTCATGGAAGCTGTAGTGGTATTAAATAAGAAACAGTAATTCAGGTTCAGACTAAAAGCAGGGGAGACAGAGCTACTTGAGACCTAAAACAAAGAAATACCTTTTTTCTACTGCAAAAATAGTTCATCTACTAATAAATCCCATAGAGAAACAGAACATCAGAAATAAGGCAGCTGTGCAGCACTGAGGTTGATTAATTTGGGGAAGTTTCCATATCACCAGCTTCTCTAGATGGGATTAGATCAAGTGTTGAGAGAAGTCATATTGCAGGTAGAGTGACTGAGGACCCGTGCTCATACAGCACCAGTATGTTCTTCTAGGACATGTTGGAATTGAGGTAAGGAATACAGAAAATGCTGTTCTTAACTATGGTCTGGAATTGTTTGGTATGTTTTTCTGTATTTGAAAGCAAAAATGCAGTCATGATCTTGTATGCAGAAGCTTGATTTATGTCTTGCTGAAATAAGCTTTTGGTGCAAGGGTGAGAGGAGCCTGGTAAGTGCATGTTGTGCCTTATCAGATGCAGCAATTCCAAAGAAAGCTGTTGCTACTATCTTTATTTAGGACTAGCACCTCAGGACCTCTAAGAGAAAAAAGGAAGACAAGATTACTAAGCTTCTAAGAGCTTATATGAGGTCTGTGTCCCTTCTTATTGAAGTTTGTTCAAGTGATCTGCAGTAGCAGACTCATGTCACTGTCCCTTCTGCAATCAGCAGGCTGCTGAAAAGCCTTGTTTTCTGTTAGTAGATAAAAGTGTTATTGTAGAATTAAGTAGAATTTGATAAATCAAGTACAGCATACCAAGTTCGCTCTTCAGCTGTCCTGTGATTTTCTTCTTGCTCCTCTTTCTTGTTACAGTTCCCATTTCTGAAGTTTGCTTAGCCATGACAAAGTGTTCTCTAACATTTGGAGTGTGGTTTTGCTGTGACCTACTCTTGCCTTAAAATGCTCTATAGGTAAAACATTTTGAGTCTTTATCAGTCAGTTGTCTTTATGGAGTCTTTGTAATTGAGTACTGTTGAAGGTTCGGTTTCTCTTGCTTTGAAAGCAAAAGTCTACAGTCTTGATGCTTAATGTTGATGAATTCTTCATCTGCTACTCTGTATTTTTCTAGCTGAAGTATAAAGTGACAGTATTTCTACTGGCTTTATACTTTAAGTAAAAAGTAGTCAAGCTGTTGAAGCTCTTATTGTGAGGTAGCTTTAATTTATTACTACATTTCCCCAAATCTTCACATCTCAAAACATGATCATCTTTGGGTGAGAGTTTTGTCTTTCATATTATATTTTTATTTTGAGATGGTGTTGGTTGCACCAAGTTTGGGACCTGTACTTTTCATGACTGCAGTGGAGAGATACTAGCTACAGAATTTGACAAGTGCAAATGGAATATTTACCTCTGGGGAAAAAAAAAAGATCCAGGATTTTCTTCCTGGGATATAGCTTTTACAAATAAATTGAAGATGGGAACAATTTCCTTTGCTAGGGAAGGGGTGGGTGATGCTGAGATCTAGTGATGAGAAAAATTTTAATAACTTAATTATATAGTGATAGTTATGTAATTGCTTTGACTGCCCAAAATGTGTATCTTAAATGAAATGCTAGTAGTTTTTAATAGTTTCTTCTGATTAGGGCCATTTCTGTTTAAGAAGATAAGCCTCTTTGATGCTACTTGTTCTTATTGTGAAAGGAGGAAAACAGTGCATGTTTGGTACAAATACATTGTTGCAGACATTTGTTTATGTTCAGTATTTGTACAGATATTAACGGCTTTTCATATATTTTTCTTCTGCTTTTGTGTAAAGTAGAAAATATATTTGTCTTATCTCTTTGTAAACAAAAGGTTAGAATAACTATGAACAGTGAGTTGATGAGATTAAGATTTTCTAACCATTTTTGCAATAGTTAGATAACTATAATTAGGGTAAAGCAGTTAATAAATTCTGCAGTGGGCACACAACCACAACTTGCTGTGATTATTTCTGTGTAAATTGTATCTGGAAAGATCTGTGATGCTGACATTTTAGCATCAATCATCAGTGGCGACTTGTGAGGAAGTAAATCTCAGGCAAACTGTTTCTCCAGGGAGTTAATTCTCTAAAGCAAAGTGACTGTGTCACAGGCCCTCCCTCCCCACCTGTTTCCCTGGTGTCCTCTATGGAAAAGGCTTCTTACTGAGATCTTTTTTCTGACTGCGAACTGTATTTTTCAATAGATCATAAAGGAAGCGCAGGCACAGTGATACTCAGTTTGTTGAATGTAAGTATGAGGCATAAAACTTCCTAAAGTGCCTTTTCAGGAGGTGGCTGTGCAGCCAGGCATGGCAAGCGCCGCAGCTGTGATTCCCTGGAACCGTTGGCTTTGATGAGAATGTGGTAATTAAATTATTTTGTCTATTGTCTTTGTTAAGTCTATGGAAGGATATAAGTCATAAAGTTGATGATAAATTGCAAGCTTGACTGAGACAATTGTATTTTTATAGGCAACTTGATTAGGAATTTATACAGAGGGTGAATTAAAACTTTAATTATGACCTGCAGGCCAGTATATTAATTGACTGTTGCGGATAGCCACAAAGTTAGCTGTTGCATGACTTGTGCCCAGGAATCCTAAAAGAATGGACAGTCTTTCACTGAAATAAAGCTTGGGAAAAAGAGAAATCTTAACATTTGTTTTAGTATGGTTATTTAATTTTTGGAAGGAGGGTTAAGATACACGGTTCTCCTTATTACACAGCTAGCATGAAGGATCACCAGAAGTGTATTAATCCTTTATGTGACTCCTATTCATACACATAAACGTGTTCCGACTTCACTGCACGTGCTGCTTCCTCAAAAGGAGGCTGGGAGCAGCTGTGCGTTGTAGAGCAGTGATCCCGTACAAACTCATCCTGCTGGTCCCGATTGCCAGAGTGGGTGAACTCTGTGTTGGCAGGCCTTGGGACAGATCAGGTATCATCCCTCATCCTAGGGCTGTCACAAAAGTAACACAAAAGCTGTATCATCTGCTCTAGCTAATTTGACAGAAAGGCAATAATCTCCCCGCATCTGAGCCATGTATATTTTGTACAGCTCTGCTTTTAGAACAATATATATGTAATACAGCCATCTCCATAGCCAGGGAGTCCTGTACCGTATAGACACTCTGACCAGTCACGCTGTAAGGATGCAGCAGCTCAGTTTACAACAGTTCATCAGCTGTTAATCCAATCACTCTGTCCTGCTAATCAAATCAGTCAGCTCCAGGAGTGTGTGGCGACAGAGTTACGTTCACTGCCAGGCTAACGCAAATGGAGTAATGTGGAGCTGCAGTGAAGATGAACTCGGGGATTTATACAGTATCTTAGTGTAATATTTTAATGATGTTATTTGAACTTAAACCATACAATACTATGGTTTTGGTATTCTGAACGTATGTATGTTAAGCTGTTTTTGAAATTTACCTGCTCTGAACTGGTGTTAAGTCATATAATTGGAAATGACATCTTTTCTAATAAAATGTGTACACTGAAGATTTTAGCGCACATTTAGTAGACCTTCAGGTGTATCTTGACATCCTCATCAAATTTGTTTTTAAATAATCATCTTCCCAAAACTACTTTCTCCTTTTACTTTAAGCAAAACTTGGGCACGTTAAGTGTTTTCATGTGTTGTATGCTGCTATATATTGGTTGCATTTTTTAATGTAGAATGCATTTATTTTATTTACACTAAGAAGTATTTGAATACTTTTTGTCATTGACTTCTGTAAGATTTTAATAAATAGAGGATATAGTAATTCATAAACATTGCTGATTGCTTAAGGATGATCATTTAGGTCCCATTTGTACATGGAACAGTTTCCAATTTAACCAAGGCTGACTGTTCACATGTAGCACATACTTGTGTGTGAGACTTGCATTTATTCTAGCTTCAGTTTCTGAATTGGGGAATGTCTACAGGAATTTGGCTCAACTGGAGAAAATCAGTAGTGTGACGTAGTTGGTGCTGTGACCCCCACCTATACGTATTCTGCTGTGCAGCACTTTTATTTTGGACTAGATGTAGTAGAGCCTTTCAGGATCAAATATCTATGCTACAACGTGTGTTGAAAGCATTCAGAGTTATTTGCTTGGACCTGTGTGCCCCCTTAGGAGTTGAAGCATGACAGATAACACCATTGCATTGGTAACACCATTTCCAGTTTATTTTCCTCTGTAAGAATCCACATCATTTATACAAAAACTGGTCTGTGAACAAAACCATTCCACAGTAAGCAGGAACAGTGAGGAGGGGAGAAGGATTTGCTTCTGAATTGCAGTATTGCTCTGAACACAAACACTAATGTAAACATAGCCTTCACATAACAGAACAAGACCTTCTCCTGTATTTTACAGACAACGGATAAGAGTATGGAGTCAAATAGATTCTATTCTGTTAACTTGAAATTAATTTAGTCTGACATGAATACGAGGACAGAGAGGAACATCATGGGAATGAAAAATGGATTTATGATAAACAAGGCAGCAGTCCTTGAATATTTACATGCTTACTTATATGTTTATTTTGCATATGTTTTTTGTTCCCTAACTCAACAGCTGTACCTTTAATTTCTTCAAATCTTCTGTTAAAGTACAATCTTTATATAAATATATAGAGAGCATACATACACACACAGAGTATGCCTTATATAGAGTTTACAAATGTACCCAAATTATGATGCTTTAGACTGAGAATATCCTCTTGAATTTCATCCTTGCTTTGATTGACCTGAACTAAAGATCTTTCATCATGGATTAAGATAGCGTGTCCTTTTTGTGACTGTAGCAGAACGAAGAGGTTACTGTACCTGTCCTGCCTATAGGGGTTTATTGTCCTCTGCTGGAAGTTGCAGTACTCTTAGATGTGTCAGAAAACACCGCATATGTGGCTCCTCTCCAAACCAGTTATTTCAGGATGCCAACACTAGCTGAGGTATTCTTAATATCTAAACCAGGTCACTTTGGCAGAACTCCATTAGGGAATAATTACAGAAGAAGTTGTACTGACAGATGGGGAGGAGCTGTTGTCTCTGAGCACAAGATGGGGAGGAGCAGTTGCAGTGTTGCTGTTTTCACCTGGTGCAGATGCAGCCAAACAGCGTTTTGGCCTCCAACGTTACCTTGTTCTTGTGTGTTTCTTTAAAAAATATAAATACAGTATATTTTGTTAATAAAAGTAATTAAAATCAAAGTGTTTGCTTATTCAGGAAAAGAATGCAAACATGAACTGGTTCTCACCACATTCATGGAAAGAAGGGAAATTTACCATTTTACAGAAGGGAAATCTCAGATGTAGTTATGGTGTGTGGGATTATAATTTGGGCACTCCGCTATTGGATTATACCTCTGAGCAGTGCATTGTTTTTCTGTCAGTTTTCATGTGGGCTGAGTTTTTGAGTGTCGTTGATCAGTACCCTATGTGGGGAAAGTGACAACTTAGCATGCTAAAATAAACTAGGAGATGTTATCTTTTGCCACCCAGATAGTTTGCCTGATACCTTTCCCTCACACTTGTTTTGTCTTTCCTCTTTATATAATTTTCCTTTTTGTTTTGATTTTTCCACAACATTTGAAAGCGAACAATTAGCTGCAAATCCTGGCAGTACAGAACCTTTTAATCACTAAAAATAAATATTACCCTGTGGCAGAAGGCAATGGACACTGTAGAAATGGTAGTTGGCATGAACTAGTTGTCACCAGCATTTCTGGTGTGATCACGGCTACGGATATGGCCTAGCTCTTACCCTGGTGCCTAGGGGCACTCTGCCAGTTTTTAACCCTCAAAACCAACTCGACATAAGACCAGAAAAGCACCAGCTTAACTCCAGGGTAGCAATAGCTGAGGGAGAAGCAACACTGCCCATGTGGATGTTACCTATCTGTTCCACCAGGTTAGCTGTATCATCAAACTGCATCATTACGTGATGTGTGAGGAAGTAAGAACACACACTTTTTCCCCACCCAGTCATGTCTTTTTTTTCATTTTAATACTTGGATGTAAGTTGTTAGTGTCTTCTAACATAAGACTTTGGGATGTCTTGCATTATATTTTGTGTCTTGTCACCGCTGTGTATCAAAGTAGAAATGGACTTGGGCAAGCTTTCTTTCTCAGCAGGAAATGAGGAGATGTATGAGTTTGTGATCTCTGTGTTTAAATTGAGTTTAAATATGCCACTAGTTCTGGATGAATAATCCTATTCCTGTTTTATACCTAAACTGTCTGTACATTGTAGAAGCATTCCAGTTTCCTCTTGCCGTGTCTGGATGAGAAACATGTACGTAGCTGTTATCACCAGCAAAAGTATCAAAGCAGAATATTCCTAAGCGGTTTTTCAAGTGGTCCTAGGGGAGTTAGACTAATCAAGCTGAGGCAATCTAAAAAGTCCCTCACTAAAGTTCTGAAGCCACATGATAAATTGTGTATCACAGGGTAATTGCTATAATTTTTGTGTTGTAAATAAAATAGAAATAAGATGTCTTCAAGAAGAATTAAGGGGTTAGGAAAAAAAGTATTTTAATCAAAAAGAGCAGTGTCAAAGTAGGCTTTGTTGCAGAATTGGACAATACAGCTATATATAGTTGTTTTCTTTATGCATTTCTGTTTGCTTTATAAATCATCGGGTTGAGAATGGATTTTTGTGTCTCCTGTTCTAGAGTTCATCTGTTATCTCTGCAAGGAATCTGTTTTTTTGGATGAGAGGGTTGGCTTCCTACCTGAAAAGGGCATGTCCTTAATGGGTGGCCTTTCAGTATTGAAAGATGTTAGTAGAACTTTGTGCCCAGTAATCAATGCTGTTTGTTACAAAGATTTCCTGCTAGAAAATAAAAATACCTTGCTAGTAGTAGAGATGTTTCTCTGAGAATTGTGTTTTTAAAATCTATTTTAGAAGGCCAAGAGAGGGCGAGAGGATAAGCAAGACTATAGAAGTAACGGCTTTTTCGCTTTTTTGATGATATATCAGGTTTGATTCATGAGTTTGTTTTTATTTTTTAATGTAACATTTCTGGCTTAATACTTGAAGGTCTTTTCACTCAGTCTGTACTGAAAAAAAATTGAAGATATATTTCTCCATAATGACTTTCTTATTTGGGGTAGCATTTTTGTTAAGATGTTCTTAAATACAGTTTAATGGAAAAAAAATAGTTTCATTTTTCTAGCTGCATGGTTTTTTAAGTCCAGTAACTTTACTAAAAAGTGAAATAACCAGAAGAAAAATAATTTTAATGTATATTAACATTTTAAATGGTATTTGGACAATTTATATTGTATTGGTCTATAGAACGTATTGGATTGTATAATGGAGTAACAAGGTAAAGATGGAGCTAGTTTGTGTTTGGTTTTTATTTGTGTGTTGCTGTTATGGTTGGGTTGTTTTTAAGACCTGTGGAAATGGCTGTGCAAGATCCTAATGACAGGACAGCATAGTATAACACCTGCAGGGTATCACATGAAGTTGTAGGATGTATAGTTATATGGCTGCTGAGATTATAATAATAGTGATCATTTAACCTCACTGTTGAAAACCAGGCAGTATATTATGATAACATGCCACATATAAAACTGAGGTGCTCTCTTAGGAGAATCTGTTGTCAACAGTCATGATTCAGTAACAAATCATATACCATATATATGTATACCATACATACCCGTATCTTCCTTCCATCTTTCCAAACTATTCCATAGACATTCCATTCAGTTAGTGGCACTCTAGTAAATGTTACTGGTCTTCAGAGGTTCTCCTAGGTATGTGTGATCTTATCTTATGTGCGCGGTCTTTGCTTGTGAGGGACTAGGATTTAAATTAATAAGTGTTAGTCCCATTGCTGCCTCTCCCCTGTTCTTTTTTTTATTTTATTTTTTTTTTAATAACCAAAAGGAAGATAGACATGAGGAAGAAATCTGTATTGGTCCTATAACTGAAGTGGGCTGGAGGATTTACCAGAAGGATCAGCCTGGGTAGGAAAAATTAAATAAAAAAGGGAAAATCCTAAAACTAGCCTTGCACTTACACCTTTCTGTAAAAGAATTCCCTTTCTGCAGGATTAGCATGACTGGCATGAGGCATGGGCCTCTGTCCCTGCAGCTGCTGCTGTCTTCCCTGTCTGCTTTAGCCCAGTCCCTATTCCTATAGCCTCTGGGTCCCACGTGCAGTTTTAGCATGTTCATCCTTAATACTTGTGACATAAATATCATCTCTATTTGCAGATAAGTGACACATAGTAGTTTGTTCATGTATGTCTATCAAAGACTCTGGCCAAAACAAGTTCTCTGTTCGCCCAAGAAGAACGGCCTCTAAAAAAATCTTCTGTATTTGCCCCAATTTCTGAGCTGTACGGTATTGTCCCTAGTAGCTATTGGATAGCTCACTGTAAGTAAGAAATTCTCACATATGCCTTATGCTAAGCAAGCAAATTATTCAAACAATATCAAATTGATACATCCTGTAATGTAAATGCACTGTGTTTATACAGCATATTTAAGTATGATCTTTATATGCACAGAGGGAAATCCTATCCACGTTGAAGTTGATGTTAAAACTTTGCTGGGGCCAGTGCCAATTGTCATCTGTAATGTGTCATATTCAGATTTTTGTGCATGCAAAATACTTACTGAACAACAACTTTGATATTTTAGAACAACTTTTACGACATGGAAGTAACAATCTGAAGTTTAAAGAGAGGAATTTCTGGGGGGCAGTGAAAGACTGTAAGCTATAGAGCTACAATACAGAATTACAGAACTGCAAGAGTATTTTTAAATCTATCTACACTTAACAAATTATTTGCATGGAACGTGCTCACTTGAGTTGTATATCCACCTGTGTCTAATGCTGTATTTTCCTTTTGACAGGTAGAGAGAATTGTTGACAAGAGGAAAAACAAGAAGGGAAAAACAGAATATTTGGTGCGATGGAAAGGATACGACAGTGAAGACGATACTTGGGAGCCAGAACAGCACCTTGTTAATTGTGAGGAATATATACATGAATTTAACAGACGTCACAATGAAAAGCAAAAAGAAAGCACATTAACCAGGACAAACAGGACCTCTCCAAATAATGCCAGAAAACAAATTTCTAGATCTACCAATAGTTCTTTTTCAAAGACATCCACTAAATCTTTAGTTATGGGTAAAGACCATGAGTCAAAAAATAATCAACTCTTTTCTGCCACCCAGAAGTTCCGGAAAAACAATTCACCATCTCTTTCTGGAAGGAAAAATATGGACCTTGCAAAATCAGGTATTAAAATCCTAGTGCCCAAAAGTCCAATTAAGAGCCGGACAACAGTTGATGGCTTCCAGAATGAAAGCCCGGATAAAATGGACCATATAGAGCAGGATCAAGAAGACTCTGTAGCACCAGAAGTAGGAGCAGAAAAACCAGTGGGAGCGTTATTAGGACCTGGTGCAGAGCGTGCTAGGATGGGCAGCCGACCAAGGATACATCCATTAGTGCCACAATTGCCAGTGCCAGTAACAGCCACAATTGCATCAGCATTAACAATAAATGGAAAAGGTACGTGTACGAGTCGGTCATTTTTGTGTACATTTTTCATTTGACTGATCTTATTTGCCGTTCAGATGCAAACAAATTACCCGCTCTGTTTCAGCCACGTTAAATCAAGTCTGGAGAACTTCACAACTTTATTTTACATAAATATATATGACTACAAAGCCATTTCGAATTTTGCCAGCTTTTGCTTTCCTCGCAGAGATTCGTTGGTATTTGTGTTTTCAGAATCACCATAAGATACATCTATGTTTGCCTTGACATTGTGTGGTACACATGTTCCATGTACCACTTCCAGAGATTATATCATTGCTTTAAGTTTCTTTAAATAGGTCAAATTTGTTATTAATATTAGAAACATAAATTATAGGAGTCTTTGTAACAGTTTACATAGCTATTTTGTTACAAATATTGCCTGGGAAAAACAAAACAAAACACACAAAAAAACCAAACAACAAAAAACCTGCGAGAATGACATTGCTTAAAAGCCAAAGTTGATAATTTTTGTTTCAGTGAAAATTTGAGCCAGTTGTGAAGATACATATGCCTTCTGCCTGGACTGAATTCTGTCGTCTTTATATTTTATCAATATTTTGGTTTTTATGCCTCATTTGGTATTGAGAGCTAATTTAGGTTTGATGCCTGACTTGTTAATATCTCAGTAGGTTACAATACAACTTGAAGAAACTGACAAATTTGTGACACCAATGAAAACCAAACTGCTGCTGTTGGGGGAAGCTGTTTGTTCCCCCCAGCCAGCTGAGACCCTCGTTTAAGACTTCACGGCCCCCATTCTTGTGCCCCAAACTTTTGTTCTTCCCTGACAGACCCAGGTTGATGTGTAGTCACAGGTGTTGTTATAAGCACGCTTTTGAGGCTACGTTTTCAAGTGTAATACCGCATCTGCAAATAAAATGCTTTTAATGATGGATTGGTGGGGAGATTGCTTGAAAACCAAGGACTGGGCCTGCCAAAAAACACATTTATGGCCAAACTATATAGGCACAAAACTGCATTGAAGACTTTGGGAGAGTTTGTGTTGGGTGCCTCACTGTTGCTTGAATTCAGATTTTCTGGGGAAAAAAACCAACTACAGGGGAGAGGTGGTAAAGCAGTGGACAAGGGAGGAAGTACGCTCCTGGAGCTGTGGTGTCAGGTCATGGACCAACCCATTTTGCTGCAGATGAAGTAGGTAACCATGGTAATGCACACACGGATGCCAGGAATATCTCTTCCTTTGCATGGGCTAAAGAAGGAATGTAAATCTCAGAGGATGTAAACAAAGCTGGAGGGGAAAATGCAAGAGATGCCAATATGTGAGTTTTCTGAGTAGGTGAGGTAGAGGAATGTGTTTGTGCTTGTGATGGTTCTGTGATAATTAATATGCATTTTGGAGTATGGTGGTGTTCCTAGTGAAGTGATTGATACTTGCAGCCTTCAGCATCCTAGGTTTTTTGCCTTATGGCATTCAGAAAAAAAAAAGTGACACAAAGGACCTTCTTGAGTAGATCAATAACCACAAATGATTAAATCGTTCCTACCAACCTTTCACTCTGGTAGTAACGGTACAGGGAGGGCCCAGTTACAGGGCATCAAGTGGAAGTAAAAGACCTGCCCAGGAATGGTAGTGACACATAAAATAACCACTGAGGTGCATTTATCTTGTCTCACTAAGATGTTACAATTTCCTCAACTGCCACTACTTCCTTCAGCTCTTCATAGGCATTTGACTGGGCAACTAACATTAAAAGCTACCGACTCACCCTAGGGATGATGGCAATATGATTTCACGCTTACATTTTCACACGATCTTACGGTATAGAGCAAAAAAAAGGAGAGCCAAAGAGATAGTCACAGTACACGGTTGCCCAAAAATATGCATTGTGTTTCCACCTTCTGTCTGCTGCAGGAGGGATATTAGTTCAAGTATATTAACTGAGGCTTTCCCTCTGTTTTTCTGAGACATGCCTTTCAATCCCCAAGCTGATCTATTCTGCTGGGAAATGGATGCCAAATACCCAAATTTATTCTGGCTTTGCAGGCAGTTATGCTCATCTGCAACACTTTTGGGGATAACATCCAAATCATGCAGTAATTCGCTGATTATAAAACTTGGGGAAAAAGTTGCAAAATAAAAATAATTTGCATTTATATCTGACACCAGTTTCTTTTCCTAGCTTTTTAGGAATTCTTGGACAGATATCTTTCTCACAGAAACCCAGGCTCCAACTCAGCCATTCTGCATGTCCAGGATGGACCTTTATTTAGAGAGAAGACAAGAGAGGCAGCCTTGTCTCCTAGAGCTAGCTTGGCCTTGGAGCTTTCTAATCTGACACATTCTTGTCTCTTCATTAAAGCTGCGCTCTTCTCCTTACTGTTTTTAGCTTCACACATTCATTAAAATGTAGTAAGTGGATGCTTCCCTCCCTCCCCCACGTGGGTCTGTCACAGTTCAGCATCCTGTTTCACTCCTTACTCAGGACATTCCTTCTGTCTTAAATGGACACCTCATCACATTTTCACCACCGCCTCGGAATCATACGTCATGAGAGGTATTCATTGTAGAGAAGCATCATCAAATTCATACCTTCATCTCCATACACACCAGATCTGGCGTATTAATAATACAGATGATAGATCTGGCATTTGGAACGCTCTTTCCAAACTTCCCACCTCCTCCGCATACACCTTCTGTTAATTTTAAGAGTTCCTACTTCCACATGGAGGATGCTGTCAGGAAGACAAAAGCATGTTTTGAAAAATAACTTTTTACTTGAGCTGGTTTAGGAATTTTTATCAAATTATTTTTGTTGGAAAACCACAGTTAGTCAAAACAGAAATCACTAATTAGAAAGCATGATTTTGAAAGATTCTAGAAAAATATATTTTATACTTGAAAAAATTTTAGACAACTTTTTTAATGAAAGCTGACTTACATTTTGATTTATTTTTTGAAAAGTAATAATTGGAAAAATAATTAAAATTGTAATATGAAAACAGTGTTCCTAACTTTGAGATTATTGCTATGACTGCTTTTGAATTGTGTGATTCATGCTGATTTTTTTGTCCTAGTTCAGGATAGTGAAACTCTTCAGCATTTAGTCTAGTTCAGGATAACGAAACGCTTCAGCATTTAGTTTGTTCTTTGTTTTTTCCCAGCCTTGATTTTTTGTTTTTTATTTTATATTTCATTTATAATAAGAGTACACACCAGGAAAAAAAAACTTGTATGCAGAGGAAAATCCCATGACTGCAATTACAGGGAAATATTAATGTTATTGTTGCACCTAGTCATGCTATTCATGAGACAAACTGCCATGATGCAGTTCTTGTTCCAAAGTTCCTACAGTCTCAGAAAAGGCAACTAGCAAATATTTGTACAAATGTGCAAGGGTGCCAGGGGAATAAAATAACAGTTATATTTGCTCTGGGAGTTGGTGGTTTCAGCACACTAAAATCTAGCTGCTGTCCAAAGTGTATTTTTTAACAAAGAAAATCATTGTATTGAGTGTTGATATTTTAAAGGCTTGGCCTTAAAAACAAGTTGATGGAGTAATATACTACATACAAGTCTAAGAAGGGTGATATATGGAAGAAGTGGGAATAGGTCACTGAATGAACGTTGCTGTGGTTCTGCTTTTTTGAAATATGTGGTGATCATCAGCTGCTACTAAAAGTTAATAGAATCAGTCCTTACATGGATGAATGAAACAGAAAAACACCACCAAAGAACTGGATGTTGTAGAAAAGATGTTAATGGTACCTATAAGCAATGCATGTTACTCAAAGCTTGGCAAGACAAAAAGTGGCATCATGACTAACAATATGTTCTGATACCTTTAAAGTTTTTGAAAGCTTCCTTCATCAAAATTGAATAAAAAATTAGCTTTGAAATTGTATTGCAAATGTTTTAGGCATAGTACATTCATAAATATCCAGGGAAGTTTTATTTAATATAGTACAAAAGAAGTGAAACTGCAAGGGGAATCTAATCTGTCACACAAGGCTAGAGAGGAGTTGTCCTGCAATTCTAGAAAGGACCAAAAGACTAGATTGATTGTTCACCTTCTGCAAAACTTGACCATAAACAAGATGAATATTGTTGCTTGGCAAATTCTAGTTGCCTTGCTATGCTTTTCTTCTCAGTCACTCTGTATTTGCTGCAGTTTTTATTCATCTAACAATGTCCAACATGTGGATGTAATTGAGAATAAATGCCACAAGAAGGGAGATTTGGGGCAGAAAGGCATGCAAAGCTCAAAGTATAAAATGAGAAAGAAAATCTAGCTGCATATGTTGTTATAATTAGAATAAGGCAGGCTGACGGCTGGCATACAGGTGGAGAAGAAATACAAGGAAAACAGTGAATTACATCACTTGCTAGACAAGCACCACCAGCATGCACAGTGGCATTAGCATCTCCTTCTTTGCACATACGAGTTCAGATGAATAACTTGCAGGAGCAATCAGCTGTCTGACAATACAAAGATGATTGGAGTACTTCATCCTACAAGGAACAAGGGTGTCTGCTGATTTTTCAGTTGGATAATGCTGCTGTTTTTATCTCAAAACAATGGTATTAGCACCAAAAGAAAAGCTGGGCATCAGGAGAAAAACAATTGAACTTAAGTTCTGTTTGTTACCTGTTCTCTCCCTCACCCAGAGCAGTTTATGGGATTAAAAACCACAGATTCAGAAAACCAAAAATCCACTCTAACACCCAAGGAAAATAATATCTGTTGTTTGGTTAAGTGTCTGATAGCTTTAGTCTCAACAAGAACCAAGCAAGCGTAGAAAGCACTTGCAGAGGCAACTGGAACCATGGAAAAACGTACGTTCCCAATACAATACCAAGCCCAGCTGAAAGGAATTCAGCCGCTCCCTGTTCCTTAGGGTGGGGGGGAGCTCACCCAGTTCTCTCCCAGTAATTTCTTCACTCTCCCTGGAAGTGCCTGGGTGTTGGGCATTACATGAGAAATGGTCCACTGTCACTAGCACAGCTCATTGGCCACCCTCGGGAGTCCCATGGGAAGAGAGTAGGAGTTGACAAAGGTGTGTTGGGTGTGAACCACATTAATTGTCCTGGTGGACCACAAGTTATGCGTATAACCCTCTCAAAAACCAAAAGCGAGAGGAGAGTTGCGGAAGCTCGTTGCTGTGTGAATTAGAGCGGACAGGCCAACTAAAGGAAAGTTGGTGTGATGTGTTACAGTTTGTCAGATTTCTTTGGAGTGGCCTGGAGGGACAGAATCAGCTTTGAGCCCTCCTTTTGTTTGTTTTTGTTTTGGTTAAGTAGTAAAATGTGATTCCAAAAAAAGCCCTGAGACAGGAACTTCCTTTTTCAGTGTGTTTGTACGTTGCACTTGGATGGTGGCTTGATCTCTGCTGAGTGATCTGGAAAGCAACCAAGTATTTTATTAGTGCAAACAAAAGCCTATGAGATAGGTTAAAGTCCTTTGCAAAGCCTGCCTAACTTCTGAAATTGCTGGTTAAACCAGCAGTGTGTAATTTTGTATTTTTTCTATTGTGTAATGTTGTATTTTTTCTGTTGTGTATGCATTTAGCAAATCACTAAGTAAAAAGTAAAACAGTTCTCATTTAATCAACCTTAAAGACACCTCTGGTGGCTTTTTTTTGTGTTCAGAAGTTGCATTTCATTTAGATTCTATTCTTTAAGAGTTCACATCATTACTTTCCTTATGTACTGTATTGCAACATTTTAATCTACCATCACATTTTTCCTCTGTATTACTGTGAAGTAATTTTCAAGTTCTTCAGCTTCTTTACTCTTAACTAAAATAATATTCTGAATTGTTGCCAATTTCTTGTTTATCTATATTTTCTAGCTTAATATAAATGGAAAAGTGTTAAGTAATATGGTAGGCCGGATGGTCTGTATTACATGGAAAATTGATCCGTTACCCTGCACTGTTTTGGTTTTTTATCTCACCGCCACTACCCCATTGCTTGTGCAGTTTCTGGTACAGATTATTGTGAATTTACGTGGTGCTCCAGGACTAAGAAGACCTCTCATTTTCCAGGTCATATTGATATATGTCAGTAGATTAGCACAGTAATAATGCCGGATGTAAGTGCATGGTTTGCTTAAGTTTTAAGGCTGTTTTCCTGAGAATGTAAGGTGCAACTGGTTTGTTGCTTCTGCCACCCTCATTACTTACAGCAGAGATGCCTCAGTTGGGTGCTACATTGGCGTTGGCTTTTGATACAGCTAAGCTGATGTAAAAGGTAGCTACTTTGAAAAGAGTGATCCCATTCCTTTCCTTACCTTCCCCAACCCCAGGTTATAATATGGCCTAACCAATTGCTCCTTTAAGGACAGGCTTATTTTTAGCAGCCTTCTGGAAGTGACAATGAGGGAGAGGATGTGTCCCTGGGGAGGGAGACAAGAGACATGCTTTTTCCTTATTTTAATTCTGTCCCTGAAAAACCTTTAATGTGAACTCCGGATATAATGTATTTTTTTAAAAAAAGGGGGGAGGGGAAAGAAAGTTTTCAAGAAATACTCAGTTTGGATATAAAATCCTCCTGTTATTTTCACTGAAATTTGTATTACACCTGCAGGCCCACTGGTAAACATAATGCTCTTAGCTGTGCAGTTCTTCTGGTGCTGTGTCAGTTCACATGGACTGAGGATCTGGAGTCTACATCTCTCTTGACTGCTCAGCTGTTAAGTCCTCCTACAGTACTTGTACCAATATGAGAGAAAAGTAATTTCTGAGAATATATTTGTTATACCTGTTGTGTCAAAACTTAGGAAAGATAAAGCACAGTGAAGCAAAGGCTCTGTTTACAAGGCTCACTTTCAACTTACTTTGCATACATCTACTCAGAGAAAATGTGGTGGAGATCAGACAGAAAGATAGAATGAAAGTGTTGAGCTAAATTTTTGGTTTTTCTTCTTCCACCATCGTCAAAATTGTGCAACTTCAGAATAGTTTTTTGATAAGACAGCAGAAATGTGAGGTGCAATCAGAAATATTAATGCAGTGCCTTTTACAGTTGTGCGTGGCAGAGTAACCAGCAACTTCTTTAGTCTCTTGCAGTTTGAAGTTTTTAAAAGTTCAATACAATTCAATTTTAAATACATCTTCCATCTCTGTTAAGGCTGTGAAGTGGATGGAATGTATGTTTGCTGTAGAAACTGTCATTATGAATCTCTGTTCTCTTGAAAAGAAGATTAATCTTGATAGGTTGATACAAAAATCCATTAAAAACTGACCAAAATGATCATAGTATAGCTCAGGGAAGATTTGCCTTTATCTACTTGAAATAAAAAAGGGATGTGATGAGAGTATAGTTAAATCTTCAGTCAAGAAAATGTTCTTATAGGGAGACTGTTACAGGTGGGATAAAATATCATAGAAAGAATTGGTAAGTAAACTATTACAGTTTTTTTCCACCATTGCTCATGGAAATGGTTAGATTCAAGGAGATGCAAAGCTGAGATTTTATAAATTCTTTTTCATAATGAGACCTAATGAAATATCCAGATCCTATAATGCCCTGGGATAGCGGTACTTCTCACACAGCCAGAGAAGTTGCAGTACTCAAACTGGCATAGTAATGATCAAAATCTGCTGCTGTGAGTTGTTGATAATAATACAGCAAAGTACTATTATTTAAAAGAAAATAAATATAGAAGCTGTACATTTGCAATTTTTCAAATCAAACATATCTAAATTATCTGCTGTACATACCACTTATATTGTAAACTTATTTAAGAATACATACTAAAATGCATTAGGCCACAAATTATCAAATAGTTAATTCTGCTTTAGTAATTATTTTCTTAATTTTGCAATCTTAGACTGCATAAAAAAGCTTTTGTTTTTTATTATGTAAGTATTTGTAATTTAAAATGCTTTAAAGTTTATTATATTTTAGATGCCTTTAAAAAACAAAGGCAAATCATAAACACTAGTGCTTTGAAATAGGATATTTTCTGTTTGAACACATCTGAAAACTGAGAAGTTCTAAGATTTAACATGGAGGAAGAAGAGAGAGAGCGAGCATCTTGCTATTATATTAAGAGTTCTTTGAACATCTCATGAAACAGTGGATAAAGAAATACAGAATGTAATTTATTTTCTTTGGAAATATTCCTTGAAAGAGACAGCTAAAGAAAGCTAAGTAGTTGTGCAGATAGGAACACCTGAACACTGCTGAGGGCAACTCCAAGTAGACTTGGCTTAATATTGAACTAAAGTTCTCAAGGTTTCTCTGTCACACACATTTATCACTACTCTCCAGTCAAGCTTGGTGTATAATGAATTGGTGAATATGTGTTGGTTAGCATAGTGTTTCCATGCATTAGCACTGCTGTCCTTCAAATTTCAACTTGGATTGCTGTATGGTTTTTAAGATGGGCTAGAATGAGAGAGAGTGGAGAAACTGGCTTGGCTGCCTTCTCAGACTAGTTTCTTGTGAGAAGTCTCCAGGTGAACTTCCAGTGTGTTGGAGAATCTAGGCCAAGCCACTGATGAAAGCTGGTACAACAGGAACAAAGAGGATATAAAATAATAATAATAATTTAAAAATCATGTATCTGAAGGGAATAGTGAGAAG
Organism: Limnodromus scolopaceus; assembly: GCA_028565335.1. NCBI lineage: Eukaryota > Metazoa > Chordata > Aves > Charadriiformes > Scolopacidae > Limnodromus > Limnodromus scolopaceus. The sequence continues at coordinate 70,764,223 of JAOXNO010000013.1, read as the reverse complement.
ATTGCACAAGATTTCTTTATAGAAGAAACAAATTACAGAAACAATAAAATAACGACTGGTGTAGTTGGAAATTTCTGTTCTGGAATTGAATGAATAAGACAAGGGAACATCTAAAGAAATCAAAGGGTGTGAAATTCAAAACAGAAAGATAAAAGCTTTTGTTATACCTTCCATTTAGTCCTGAGAACTGTTTGCTAAAACGTATTTGAGTCCAAGAGATAAAGAGATAATGACTATTTAAAAGAATTGTAGGCATTTATAAGGATAATGGGAAAAAACTGTTTTTATAGGACTGTTACAGTTTTACAATGAGTGTAAATTCTCTTGCTTTAGAAGTAATAAAACTTTTTGTGACACATAATTCAGGGGGCTTTATGCTACTTTATTAATTATTAGCCATTATTTATCGAATAATTCACTCTATTATTCATGAAATTACTTTTATACTGTACAGAGAGTCAGAGATTCTAATCGTTGCCCTGTTAGGATATTAGAATAAGCATTGAAAAAGAAGGTGGAAGTCTGGTCTGGTTCCTACTAAGGTCCTTATTGTGAAGAACCTTTTTCTACTTAAGATCCATATATGACATCCTTTAAAAAATGCTTAGAGAATTGTATAAAACATTCTGGAAAAAAAAAAAAAACAAACCACAAAATTTAGATGCTTTAAGTAAAGAATATTGATTTTCATTCACCCTTTTTTCAAAAACCCTTCCAGTGTAAACAAATTTGTTATGTTGTATTCTCTCCTCATCCCTTGGTTTTCTGGACAGATTTCAAATTCAGTGAGCACTTTTGAGAAATATAGGAATGAGTTGAAACCAACTGTAAATGCAAAACTAATTCATATTTTACCAGGCATAACATTTTATTGACATAGATAATTTAAAAATAATTTTCAGCATATGGAAAGAATAACCTGCTTGGGCTTCTCTTAAAGCTGGTGATTGTGTGAAGACATATTTGTGGCAGTTCAGGGCAACACACTTTCACCAAAGAATTCAAAGATAGGTTTTTTCCTCATGTTAGTACAAGTAGGAAAACTTAATATGGTAATAATGGGTATTTTAAACAATTTTCTGTGTGATTTTCTCCTTTAATTCCTGGATACAAAGGATGGCATTATTCTACATTCTTCAGAGAATTTATTTTTACTTTCTGTGCATGTGTAGGCAATTAGCTTGAAAACGTGTTTTAAATCTTTAAAAGTTTATACAAAACATAAGTTACATCTTTGATTATCATTACTGAAAGCTAGTGAGGCATTTTGTTTTCTTGTTTCTTTGCTTTGCACATTGACAGTGCTTTTTGTTCCATCAGCTTTATTGTGTCCTGTATAGTCAGGTTTAGGGGAGAGTGGTGTTTTTAGAAATGACCTTTCTGAGCACAAACAGAGGAGCAGCAAAATATGAGAGGGAGACAAAAGAAATTTAGACATATTGCTTGTCTTATGTCCTTGGAGGAAGTGCAAAGTTTTCCATTTTAAAAAGCTAAAAATAAATAAATAAGATATTTTACAAATAATAAACAATATATATTTCGTAATACCTATACAGCAAGAGAATGGCTTTTCTCAAATGATCATGTACTGTAAGATGGTGATGAAAGTAAATGGAGTCTCTGCCCAAACTATGGGTGTCAGGGTCCAGAACCTATTCTGGAATGAGTACTCTGAAATGAAGGTTTTCTGAACTTGATTTAGTTCTACTTCATGTTTCTGGACTTAAGAATCAGAGGAAATGTGTATTTCAAAGATTTTCTTTCTGTTTCTGGAATGCTAGATTCAACAACCCTTTAGATGCCATAAAGTAAAAGATAAAAGTAACAAGCATATTATGTTTAATGAGCTTTGAAAGCAATGAGTAAAATTATTCAAGTATGAGTGCCTTTAAGATACGTGGCAAATCAATGGTATGATATCTTTTTCTTTTTTTTTTTTTCAATTGAAGTTTTAGATACTTATTGTATTTATTGACTTCATGGGGAAGTGCTGATGGCTCTGCATTTTCGGAAATCAGATTTGTTTTGATTTCCATTCCAAATATAGGTGTAGCTAGCTAACATTAAAGGTTGAGCTCCAAGTTGTCTGGTAAAGTAATGCAAGCAATCAGAATCCCCAACTGATCTTTAATTTTTGGCTTACTGTGACACGTTGAGGAAGAAAATGGACTTGTTACAAAGGTATGTTAAGGTATTTTGCTTTTAAATCCCTTTTTATTCTAGTATTAAATTTTACTCTGTCACAGTGGTCATCTTCAAAAGATCATTATTCCTCTTGTTATGTCATAGTTAAGGGTTACTGTTTTGTTGGCGTAGTCCAGTTCGAAATGCCATCTTATAATTGAATAAGATATATTAGTAGATTAGTGATTGATGCATGAAATGTTACGGAGCACTCCATGCTCTGTTAAATGTTTTATGCATATCAATAATACACAAATTTGTTTAACAAAATAATAAAAGATATAATTGCAATTGAGTGAGCTTTCTTTTTGAGAAGACAGTGAATTCTTATAACAGTGTTGCATTTCTTCCCAGCTTTTTGAAAAATATTTTGGTTTCTATTTTCAAATTCCTGGTATGAAGTCTGATACCAAATTAATTTACATCACATTGTTATTTTTTTTTCAGTTAAAATGTAATATGAAGAAATTATTACTGCACTGTTGTGTATTATAAATTACAAACCTAGTAGGGTAATGCAATACAAATAGGCCATACGCTTACATTTGTTCAGGTTAAAAAGGGTGGGGGTAATACTAAATAAAATTTATTTCAGAATAAACCTGTATAAAAGTCTCTCAATGGGTCTGTAGTTGACCTGGTATTAACTTCTCTATACTTGTGCTGTAATTTTGTCTAATATTTTAATATTTAGCCAGCATAAGACTTAAGCTATGCTGTGATCTTCCAACAGCTTAGTTAAACTTGATGATCGCGTTTTCAAATGTTTCAATCTTTTGTACTTGATATATTCTTTGGGTAAGATTCATGTTCTTTGAAGACTCCAAAAAGAAAAATCCATTATACTGAGGCATTTTTTAATAGGTTTTAATTACAGTTTCACTATGTATTTCTATCTCTAAAGCACTATGTTTTTTCATCCTGGTTGTATATGCTTATTGGTTTCTCTGTCTGCTGACTGCACCCTCGCTAAGACACTGTATCTGCTCCCCCCTGCCCAGGGAGGAAGGGATGATCTTTGGCAGCACTGTGTAAGGGTTAGGGAAGGCCCTTGGGGAAGCTTTTGGAGCCTTTAGATGAAAACTGGGATACTCCAGCATCCCTGACAATCCTGACCTGTTAAGGAGGATTTCTGTTGTTGCAGAGTGATATTTATGTGATTGTTGTGTGCTTTTATGGACGTTGTTTGTAGGTCAGTAAGTTCCTTGGTACGTGTCCAGTTTTCGCAGATACTCTTGTAATTCTGCTCAAGTTGTACTGTGGTTTCACTTAGAAGGAACAAAACCTTTTTGTAGGGGGTGAGGTTAGGTAGGTAAATTGGTTTGGTGTTTTGGGTTTTTTTTAACATTTAGATTTTGCAGAAATTGCTGTGAGATCCTAGAAGTGCTCTACCTAGTGTCATACCTCAAATCAGTCTCAATTACATCAGTTAGATACTGTGGAATGACTGTTTTGATAAATCAACAAATTAAATACAGTACTGTTTCAGGGATAAAGGTTTTTTCCTTAGGCATTTAATTGATTAGCTTAAAATAAGATCATATATTTCAAAAATGTGGTGAAGAATGGTGTGAAGAATTGTGAAGAAAAATATATAATTGAATTTTTTTTCACAGTATATCTACATTCATAGAAAGAAACTTCTATATATAGTTAGTGAAGGTGAAGCCCATCAGAAGAAGGGATGAGAATGTGTACTCTGTTCTTCTCTCAATAGAGGAAGTAACGTTCTCCTCCACTTCTGCATTTTCATAATCATGGTGAATTGTAAGCTCCCTAGTTTGCACATGGAGCTTTTATTCTCAGGAAGCAATTAAAGACTAGATCCAAAATGTGACTACCTTGATTTCACTATTTCTCAGTTATAATGAGTGTGTGGGGTAAATTATTTTTTAAATACCTCGTGAGATGCACATTCAGAGTTTGTGGTTTTTTAGGAAAAAAAGAGGTGCATATAGGTTTGAATTTACTAGCTAGTTTGCTAGGTTTTCACTAGTATTGAGCTGCTAGTTGGCTGGATTTCCATAGGGTTATTTGTGGAAGAGCAAGGACAAGGAAGAAGATTGAAACTTAGCAGCTCCTTCCTTTGGAGCTATTGGAGTTTAGGGTTCTCAGTCATTGTCTCAGCTATGCATTCCCACATGGGGAGAGAGAACACCAAATCTGAATGGCTGGCAATACTTGGAAATTGTCTAGCCATCCAATTCAATATCAAAAACTAAAGAAAAATTTCACAAATACAAAAAATTGAATTTTTACGTTTCTATTGACCACCTCCAATGATATTTGCACACCTGTTAAGTCTTTCCAGCATTCTCAATGTAGCAGAGAGGGGAAAAGTAGTGATGCAGGCTAATCTTCTCGAGCACTTGGATTAGGCAAAACCATCCAAATAATAATGGCCCAGAGTGTTCTAAAAATAAGAATTACACATTTGAACAAAACTTAAGTTTTGCTTTTTTACTCTTACCCATATTCAGGGTAAGAACAATAAAGTCAAGTGAGAGTAAGTCATTGGTAAGAAATGGGGTATTCACACTAAAACTGTTATATATTTACCTAATCAATTTACCTTTATACGTATGACGAGAAAGAGGATGTTAAAATTTCTTGCTAATACAGCTATGATTTTGTAAACTTTTATCATTCTTTATCATTAGAAGTTTGGATACAAGTCTCCTCAAGATGCAGTTAATTTGGCAAAAGATGTGCTTTCTTTTTTCTTCTAACAATAATAACAATATAGCACATAGTAATTTATCCCAATAGGCAGCTCACGGGGGATTTGGGCCCAGAGGATCCATTGGAGACCTTTGGAGTCTACTGCCCTTTCCCAAAGGAGATGGAGAACCATTTGAACAGCAAGCGATGGTCCAAGTCCTGAAGTCCTTCCCTTGCCCTGCCTCCCAGGGATGCAGGCTTCCAGCTTCTGCTTGTGGGAGAGAAGCTGCCCCATGCTTCCTGCAGTGACTCTGTGCCCTGCCTGGCAGCAGCAGCAGCTCTCCCAGACCCGTCCCCTCTCGAGCAATGGTTTAGCAGTCTTGGAATGGTGTGTGCAGGAGCAGCTGTTGCCAGTGGAAGAAATGGAAAGCCAGGCTATTTGTATGGGAGAGGAAGAGAAGGGGGAAGGATCTCCTTGCACAGAGAGTGGAAGGAGATGATCTTGGGTGGGGGTGCAGGGGAGGCATTGGAAAGAAGCTGGAAACGCTAGCAGGAGGGGAGAGGGACCTTAAATTTGGATGTGAATGCAACAACTGCTGAATTTGGACCACCCTGGTATAGTGTATAACAACATACAAATTCCTTGAGTTTGCATTAGTATTCTTTCAGCATGCTCTTACTTAAAAACAAAACCAGTAAATTGTTAAAATTATTGGAAAACAATGCAGAAAATTCTAAAATAACTTTAGTTTGTGGGAGTCCCTTATATTTTAATTATGTGTTGTATGAGGCTGTAATGAGAGGATGACTCACTTTTGATGTACTGCGTTGTACTATTGTGTGGTAAATGAACCTCTGTACATCAACATACTTGGGTATGTATGACTTCCCTATTAAAAGGAAATCATGTAGTATCTATCAAAGGTGGCACGCAGTGGTCTCAGAGTTGAGGTGTGGAGTAGGAAGGGTCAGGAGAGAGGAGTGTTTTGTAGTAGTTGGCTTTCTTCTAAATTATGTTTTGTCTGTATGTAGTCTCTTCACCATGAGATCCTTCCACAAGCCTTTGTAGTGGTTGCTTAGGCTTTGCAGTGAATGGAGATTACAAGTCACAATTCAGGAGGGATTGCATAAAAACATAATACGAAAACTATCAGCAATGTCATGCAGAACCCTACAATACAGTGATTGCATGGCAGTATTACCAACATATTTTATGATAGGATTTCTTGCCTCTTATTTTCCTTTGTATAAATACAAAAAGTTGCAGTCGGCACTTCAGACTAACCATAGGTCATGGGGTTCATCCATCAAATGTGCTCACCAGCATGGAGGCTGCAATTTATAATGTTTTTTCCCCACAGTTGGAATGCTTTTTTTTATGTAACATTTAAGTCAAAAGACACTGAGGTCATCTGTTCTGTGGTCTAGTGTATTACAAGTCATTATATTTCATCACTTACTGCTATATCCTGAGTGAGCTTGAGTTAGCCTAGAGTATTACCAGACTCTGGAGACTAAATTTTTGTTTGTCATTTAATGCTGAATAGCAGGGAGTTGATTAGAAAAAATATGCTCAGATGAAAATACTTGTTTTGTGTGTCATGTTCTGCATAACGTCTTGAGAGGATGCCATCTGCTTCTGAATAAATAAATAAACTGGATTCCTATTAAAAGAGCTGGCTTGCAGAAAAGCAGCTTATGTTTCAGCCATGTACACATAGCCTAGCCCTGGTAATGTGCCTTCCAAACACTTCCTTCTGGCAACCTCTGCTCTTCCCACCAAGACCCATGCAGATTGTTATGCCTCCCTGATTGCCTGAGTATGCTGACAGTGAAAAACTGTGTGGGCTGGTTATTAAAACTTCAGTTGAGGACATGCTGCTAAAGGGCTTGCTTTCACTATTAGCAATTTCTTTCTTCACTGTCCTTCTCAACTGAGGGAGAGAGTAGAGCTGGGCGCAGATGATTCCTTGCTGAGCCTCTGCAGCATAAACTCTGGACTTTCTCTTGCATGTGAAAACTGAGTTGGCATAAGGGGCTTGATGAAGAGAAGTATAGAGAGTTTTTTTGTTTGTTTCTCTTTTTAACACAAAAGGGTTGGGGTTGTTTTGTTTTGTTGTGGGTTTATTGTGGATTTTTTGTCTGTTTTTACTGCAATTGCCTATGGGGTAGAATATCACCACAGAGATTTTTGATTTTTATGTGTCAAGCCTAGCCCGGAAAGATCCCTGTAGGAGGCCCAAGCCAGGGAGATACATTGTGGGTAGATTTTAAGATAGGTCTCATGAACACACTCTTGTGTTGTTTTTTTTCTTGCATCATCTAGACTATGAAGTTCTGCAAATGTGAGGAAAATATTTTAGGCTTCAAATTATTGGAAGTTGATTTTAGGATTATCCTCAGGTTCCCTGCACAGAGCCCTCTTAAAGGTGGGGAAGGCTGTGACATTTTTGCCAGATTTTTCTCTCTAAAAAGTGCTTTAAGTTGTTTTCCTGTGCCTTGCTAAAGTGTCTTCTCCAATTTCATTCTGTCTGTTGAATGCAGCTGCTTCAAAATCTTCAGCCTATACAGCTTCCTTGAGGGGAAGGAGAAACACAGCCAGAGATTTCTATTAGGCAGCCTAGCCCAAGCCAGCTATAATTTTCCCTCCATTTAGTACTGTGGTTAAACATTAAGTAGGAGTGCTTCCTACACCTGCTTGTGCAGCGTCTTTTTTCCTTGTATCTGTTCCTCTTATCACTCCATGGTTTTGGCTGCTTGCTCCTGTCCATATCCTTTAATTTCTGCCACCCCACTTAATGGGGCTGAGCAGGGGCTGAAACCAGCAGGCATTGGGCAAAGCAGGATCTTGAAACTGGCACCACTGCTTACAGAAGCCTGCTCTAGATGTAGAGCGTGTTGAAAAAACTTTTTTTCCCTTTTTTTTTCCCTGCTAAAAACATCTGGTAAAGCAGTGGAAAGTACTAAAAAGCTGGTTTCTTCACTGAACAAAAGCACTTATTACAACGAATAGAGATACAGAGATAACTCTGAGGTCCCCTCATTAGTGATCTCTTAGATGCTTATAACCCTGACGCAATACAACAGTCTGCTACCCTCCTCACAGAAGCAAGCAGTGTCACTTCAAATACAGGCAGTATATAATCCGTGAACATAAAAACCTCTGAATTGAATTTTACAGCAGTAGAAAGATTGCTTTATATCTCAACAAACTAAGACAGTCTTTTTAATGGTGATTTCCCTTAGCCATCTCCACTCTTTGCACTGGCAGCTGTGTCCCTCTGGATGATAAGAATGGAAGTAACTGACTCAAAACTTCACTTCAGCCAAGTAGTTTATCATTCAGACCCAGGAAGATGTGTCCTGGGCCATTAGTCAATATGACTTTTTGGAACTGCCTGATGAGGGAAGATGACTTTTGACTTCATTAGACTAATGTGATAGCAGGTCACAGGAAGATAGAAGCTAAACGACTTCTAAAAGGTGGTATTTAACAGAGAAACATGTCCCTATTCTTTACTCAGCTCTATAATAGAAAAAATTACCAATATGTAGCAGGTAGTCCAATGAACAGAATACACTGGGTTGTATTCAGTTATTCAAAAAAATTATGTGATTCAGTTTTATGCTTAAGAATATTGTTGTGGAGGTTGCTTAGGGCTTGTTTAAAATATCTGCAAGGATGGAGATTCCACACCTCTTGGAGGCTCTTGTTCCAGTGCTTGATTACTGTACTGTGAACTTTTGTTTTTTTAACCTGGTATCTAATCTGAATTTCCCTCATTACAATTCGTTTCCATTGCCCTTCATCCTCTAATGTGCACCTCCAAGAATAATCTGGTTCTGCTTCTGTACAGTCTCATTAGGTAGTTAAATACAACACAAGTAAAATGATCAGCTCTCATTAGGTGTTTCTTTCTAACACATCAGGCCATCCTATGTAGACTGCAAGAACTAAAATCTGGATAGTTTTTGGTTTTCCTTGTTAACTTTCAGCATTGGAAGCCTGATTTGGGGGGAGGAAGAGCGAATTTCTCACTTCTGACAGTCTCCAATCTACCTCCTCAAATAGTCAAATTAAGCTTGTAAACTGTATTCAACCTCGTTATTGTTCACTATTAGTTAGTCACTGTTTAAATAATTTGATTATTTGGACCTGTAGCCTCACAGTCTTTGTAACAAATTTGGAGAACTTGAGAAATCAATAGGGCTCCTCAAGTAGATGCTGTTACCAGATGGGAATTCTGTGGTGTGTGTTCTGGAGTTGGTTTAAATCTCTTAAAGAGTTAAGGGCTCGTTGGCTCTGTCTGTAGTGGTATGGATTTCTACCAACAGCTTCAAACTAGCAAGATGGTATGTGTTTATAGTTAGCTTGTTACTTGAACACTTTTTCTCCATTTAGAAATATCTAACATCTTAAGCTTAAGAGCTGTGCAGAATAACATGTCACTGAAGCAATAAATATTGGCCTTTGTTCAAATTACAATAGCATTGAAACCAGGACTATGCATGTGGAAGGCAGATTTTTTAAAAAAAAAAAACAAACCTCAGGGCTGTTGTTAATGCTGGAGCTTGGACTAAAGGAGATGTTGGTCAGCTTAGTCCATCCTTGTACTGAGACAGAATTGAGTGTTTGTTTTCCCTGACAGGGTTATATAACGTGTTCTTAAAATACATCCATAACAGGGATTAAACCATTTCTAACTCACCTTTTATTCTGCTTTGATGAGAAAAGTCCTCTTCCTCTTCTTTCCCCAATATATTTTAATTGATACAGGTAGCTATTTTCAGTAGCTATTCTTGCAACAAACAATTCATATTTGACTTGCACATGCTGTAGGACGGCTGTCAGATCTCTGGACTTACTTCCTCTTATGCACTAAAAAGCCCTTATTCCTTTCATCTTTCCTCACCTGTCTTGGTGTTAACACCTGTCTTGGTGTTAAATTTATTGTCATTGTTGATAAACCATGGACAGTCCGAAGTATCTCTTTAGGTATAGTGCCCAAAATTAGATTATCAGTAGATACTTCACAAGTACTTAGCAGAATGTATCATCTCTTTGCACATGTAAAGTTTCCTTCCAATGTGCCTCAGAAAACTGGGCTTTGCCCTCCTTTCTTACATCACATTGTTAACTTGTGTACTTCGTGATTGATTATAACCTTTTCTGCTTCATAGTCTATTATTCTACTGTTTTAGTGCATGTTTTATTTTTCTTCCATGCAGGTAAAAATTCACTTTTCAAGCTGTCTTCCAAATTCAGCAATAAAATTTAGAAATCTGATCCTCGCCTTCTGAAAACTTGTGGTGCTTTCGGTTGTATGTCATCTGTTAATTTCATTTGTATAGCCACTCTTCTATCATCCAAGTCTAGCACAAAAAATACCGACTAGAATTGGGCCCAAGGCAGACCTTTGTACTTGAAAAGTATTTTTAGTTTGATAGTGTATAAATGATAATGTTTCTGCATATATTTTTTCAACTGCCATATATTTTTTTCAATTACCTTTTTCATATACCTTGTTTCTCTCACCTCAATGGTTTTTACCCTTAAACAATAATGTATTGTCTTCTTGTGCCATGGATGCTGAAAGCATCTACCCTATCTCTATCATCTACCCTCTACTCCCTCTGTCACTGGGTCATTTACTTGAGTTCAAGCAACCTGTAGAGATTGGTTGCGGGTGTGTAGAGGTGGTGGTGGTTTTGTGTTTTTAGGGATTGGGTGGGTGTTCAAAATTGTGTGGCTGAGAGCAGGAGCCAAAATTTTATTGAAAAAATAACGGTAGTGGTCCAAGTATATTTAAAGGTGGAAGTGTAATACTTTTAATGTTGGGGTATTTGCATCACACACACACGCACACACCCATCTGTTCCTATAACCACTGCCCCAGTAACACTCCTGATCTGTCACAGCATACCTTTTTTCTCTTGTCTAGTCCAGCAGCTATGATTACCTTCCAAGATTTCCTGACTTTGTTCTGCTGTTTCTCAAATTTAGGGGTGATGTTAGTACCTGTGAGAGATTTTCTAGGTTCTGCAGACTTCCTAATTTTCTCCTTGTGAAGCTAAAAAGGTGCTAAAGACAAGTTTTGGTTTATAGTGAAGTTTAATACCCTATTAATACCTTATTTACATCTACCACACCAGTATACCATGGTGGGAAGAAAATGTTGTGGGTTTTTTCTTCCCCTTTTTTCTTTTTCTCTTTCCTCTCAGTGAGATTGTTAGATTATGGTTTTGGTTTTTCTGACTGGAACCAGAAAGAAAAGCCCAGCATTTCATTGCCTCAGTGCAGGATGGGCTGCACTTACTGTCCTACCTTCTGTGGGGACAGTAGTAGTAGTGCCTGTGGGCTGTTAAGTTGTGGCCCCCTCTCCCAGAGAAGATCTTTGTGTGCCCTGGAGGCGGGCTGTGTTTGATAGCATCTTCTGAACTGCCCCAGGTAAGGTTTGTCCATCCCTTTGTCAAGCTTGACCTTGGGCTGCTTTAATTTATGACTGCTTCGCATTTTAATCAGGTTTTGTAAATCAAGGTGTGTGCTGTTCCTGAATCAGCTACAAATGTGACATGTTTTGCCTATCAGATTTTAAAGATCACTCTGGAGATTAGTAGCCCAAGATCTGTAGATGTTGCCTTTACAAGGTGTTGCTTTCTCAGTCTGGTCAGGTGATGTTGTTTGCACATATTTGCAAGCACAGCAAATTCACTTCTTTCTTCCTTTCTGATTTTTTTTTCTCCGCACATACTTATATTTTACATTTTTGGAGTGTTGGACTTTATTGGTCTGATTTCCTTTTGGTATCATTAACTACATGTTTTGACCAAGGAACTCTGTAATTATAGTTATTTTAAGTATTGACTTTGGAGGAGCAGTGATTTGCAGTCTCTTTTCCATGGGAATCCTTCCCAGTGTTTCTAGTGCACCAGCTCTTTTATTGCACAGTGACTTGCAGTTTCAGTAGTTGACACTGCTGAATCAGTTGCACTTTCTGTTTCATTTTTAGCTCCAAACTTTCCAAAAAGCTATGTGCTACTTGTTTGAATAATTTGGGATTATGCTTATTTCTGCTCATACCACAGTCACAATGCTTTATTTTCCCACATATTTCCCACTCTTTGGACTATGACTTTCACTGAATTTCACTGAATTTCACTGATTTTTAGAGTTGGAAGGGACCATAGAGATCATCTAGTCCAACTCTCC
>JAOXNO010000013.1:70710021-70752068 GCA_028565335.1 Limnodromus scolopaceus | reverse complement strand
GGCTACAAGAGCACACTGTTTGCTCATTGTCATTTTATTGTCCACCAGGACCCCCAAATCCTTTTCTTCGGAGCTTGTCGCCAGCAGGTCCGTGCCTAACCTGTATTGATGTCTAATCCTTTGTAGGATAAAACAAATGATGTCTGATCCTTTGTAGGATAAAACAGGCAATTTCTTATGTTTTGTATTTGTTTCAGGTAGTGATCTTCATTCTTTTGTTGAAAAAGTGCAGTAGTTATTTTAAACTACTTTTCTCTATGAAAGTAAATGGTTTATAAATCATTTAGACTTTAGGTACATGAATTATTAGCCTTGTTACTGGGCTTCAGGCCATTTAAATTAAGCTTTGTGATTCAGAAGTTAGGGGGAAATACTAATTTTCAAAATATCTCATAAATTTATGTAATACAAGAATATGTACTGAATGGATGATTTTCATAATTTATCTAATTTTATCACTCCTAACTTGAAATAATACAAGAAAGTCATTATCTAGTTCCATATTGTTTGCTAACTGTATAGCAAAAATACGGAATTTTTTTTGAGCTCAAAATACCTGGTTCGGATTTAAAAAAAAAAAATATAGAAAGAAAAGGCATAATGGAGGAAGTCACTAATTATAAATTGACAGAGCTTCAGTTAAGTGAATTTCTGCTAAGAACTTTTCCCATCCGGGCTCTGGCTTCCTGTTGCAGGCTTGCAGAAACAGCATGTGTAGCCTAAAAACCAGTTTGTCTTACATTGTCCTACATGCTTTTCACATAAAGACTGCTTTTGTACACCTCTGTAATGTCATGGGTAATGGAGCATTACCTTGAGACTTTCTTGAAAACCTTTGACATTTACTGGTTTTAAACATATTTTAGAAAGTTGACAAATCCAGCTGGTGTTGGGTTTTTCGTGTTTGCAAGGTAAATAGGACCTCAAGCTTTTTAAGCACCCACTTCACAAGGTCACCACTCAGAAGGATTAGAATATTTTACAGTTAAATTTAATGACAAATTATCTGTGTTTAAGAAAAATAATTAATAGGTTTTGTCCTGTACTTTCTACTTTTTTTTCATCAAGATACCAGTAAAGACTTCAAACGTATGTGCAACAGTTTAGCAAATAAAAATGCACATCTCCAAATTTAAATACAAGCTGCAGTTCATGGGTTGTCACAGTACGTTTACTACGATCTTTATAGGAAGAGGTAACATTTTGCCAGAAGAAAGAGGCAGTATATCTTCAAAAGCAATATACCTTTCTAAAAGGTAGTAGTTTCTGTAGTCTGGAAAGTTTGGAGTGTAGAGTGGAACTTTTGACACTGGATGGTGACGGGAAAGGTATCCTGGATCACTGTGCAAATGAGAAACATGTCTTAGTTTATAGGCTAACCAGAAGTACTTAATTTAGGGCTTTTTGTGGTTGCATGCAATTGCAGCTTTGCTTTTGCTTTTGTCAGTGGCAAATCATAACTACTGCTATGCGAAGGCTGTAGTGCGATGGCTTCCTTCTCGTGCACCTGTGAGGGGAGTGGTATAATATAATGCTTAAATGTGGATTTTCTAAGGAGAAACCTTTGTATATTTGTTTGACAGTGTAATTGGTGGCACTAGAAGTTTATTTCAGATGATGTGGAGAACAAACTTAACATTAATGTGTCTAACATTAAGTGTGTCTAATATTACCTGCTCTATAAAACTCTCAACAGAGACTCGTGCCTTGTAAATTCACAGATCAGCATTGCCACATATCCAAACTAGCTTGGAATTTATGTGGTGTATAGGTAATTAATAATGACTGGGGCTGTGCTTGTTACTATATCAAGTTAGATTAAATCCTCTTTAAGCCACATCCTTTGTTTTTTTATCATCATTGTAACAGGCTTTTGCCCACAAAATGTATTGCTCAGACTCTATGATCAAGTTTTTTTCTTTTTTTTTGCCTAAGTTAGGGAGAATTCAAATTTAATTGTCTGAGTCTGCTGCTCTGAATTAATAACCTGATTAAATCTAAGAGGTAATAATCTCCATATCTCTACCTTAAATTTAAGACTCTACAGAATTTGATAAATTTGATATTTCATTATTTTTTTTTCATATTATTAAAGGTCAGGATAATAAGATCCCCTGAGACTGCATCTGTAAGTACATGGAAAATCTCTGCATCTCAACTGTGTTGTTTTCTGGTCATGCCGGAGACTTCAGCTCAGTGTGAAGTCATTAAGACATCTCTTTAGGCTGGTACGAAATGCTGCAAAAGTATCAGGTTGATCTAAATCCTTAAGTTTTTTCGAAGACAGTTATATTTGGTTTCATTTGTGGACACTAAGGGTTCTTGCTGACTTTTCCATTTGTTTTAGCCTTCTCATGGTTTTCTCATGTGATTCTTGCAAAATTCATTCTGGTGGGAGAAAGGCTAAGTAGCAAATGAATGATTTGTGGCCTACAAAATGTAGAGTGTTTAAAAAAGGAATTCTGAGCACTATTTGTTGAGAGCATCTCAACAATGCTTTCCCATTACACATCTGAAATTTTCTGGACCTAGTTTCAGTGTGTTTCTATTTCAAATAAAATAGATGGGAGGTAGAGCTGTCTTGTTTGCATTACAGAATATAAAGTTAGTGATTTTATACGCTGCTTTCAGTAACCTGCAATAATAGGTAATTAATTGTAGCTTTCCTGAGATTTAGATTTTTGGCTTAAAATAATGCCAAGAACATAGTGCTTTTTCAGTATCACATACATAGCTCATCTTATTTTATGGGGACATATGGATATGTTCTTTCTTATGCAGTTTTTTGCTCATTTCCAGTATGAGCATTCATTAAATTCACTGGCTGGTGTTTGATTTTCTCATAATTAAAATGAAGTTGGCGTAATTATGGTCATTAATTGCTTTATAATTGTTCAGATAGTTTACCATACTCTGATCTTTCCATAAAGGAGCTAATATATCTTCAAAGGTCTATTTTGTGTTTTTAATAAAAAGTTGCATTTCACTTGTCAAGACCTGCAGATGTGTTTTAGGGGCTTTTTTGGAATATTTTTTTTCTTTAAAGTCAGTTTACTCTTTTACAGTAGAGGCAGATATTATGATATTGTCCTATGCTATTGCTACTCAGACAAAAAAAAATTCTTACCTGATACATCAATGCTAAGTTCAGATTTAAACTTTTTATTTCTCTGTATGTTATCTTCACTCATTCTGTCCTCTTGTTTTAGCTTTTCAGTACAATTCCCATAGTAAAGTTTTGGGGTTTGATACTCATAGGTTTTTTAGCTTTTTGATTGATTGGTTGGTTGTCTGGTTTTTGCCCTCATTGTGTAACACAGTTTTTCAGTTGCTGTGAGGTGAAAAGGTATAGGGAACAGTGGTGGGATAGAAATGAGACCTGCAGAAAACATGTTACTCTCTAATTTCTAGCTTACTTTAAAGGATTTAAAAAACTGTAAGACAACAAGGAACATCTAATAAGAGCGCCACAGGCTTCATTGAACAACAATAGTGCAAGTTCAAATCTTATTCCCCTAAATCTACCCAAGTTTCCTGAGCAGAAGATACTTGGGCTTCATCTGACAATTGCTGTTCCGCAGCCCCCCCTTTTTGCCAGTTAATTTTAGAGAGAATTCCTGCAGAAGTACGTTCTTAACTTTGCTTGTTTGGTCTTGGTTCCATCTTTAAAATATTTAGATTTGTCTAGGATGTCAGTATTTGTGCTTGGTTTAAGGACTGTATTTGTTTTTTTCCCCTCTTACAACTGCTGTTAAACATTTCAGCTTGTGAAACAGATTAACATCTAGAAGGTAAATACTTTAAAGTTTAGAGGGTATTTATTTTCTTTGTCTATATATCTTTCTCTCAAAACATTGTACATTGCTATAAACCTAAGGAATTCTATAGACGAACACTCTGTTTGACCAAATGTGTTTGCCTGAATTTCCCATGATTCTGTTACATTGATTTTATTGCAGTTTTTGCAAGCACAATGGAACTAATATTCCATCTATGCTCCACTGCTGTAGCGGTTAGGACTGCCATAACGTTGATGCTGCCATATGTTGATATTCTTACTCTCTCATCTCCTAAGGTTACAGTCTGGCCAGTGCATTCCAAGTTGCATTGGCCTTTTTTTCTCTAAATCTTGTGTTGGTGTTTATGGACTACTCTTAAGTGTTGGGTTTTTTTATTATTTTATTTATTTGTGAAACTTCAGCACTTGGAACTTGCAATAAGCGTGTGTATACTTGCTTTGAATGACTGATTTTCACAGTGTATCAAGTTTATGAGAAATGCATATATGCAGAGAAATGTCTATGTGCTTCTGATTGTTTATGTCTGATTGTATTTCACTTTTGCTATTTTATAGCAAAAGTATGTATAGGAGTATGTACTTTGTTGTATTCTATAAACGAAAACAGGTCTTAATTTGGTCACATTGTTAAATTAACCAAGTAATGAGTCTTTGCCAAGAGATAACAAAAACAATTTTTGAAATATAGGTTGTAGATGTAAATTAGATAAGCCAAGGTTAAATTATTTTAATGAAGTTTAATACTAGAGTCCACATAGTAAAAGAATCACACTGGCAAAAAAATTACAAAAACTGAATTAAGCAATAATTGATTCTCTTGAATCATAAATGCAGCTTTACTAAGCAGATGGGAAGGAACAAATGTCAGTGCAAATTAACCTCTTTTACTGTGATAGGTAAAGGAACATCCTTTCCAGGAAGAAATTTTAAAACAAACAAAAAGAAAGTTTATATGGAATTTTTCATGTGTGGAATTTTTAGGCTAACTTTCATTGGACAGTAATATCTAATAGGTAGATTTTCAATGAAAATGTAGCAGGGAGACATTGTTACATGTGATGTTTGTGGCAGTTGGCTGTGTTCTTAGCCATTTTGCCTGCAGTATTCAAACTTTGGGACATTGATGAAACTTTATTTGCTTGAGATTTTAGCCCTTTGGAAAGAGGAAGGGCAAAAACCTCAGGCTCTTCACCTATCATCCGAACTTAAACACATTACCAGAAGAATAAAGGAAAGGAAAAGTAAAGGAAAAAGTCAATAGCAGAAAGTTCAGTGGTGAATATTTGGCTCGCACCAGAGGCAATTATATGGAAGAAACCTATGAGATGTCAGGATTTCCCATGTCCTGAGAATGTCATACATTGCTCAGCGGTTTTCTATCTGAATATCTAAGCTGTCAAAGAAGGCGAGGGATCATCTGCTCCTCACACAAGCCTTTGTGCAGTGATTTGGGGTTTAACGCAGCTTTGGCCTTTGTGTCAGAGATGTGCTTTTGCTATCGTGTTAAAATCCGTTCAGACTTGGCCACCTTTTAAGTCTTTCTATAAATGTTTGACTGTGTGCACACTCAGCAAAACTCTCTTCATTTTTTATCCATTACATTGTCTGGAGATGGCCTACACTGGGCATAGCCTGGCTTGGGAATGAGTGTAGCAATGCCGGCAAGCGTTTCCTACTGGCATCATGCTAACGGCAGAGGCAGCAGTCTCCGTTGCAGCGAACGGATCTCCCCAGCATAGAAATATGGCACCCGCCAGCAAGGCTTCTTTAAAAAGACTTTTCTTCTTTTTTTTTGAGGGGAATAGGATTTGTAACCGGCCCCCGCTGTGGTGGGAGGGATGTTCCGGCCGGAGCAGGGACAGCTGAGGCTCTCTCCCAGCAGGCCAGGTGGGGAAGGGGCTGCTCACCAAATCGCAAACAGCTGTGGCCGCTTCTGCTGGCACACAGCTGAGGACCTGTTCTGATTCAGCTCCTTTTCCACTCCACCCCTTTCCTTATCAACAAATTTCATCAACCTTTTCTATCCTTCTATAACATAATCCTGTTGTTTGACTGACTCTGTGCCCTTGCTGCATCCTTTCCATGTCTGCCCGGCCAGGAGCCTACCATCTCCTGCCTCCCAGCCCGGGACTGCAGCTTGCAAGCTGGCAGAGGGCCAAAAGCACTGCCAGAGTGAAAGACCCTCCTGTGGCTCTTGTTCAGCTACTGAACACTGGTTTGGCTCACGGTGATGTTTCCCTGACAAAGTAATGCTTGATTTAGGGGGGGAAACAATGGAGAACCTCAAGCCCCTCAAGAGGGAACTTGCTCTGCTTTGGCTGAGACAGAAAACTTGATTTCTCCCCACCCCCCATCCTCCCCATGCTTTGGATGATCAGGTAACTTTCAGCCTTCAGAAGTAATATAGTAACAGTGGGCAAGGTTGGACAAACCAGGCAGTTACAAAACCACTGTAAGTCCAAGAAACGGAAAAAATACTCTTAAAAAGTAACTATTGTCATCCCCCCTCAATAAATGCAGTGAGCCTGGGAAATAATGACTCCTAGAGTCAGCCATAAACTCCCTTGGGCAGTCCAAAAGGTATTGCACAAAGTTTATCCAATAATAGCACCCATATTTAATTTGGATAGTAATTTGGTTGTGCTGAAACCAAGGAGATTAGCAGTTTCCTTTGGTGAATGACTGTTCAGGTTCCTCATCCTTGGAGAAAAGGGAATTGTCAGTTTTAATCTGATCATTTAGAAGTTTCCTTTTACCACATGCTATTTTTCTCATCCTTGTTTTGAAATTGTTAGAAGGTTATCATTTCTTGTACCCAGTCAGAGAGTCCAGTCTCCTGATTTGGAAGTATTTTACAAATAATGTATGAAACAGTAGTAGTTTTCACATCTGAAAGGTCATTGCAGAAATGATCAGTTCGGAATGGAGACTGCAATCTTTAGGAACATTCTTGCAAAGACCTTCCGTAGCATGAGACCGTAAGTTTTATGGCAGAGGTACAGATACATATTGGAGCTGTTGTTGTGGCTTCTCAGAGAAATATTCAGGCGTCTCCACAGAAGAGGATTTTTTTTTCCCCCCAGGGTTCATTCCAGGACACAGGCAGAGAGCTCCCCATGGGGACTGAAAGCAGCAGTTAGCTGAGAATCCCATTGTCATTGTCTACCGTTTGCTAATCTGCACCTGATACCATCGGTTCGAGTATCTTGTCTTTGTGTTCCAGCTTGTTGAAAAGCAACTGCCTTTAGGTCAGGACAAAAAGTCGTAAATGCTACATAGTGTGATCACATATGCATCACAGAATACTAGGAAATAGGGCTGCAGAAACCTTTGTTGTCTAATCCACTCTTCTCCCCCAGACTGCTCTGCAGATGCTGCTGTTGATTTAGTCAGACCGTTTTCACATGCGGGGGAATCCATCAGGGTCATTGGGAAACACCTGTAGCCCTGTGGTTAAAAAACGTGCCAGCTAGCAAAAAGGGTAGTAGCTGTTTGTGTCTCTGTGCAGAGAAAAATGGAAGGAACTGCGAAATGGAGGTAGGTTCTCTCTGAGGGTCATCTGGTGGAGCAGAAGGTGTTTTAGGTGCTGTGATAAAGTGAGAATGCCGTCTACTTTTGTAGATGTCCCTGGGACATCAGAAATATTGATAATTCTAGCTAGTCAAGGATGCACGGGAAAAGAGTTTTAATGAGGGAAATTTTCAGTGAAAATAATTCACGTGTCTCTGGAGATGCTTGCCATGTTTGCCTGTGAAGACTGCAAAATGTGGGACTCTCATTTTGCTTTCAAAGTCTGGCTTGAATTTACTTGTTGAAGCATTCAATTGCATCAGAACACTAAAAGACACCTCTTAAGCATATCATAAGGTGGAATTGCAACACAGGGCAGTGTATATGTGTTATCTTAAATGGGCCACACTTGTTTTTTTGCTTACAGGTCCTGGTTATTTGCATGGTTGTGTAGTATGACTGTACAGGGTGACAAGCACTAGCTCACTAGCGAGCCTGTGTGGGACAAATGCCTTGGGTTTTGTAGAGGAATCCTCACAGGGAGAGGGATGATTGTTCTCCATTGCTTTTGAAAGGAAAATAATTGTGAGAAGTAGTTGTTTCCAATTGCCTTGCGACCACTGACATGCATAGGTTTTTAAGCTGCCAAAGCAGAGTGAATTTGTTGATAGACCCTTTCGAAGAGTGATCTTGAAACAGCACAGGCTTGAATTCAAGCCATTGGTTTCCCTTTACCACATAAGGGAAACATCTTTCCAATCTTAAAATTTAAGATAAAATCATTTCCGGCTTTCAGCTAAATGCATGTGGGACTAAAGTTATGACTAATTTCAAATCTACCTGTAGAATATAGCGCTGGGTTTGTTCTGCTTCGATCTTAACCTTCCTCAAGGAGAATCTTGTGAGTTTAATGCTGTATTAGTGTTCGCAAATTTTATTATGTTTCTTATTTATCTTTGCTACAAGTAACATGAATAACAGGTATTTAGATTCACACAGCAAAAAAATTTAAACTACTGCATTAACTCTAGTAATGAATGCTATAATTATATTACTCCTGAATATGGATATGGCAACATTTTTTTAACAATAGAAATTGTAACAAAAGCAGATCTTGGAACAGGGAAGAGCAGAATCCTATTTACAAATTAGTCCAATTTATTAAATGCACATCTGACTTTGTTTCGAAGCAGCATTTTTATTTTGGTTGAGAACAGTTTGAAAGATATTACACAGAAGGAGTAAGTCTGAAAACAAAAGAGAATCTGTTTAGGTTTTTTGTTGCATCTCCAGCTCACCGTCACTGCCAAAATCCATTTGCCCACTTCTGCTCTTGAATGCTTCCTTCTTCATGGTCATCATCATATTCATTTTTCATATCTTACAGGGGACACATATAAGCTAGATTTTAAACTTTAAACCTTAACTACCTGAAAAGAAAGGGAAAGTTTTCGCTTGCTGGCCCGTATATACAGAGTGACACACGGTGAAAGACTTGTCTGTGGAAGGAGCAGTTGTGAGAGCACCACCCAGAGTGGCACGGTGTGAGTCTCTCTCTGGAAACAAAGCTGTTTCGTGGGCTGGTAATGATGGGCAGCACGTCATGGCACGTAGAAGGAATGTGTTTTGACATGAAGTCTGCTATTTACTCTATCCACTAGGTTAGAAAAAACAACTTTCCCAACAGCTTTGGAGACTGTATCAGTTGCACTGTTCTCTGTGTCATTCCAAAGGCTGACAAAGTCAGCAACTAAAGAATCCTGAATTGGCCTTTTGACTACATGTTGCGCTAATATTATTTTTCAGAGGTGTTAGGGCACTCTCTAACAACCTTTTCCGGGGACTTACTGGAGCATTTGTTAGACTGATTTGTGGAGCCTCAGTTTGAACATTAGTCTCCTTTCTTATTCCATGCAGCTTACCCTAGAATATAGTCAAAAGTCATGCTGTAGAGACAGTCCCAGACCTAGCAGGGAGGGAAGTCCCTGTTTGTGAAGAGGAGGTGATGAATAGTCACACTTCTCTGACTGTACCTGTTCGTGCTTCATCCCCCTGCAGGCTGTGGCAGCCTCAGTGGATGGGTGGCTTTGCCTCCCGCTCTGGCTCACATCTTAGCGGGACATCCTGTCGGCTGCTGATGCCATTTTCTTTTCTGTGACAACTTTTCTTGTTTCTTGGCTTTCCAGGTAGGCATTGATAAACTACTAAAAAATTGGTGGCAGCAATGAAATGTGCTGTGTTTCCCTTGCAGATATCTGCAACAGTTCTTCTCGTTATTTTTCTGTTTGGGCAAGTTTGAAGATTTTACATCACAAGCTGTTTTCTACAGTCTGAATAAACTAGTGCACAGATCTGTTCTAAACTACAAGTCACCTCACACTTGCAAAATTAGTTCATGATCTCAATGTTTATTGAAATATTAGAAGATAGTTTCACAGCAGATTGTTGTTTGTTTGGGGTTTTTTTTTAAATGCTTTCGATTGTACAGCATGCAAGAGTGATACCTGTTCTACCAGAGAACAATGATACCTGTTCTCTGATTATTTCAATTCTGCCAGTTTCCTATGTGGATAAATCACTATTGCTGGAGTTTATTTTGCAATACTGGGACTCAATCTCATAATTTAAGGATTTGCATGAGGAAGTACCTACTCTTTCCTGTAATTTTTATCTGCTAGTCAGTATATCATCTAAACTTGTGAGACGTGTTGCTGTTCTCTTTAGACATGCTTTTCACATTACCCTCAGTTGTCCTGTCCTCTCTTTCCACCACCCCCTTCCCACACGTTCTTGCTGCCCTGCTTGGTCAGCAGCAGCACTCAGGAACTGATCAAGCCAAAAGCTAACCCAGTGTGCCCTGCAAAAATGTTCAGCTTGTTCCTGCTGCTAAATTAATTTTGTCAGGTTTTGTGGGGTTTTTGGCATGTCTTCATTTGTTTATGTCAGTTTATTACTCATTTCTTGCTACTTAGTCATAAGTTGATATTTCTGTCCAAGTAATGAGCCCAGAGTAGGTAAACACTAATACTTTTTCCCATATATTCTGTTGTAATTGAACTGTACTTAATATTTGTTGTGGTTTAGGCCGAATTGGCCAATTTGAATGAGAGATGGCCCTTCCCCCTCCCAAAAAAAAGAGAAGAGAGGAGATAAGGAGATGTAGAACTAGGACAATGTTTTTTTTTAAATTTGGTTTAGGATTCCAGTTGTCTTACTGAAGACTGGGAATGGAAAGGCAAATGAGGTAAAAACACTGATGGTAAATAGTTTTAAACTGTAGTTTGGTTTAACTTTGGAAGCTCCTGTGGAATTGTTCAGCAGGTGTATCAGTGGAGGGAGAGAAGGTATTAAGGGAGCCAGCTGCACTTTTCCTGGGTTAGACAGAAATACCTGCAATGAATGACTTGTTGCTGGTCTGGCAGACTATACGCAGAAGAAGCAGAGAAGTGAAGGGAAACAAAGCTTAATTGTTGTGTTATGTAAACTACATTGGTACTTAAGTTTTGATAAGTAATTCAGTATGCGCTGCTTGCCCAGAGCACAGGGGTATGGTGAGGTTCATGGAAGGTCCTTGGCTGCATTTCCTGAACTTGCCAGCTAAATGGATTGCCAGTCTCCTGGCAAGAACAATTGAGACCAAGGACATTCGTGTGGCAGGCTTTTTCCTCCTTGTAGCAAAGGTGAACTTGCTTAAAATATCTGTAGTGTTGGTCTGATCTGAGCCAGCATACGATCATGCTGCTTCTTGCTTGTAGTCTCTTATCTGTCTTGAAAGGAAGGAGGAAAAAAAGGAAAAGGGGGCAGAGGTGGGGAGTAATCCTTCTCTCTCTTTTTTTTTTTTTCTTTTTTTTTTTTAACAAAACACCACATTCATTCTTTTAGAAATTTCAGTAAGCATATAGTTTTGTCTAAGAATTAATGAAAAAGTAAGGTGATCCCACTGTAGCATATCTGTGAATTAGAATGATTCAAAAGAACATCTTGAAGATAAATTCCTTTGAGATGTCCATTGTATTTTAGCAGAGCTGGTGGGGGGAAGTATCTGATGGGTGTGGTACCTTCTGTGATGTAGCTATATTGGAAAGGTCATCTACTGTAGTAATGAAAAATGGCCAAAGCGTTTGGGTTTGTAAATCACCAATATGTTGATGTATAGATAATAACAGAATAGAAAACTGTAAGTGTGAAACTTTGTTTCAGTTAACTGTTGACCTTATGGCAATGTACTAGTGATAAGGCAACATATTCTGAGATCAAATGGAGATGCAGAGTTTATTATAACTCTGTATATCAAGCTCCCAATGACAGAGAATGTTATCATTCTTAGCATACAATAACCATGAAATCTTTGTTGTTACTAACTTCCAGTTTTTGGTATCAATAGAAACTTTCATGTTTTAGGATCTTATAAAGTAAAACTAATTTTAGGTAGAAAATTTTTACTTTTCAATTTATTTCCAACTTCATATCACTAAGAATAATACTATGTATATGGCTTCAATGCTGAGCAAAATAGGGCTGCTCCTGTGTTGAGTGTGTTTTGTTTTGTGTTTTTTTTTTAAATCCTGACATTTACATTAGATGTAAGTGCACGTGATAGGGAGGGTTCTGATCCATGTTTTGTAAAGGTATGAAACTGCAAAATATTGGTAAAATATATGGCAAGTAATGAGTGAAGTCTTGTAAGAAGATGAAATCTCTCTGCAGTATCCAGTATGGCTCTCTTGAGTATTGCTTTCGATCCTCAGCAGGTTTTAATTGGAAGGGCTCTTTTGAAACATGACTTCATGAGGGCAGTGTTGTTTATAAACAGAAATAAACTGCAGAGGTTTAAGGCTTCATTTTTTTTTTCCAACTCTTTCTGAAACTACATCAATACAAGTCTTATTACTCAAGGTACCTTCCAGATTTGCTAGTGTTTAAGCAACCAAGTCTCAGAGGTATTTCACTTACTATGATACATTTCCTATATAGACTATCACATTTGTCTGTTTCTCTTTTTTTTTTTCACTTTAAAGTCAGCAATCTTGCCATGTTCAATCCTTTTAGTCTGTCATTTGTTATATGTACAACATATTCATCTCATAAATCCTTTCTGGTTTCTTATGGCGTGCTGGTTTCCCCACTAATATTTTAATTGACTTTGTAACTTACACTACATTTCACTCTTTTTTTTTTTTTTTTATCTAATTCTTCTCTTTTTTTTTTTATCACTGGAAAAATAATTTGTGTTTAGCATCTGTAACTATGAGAACTTTAGAGTTTTACTTTGCATTTCTAATACCGTTCTTTATCTGTTTTAGCATCTCCCTGTATTCTTCCCAGTGTTCTTTACTTCCTATTTTCTTGTAAGTATAGCATATTCTATTTTTCCCCCTCAGTTTCTATTGACCTGTTTAACCATATGGAATTAATTGAAGCTACATCTCACTCCTGAAGAAAATTAATTCAATTATTGTATACGTTTAGTTCCATTTATGCACCCTTTCCTTATGACTGGGGTATCTTGCTATTTGTCTAAACAGTATTTAATGCAGTATCTTTTTACATAACACATTTATCTAAAATTGCACAGCATTCATCTTGGTGGAAATTAAATTTCAGTTCCATTTGCTGATACTGTCCTGTTTCTATTTTCTTTATTCTCTTTGTTTAGTGGTCGGAATCTGACTTGAACAGGTGGGTCCCTGGCAGGCTTCAGGAAACAACTAGTTGTGTAATTCATCTATCATTTTATCTCATCTATGACATGTTTTAAATGGTTTCCAAATTAAAAGTGAGCTCACAATTGTGACTAGTTATGTACTAGTCTCATTATTTGTGTGTACACGCTCCTTACTTTACTTAATAGCAATTCTTCTGTCTTTTACGTAGTGACTTCCTCTGATATTGTTGGATTCTCTGTGTATTCTTAATGGATTGTTTCCTTGGGCAAGATTCAGTATTTTAGGAGTCTACTGTATCTAAAGATGTTCCAAGCCCGTTACCCATGAACCACCCCTTAGTAAATGTAAGTCCAAGCACAGCTTTATGAACTTCTCACTGAACAACTGAGGCTCCAGCACTGCACTTGGATTTGCACCAATTGTACTTGCACTAATTCCCAGGCCCAAAAATCAAATGGGGATTTTTTAAAAAACTTTTTTCCCCCTCTGCTTTCTCAAATTACCAGGTTGTGGACCCAAGTCCTTCTATGCACTTGCAGTGATAATTTTTTTAAAAAATCTACAAATTGACTCTTGAACTGTGATCACACAGTATGACTCCTGTGAAAAGATGTGCTCCTACATCCATCTCTAAATAGTCAAATAAACCTTACTTTCCTATTACCAGCTACACAAGCTATAAAATTCTCTCTGAGGCCACTGCACACTGTGATTTAAAGCATCAAATATGATATACTTTGTTCTTGTTTTTGCATAGCAGCAGGCATTATGGTACCTAACTAAAGCTCTCCTTGGTTTTGGCATGGTTTGTAGTAGTTGCTAAGTCCTGATTTCTGAGTCAGTTTGTCTTTTTTAAACTTGTTCTGAAATTTGCCTTAAATCATATTTGGTTTGGGGCTTTTTTTCTCTGCCACATCTTCCTAATTTCTTAATTTGATTTTTTTTTGGTAGTCTCATAGAGGCTGTGGTTTCATATTAATATATTGATGTAGCTGAAACAATGTCCCACTTAAATGTCACATAGTGCTTATTCAGTTTCCTCCTTAGTTGTCTCTTCTGACTAGCAATAGTATCAATATTGCTACTTATATTTTAATCTAGATACCTACAATTTCTGGAAAGAAAGAAAATCCAGTACTTAATAAAAGCAGATTTTTATAGGGGAAAGTAGCTTTTGTGGATCGGGACCACCTGTAACTAATAATCCTGGCTTTTATATTGACTTGCTGTGTAGCCTGAGGGAAGCCACTTTAGCAGCTCTGCATCATTTTCTATGCATGGCGGCATGTGTTAACTACTTAATTAGTGCTTTATGGAGTTATCAGTTTAGGTTTTTTTGTCTGTGAGATTTTTTGCTTTGATAGACTGTTCTACTTCATTGACTGTTGTCATATTTATAAAAGCCTAAGGTCTCAAAGAGAAGCTGATTGCAGTATCAAGAGTATGCACCCAAACACTACCCATGCATGTGCGATCCATCCTGCTGTGTAAGGGCATCTCACTGCCTTCAGTTCCTCCCAGCTGCTGGCTGAGATTGGAGCATTGCCTTCTTTCTTCACTGCTTTCAGCACTGGTTGTTTTTTTGTGATTTACCCTGAGCATGGTTTTTTTGATTTGCTTGTTTACCACTATGTTCTTGATTTCAAAATTTGATGAAAACATTGTCTTATGATAGGCATGTTTCCAGGATTCATGGCCACGTTCATGATTTTTGCTATCTCTGCAGATCCCTCAACATGGATAACCATACCATCTGTACTGAGGGCTACCTGAAGGGCAGGATGATGTGGAGACAAATGCCTCCTGTGTTTTCTAGTAGTTGCCTGCAGTGACACAGGCCAAAGCCTAATTGACAGAGGGTATATCATATAAATTTTCATCATGGAAAGCATCTGATCCAAGTCTTTTACTCTCAGAAGTCTCCTAGTGTTGACTTTAGAACTTTCTCTGGTGTTTCGGTTTTTTGGGGGATTTTTGTTGGTTATTATGATTGTTATTATTATTATTACCTAATATAGGTAGAATAAGGAATTCTGGATATTCTCCATTAATTTTCCAGTTCAAGCATGTCCTCACATACCCGCTGATCCTAGCTACTATTGCCAAAAACAAGGAGAGACCAGGTTCAGCTTGAGAGCACAGGTTGTATTTATTTTCTCCTTTCCATAATACCTCATTTCAGCTGTTGCCAGGAGATATTTGGGATTTATTCCTCTCCAACAATATAAAAGGAAAAATTTGGCAAGGTGGTACACTGTTCTGAATCACTTTCTCAGTTCAGACCATCTAACTATCCAGCATCTGTTATATGGGATACCCAAAGATACCCTGCATCATCCTTCTTTTAATGTGGGCTTATTTTCCCAGAATATTGGGAAAATGGGAGGGTGGGGGAGATTGCCTCTTTAGATGTGGTGTTAATAGCAATTGTGTGCTTTGCCTAAAGGCAGGGTATTTCAGAAATCTTCTTGGCTCAAATTCTTGCCTCTCTGGTAGAGACTTCTCTCCATTGAGTACCTCTGAATCAAAAGTAAGAACCTGCTTGGCATGTGCATTTCTGAACGTGCCGTTCATCTCTGAAAGGTACCCAAAAGACTCAAGTGAAGACTCAAGAGAGGCCTCCTTTGTGCTTCCCCTTCCCACCCCAGCCAGTTATTTCTGCCAAGGTCAGTAATTTCTGATAAAGGGGTGCTGCTGCAGAACAGATTGCCCGTGTTCGTAGCAGCCAGCAATGTTACGTATCGCAGGCTACCCACGAGTAGGGTATAGCTGGCCGTGTTAAGGCATGCAGCTACATGTACTTGTGTCCTGGAGGATGGCCTCTGCTGCAAGCTCGTACGGCTTTGGGTAATCTATTCATTGGCTACCTCTTAACGAACCTGTTGCTGAATGTCCCATGGGAGGTTGAGATATCCTTTACTAATGACAGATGTCAGGGTTTGGCTGGAAAGACACACATACCTCCTTGAGGTATAAAACCAGAGATGCTTCTTCCCAGCAGGGATGCTCACTCCAGATGCTCTTGAGCACTCAAGATCTTGGGGTCTCCTGTAAAGCTCCATGTGTACACATCAGTGTCCTGAACCTCTGAATGCCCTCTAGTCCTCTTTGCCTACTGCTTTTCTGCATTGAAATGCAAAATGTTTCTGTGGGTAGTTGTTAGCAAGAGTTGTTAACCCTTGGAAAGAGAGTTCCAAGCTTTTGGAAACTCCAGTTTTTGAAGCCTCATCTGTGTGATAAGAATTAAATGTGAACACTTATTGACATATTAGTTTCAAAAAGAAGGTAAATTAAAGTATTCTGCCAATATAGTGATGTTATGCCTATCTTTCTAAATCTCATTAATAATTTAGCTAAAATGATTTAGAAAGTTTCAATGTCCTTACAAGAATTATGTCATGTGTATATGGCATGTATATGATCGTGTCTAAACAGGAAACTATCTAGGATGTCTTTTTGGCAGTATCTGTTCTAGACTAGCCTTACATTAGGGCTTTCTTATTTCCCGTCAAGAGAGCCATTTTTTTAGGTTGCTTGGGGGATTGGATTAAATTGCAATGAAGTGCTCTTAATATAGAATGTGTTCACCTTAGGAGTTGGTGTGAAATAGCTGGATATATTTTGAGTTTAAACCTTAGCCTATGCTGCGATAGCTTTCCTCTATAGATGAGCCCCGAGAGATGTCCTTACTTAGCTCTCAAATTTGAGGGCATTTTGAACGAATGCTGTGATATCATAACTTGCAGCTCCAAGAATATCAAAGGACAAGATAGGAGAATGCTTTCTTATTAAATGTTTCCAGTGTTAAAAGATCTCAAAAAGGAGTCTGTAACTTGGGGATGTTTTTTTCTTATTTGCACTGATTTGTGAGAAAAAAATAAATACAACTATTTGCTTTTCACATTAAATACTTTAGTGCATGCTACTGTGAAATATGGCTGGGTTTTCTTGATTGGAGTAATATCAGAAGGTTCTGGGATTTTATTTTTTTTTTTCTTACAGCCACCTTGAATAACAGCTAAATTTGTGAGAATGATCAAGTGCAGTGTTTCCTGTTTGTCAGTAGTATCCTGACTATAGATCCAATGAAAAAAAAAATCACTACAAAATTAGTCTAAAAGCGAGGTGGAAGGAGAGAATGGAGCAATCCTAATTTATCTTGATGCCCTGATAAAGGAGAAAAATAATTTGCTCATTTGAGGAATGTTTCCTTATATATTTCCAGTGAAATAATAAGAATACAGATGTATTTGAAAACCTTTTGCAGTTGTTAAGAAAGGGGGCGTTTTTTTCCACTGTAAGACAACATGTGGAAAGATTACTTAATACCATACACATAATAATGCAGAGTTCCTTTTTGAAGGTAGTAAAACTTAATCAGGCTTTTTAAGAGCTTTGTTGCCAAATTACATTAATAATGTTGTTGTTTTTATGGGCATGGTCTTAACCATGGCCTTAAATGTTAGGTCTAGTATCTTGTTATTCACATATTTTTGAAGTATGTAAACATTCTTTTCCACTTATATGACTTAAAGTAGTCAGATGAAGGTAAACCTATTTAGCTCAAGAGTGGAGAGATGCTGTTTTCTCTTGTAAAGATTGCCTACTTTCAGTGCTAGAATTTTATGTTCTGATTAGTTGCATTTTTGGTTGACATTACGAGTTCATCTTTAAATGGCTGCTTATGCTCTGAGAAAGAAATACATTCAAAAGCAAAAATACTTAAATAGCCTATAACATATGTCCAGTAATGCTGCCATCTTCCTAACAGTATCATTGCAAACATGTAGATATATTTGATGCTGTAAGTAATCAAAGAAACAGAGAAAGCTATATACAGAAGGAAAAAATGGCTAATGTATTACTCTAAATGTGGCATGGCAGCAAAGATGAAAAACTCCTAATCAAGTAGAGAAATGTTACCAAGAGTAGTACTAGTGTGTGTGTGTGTGTATTTCTCTCCTCATGCTAATTTTGTGCGTAACAGAGTCCTGTAGGTACCTTAGATTTTATTGGAGCAGTGTTTCAAAGTGGCATTTAAAATTAACACCTATGCAAAATAAAGGGAAAAGAGGAATTAAGGGCAGGAGAAAGTGGCTTTTTTTAGGAATTGAAGACAGACGTTGACAATCGCGCCTGCCAGCCGCTGCAGGACTGTTTACTGCCGAGTGTAGTTACCTGTTGCTGATGTTTCACCAAGTCCTGGTGTGAAACTGTTGCACTGATGTTTTACCGAAGCAATTTGCTCGTTAGTCTGTGCTTAAAACCTACCCTCTTTGTGTATTTGCAA
Source organism: Limnodromus scolopaceus (assembly GCA_028565335.1). Taxonomy (NCBI): domain Eukaryota; kingdom Metazoa; phylum Chordata; class Aves; order Charadriiformes; family Scolopacidae; genus Limnodromus; species Limnodromus scolopaceus. Next base: position 70,733,803 of record JAOXNO010000013.1, on the reverse strand, counting down.
AAACAACAGAAGGTGGCTGAAGAACATTTAATTGGTTCCCAGTGTAACTAATTCCTGGAAACAGAATCAAGAAGTGGTTAACTTTATTTGAAAAGATAAAGTTAGCGCACACACCTCCCAACAGCAAGAGCTCTGAGGAGGTTTCAACACCAGTGGCAGGGTATTACAGCGATCAGCAACCCATAATTTGAAGAAGTATCACCTTTTCCCCACCCCTTTCTCCTCCCTGGCGTCTCCGGGGATCCTGCTCTAATGCTGGGGTATGTGCAGCGTATTGTGATTATTGGTAGCGCTGTTGTTCTCTGCGCTGCATCAGTGCACCACCATATTCTGGAAGGATGTAAGTAGAGTGTATCTTTCCCTTATGAATGACTTTTACCTTCTTAACGCTCTTTCAGAAACACAGAGTAAAACAGTATTTTAGGTGAAATGTACAACAAGCTTAGTCATTTTTTTCTTCTTACAAATATTTATAGTGACATTCAAAGGAAGCTGGAACTTGTGTTTGATTCTGAAATGTAAGTGTGTATATATATACTCAGACAAAAAAATGGGCACATACATCGGTCGGGTTTTGGAGCGTGTAAGGTTTTGATAGTTTTTTGGAACCATCATTTTGAATTTCTATAATCTATGCCAATACACTGCAATTCTAAGAAATATTTGCTGTGCAATTGCTGAAGTAGAGGTGGAAAAATTGCTGGAAGCTGTTATACATTGTGTTCGCATTGCGGTATCACTGTCTGTGGTTGGTGTCTTATTGTGTGAAATATTTGATGTAGTGCAGAGTTAAGGCTGGAGAAGTTTAACAGTGTTTACAGTTAGAGCTTGCTAGTACATATGAACATGTAGCAAAACACCACTGTTTGTAGGCAAAAAGGGAGCATGAGGCAAACTGCACTGGACAACTGATGTGAAATCTTGTGGATTATACATGGAACAATAAAGCAGTGAAAGTATAGGAAGGACTTTGGGGAAGAAAAAAAAAAAGAACGCACTTATTTCTAGCACTGCTATTTTTTTTAATATATATTTTTTTCCTAATCAGTTTTGCAGATCGTATTCTTCCCTCTCCAGCACTTGAGTTGTAATCAGATTACAATTACAGTGTTATTTTTGCAGTTAACACTTTAAGAAATTGTTGTTGCTGGTGTCTGTTCATTTGCTTATTCAAGTGGGATGCTTCTTATTAACTGTTTCATCACTTAGTGCAGGAGAGGACATGGTTGACATGTGAGGGTACAGGAAAGGTGAGAGGGAGGGTCCCTGAAGCTCCTTGTGAGCACTGCAGATGTATCTGAAAATACCAAGTGATTTCGTGATTAAAATGAGAGATTACTTTCAGTGCAGATGAATGCTGAGTAAGGAGGAGGGGACAAAACAGTCTTTGATGCAAAAATATGACTATAGCAAAACGTAAATCCGTGCCTGGGCAATGACTGGTTCCTGACTACCTGCTACTGCTCAGGAAAAGGGCATTGGGTTTGGTTTGGGTAGTTTTCTGAAAACACTAGCTTAGTGCTAGTTTTTAAAAAAAAGTTAAAAAAAAAATATAGACGTTATTATGGAAATGGAATAGAGGACAAGAGAAGGCTTGAATATGCCACGCTATAAATCCCCATCTTGAATATTGTGTGGTATTTTGGAACCTGTTCCAAGGTTCAGTAGAAGAGGAAGAGGCATGGAGAAGAATGAATGATGGGCTTGGGCTGGCTTCTGGAAGAAGAAAGGGTGAATAAGGTTAGGATGACTCAATTAGTACTCAATCTGGAGAAGGGGTGTGATGAACAAAGTAAAGGTGCAAGTTCTGCAACTTACTGCAAAATATACTTTGGAAGATAAAACCATAGTGGTTTCAAAAGTAAATTGGACAATCCTATGGGGGATAAGGATTTAATTACACGATTTGGTTTCACACTATGATTCTGGGCATGTAAATTTTAGAAATCACTAAATTTCTCGTGGCTGGAGTTGGGGAAGATACTCAGCCAGCATCATTCACACCTCCCATCTTCTTATGTTCAATCCTTGGACATCTGTCCTAAACCTTTCAGAAACGGCACACTGTCAGACAAACCTTTGAATTAAGAGTACCACGACTAGTACATGCGCACTGGAGAAGAAGACCATACAAGAGGCTTGGCTGTGGTTAGACCACCTGTTTGGATGGATCCCCAGTATTGTTGCAGGGAGGGGAGTGTGTGTACTCCAGCTTGCTACATAAACTAAACTGAACTTCTCCAGAATTTGGGAGACACTAACAGTGAGGCACAAATATTTTAGAGAAGAGCTTGGGATTGTAAGTTTTGGATTGTTGTGAAGTTTTGTGTTACCTTTTTTTTTTTTTTTTTTAAAAAAAAAACTCTTAATTTAGATGTCTGGCACCATGCATTTTAATTATTATCCCCCTCATATTTTGGACAGGTGGATTTTTCCTGTCTTATCTGCCAGTGGAATGGGGATGATGATACATTTGCTATTCTGCCCCTCTTCCAAGTTCCGTATTTTGTGGTGTTCTTCCTTTTGAATAAGACCAGTTCCTTTCTTATCTGTTGCCCATAGTTGTTTTTTTTTTTTCTCCTCTGAGAGCAGCTGCATGAAAACGGTGACTGTTATCAGGTTTTGATCAGAAGCTGCAAAACCAAGTAATCCTCTTAATTTCATTTTGCGTATGTATGGTGAAGCTTTGCACAGTAGAAGTATGTCTTCATGTTTGAGAAGGTCACATTAATTAACAGTTTGCAGTTGGAAGGGTTTTTTTGTAAATAAAAGAGCTGTTTGTTTACATCATAAACATAGTTCTGCATTAGTTGACAATATCCAGGGTAAATTGTCTTTTTCCAAGCCCTTATTGTTTTTGGAAGGCTCAGTTTGAAATGCGAGAGCTGTCTTTGATATGCTATCACCATTAACGTATTAAAATGCAGAACTGCTTTTGGTTTGTTATGAAATATATATTTTAAAACTGTAAAATAAAGTTGTAATTGACCTGAAGGTGAGTAACCTCAATGAAAACTTTTCGTGTGAGGAAATCTATGGCAATACAGTTGCATTTTTTTTTTCTCTTATTTTCATCCTCGTTTGCTGCCACACGTGTCCAAGGCTGTCTGGTGATGCAACCTTTGACTATTTATATATATAGCATGAAGGACTGCTTTATATCTCTGAGTCATATCTTCACTTTTGAGGACTGAATGTCAAAAGAAAGAGCCCCCCTATGATTTAAGGTGTAGAAGGTCACAAACGTATAGCGATAACAACAAACACTAATGAACGTATTTTAACTCTGTTGGTGCCGTTTTCTAATCCGTACGGAGTGGCTGAGTCTCCCCGCGCAGAGGTACGGTTTCTAAAGCAGACAGGTTTTTGATTCCAGTCCAAGTATCCTAAAAGTGTGTTTACAAGATTGGATGTAGGAGATTTCTTCCACTGAGCTGCAGCTGTCCCTTGTTTGTGGTTTGAAACTGCAACTATTGACAAGTGCAGACAGAGTTTATATAAAAACTCCGAAGGTTTCTTGCCAATTCAATAAGCATGAAAAGTGGTGTGTGGTGTTTACGTCTTGGTCTCTCTTGCCAAAAGTTTTGTGTCTCAAAGTGTATAATCATTTGCTCTTACATCTCAAAAGTAATTTTCTGATGTTTGAGTACATCTTTGGAAGTATGAGTCGTGGGAAAAGATCTACTCTAAGCTCTAACAAGTTTACTGACACTTTTTTTTGGCTTAGTCTAGTCTATTGTGCTCTCCTTGTTCTCCTCTTTTTTCATTATGACTAGGACAGAAGCCATAAAATCTTATATCACGGCTTAGAAATCAGAGGTGATTTCAGTTGTTTTAATTTACCATTCCTATGGAAAAACAAACCGTTGTGGCCAGTGTTACCGTTTCATCTTGTTCCCTAATGAAATACGGGCAACAGTGGTGCTCCTGCAAATTCCCTTTAAAGGGAATTCTTGTAAAGGAATGTCATCAACATAGTGTGGTTTAAAAGGGAAAAATATCGAAAGCATCCCTCAACAATTTCATTTTTTGGTATGAATCAAGTTTTTATTTATTCTGCTGAAATGAAAAAAGAAATTTGATAAGCTGAGATAAATTTAGGAATAAATGTGAAACTTCTGTGACAATAGAAAATATTTATTTTCCATTTCATTTTGTTCACCTCTGTCTCTGAGTTATCAGAAACTGAATTCAGTTTCTTACTCATCACTTTAAACAATTGAAAAATACTGAGTTTTTAACTTCACAAAAAGTGATACGTTAAGAGGATTAAATCACTAATACAACAAGAAAGACTTTAAAAAGCGAAATAAAACCTTATTATTATATAGCTCCTTTGACAGACAACTTGCCTAATTAATCACAACAGATTTATAATCAAAGATTTATTTATTTTAAAGTATTTGATAAAAAGACTTCATTTATATCTGAAGGCAGTCTGAAATAGAAAAATGTGTAATGTTATAAACTGTAATTTCATTAGTCTTTCCCTTAATATGTCATTCATACTTCATACGAGTCAAAGTAAGCAACATTTGAATACAATTAAAATGTGGAGATATAGGATATTCCAGTTATTTCGGTGAGCCTGTTTAATGTCTTCACTGAAGTCACAAGTGTTTGAAGTATATTGTGTTTTAAAAAAAAAAAAAGTATCATAGCATTGCATGTCTGCATATTATTAGAACTTTTAAAATATAGCTTCTTCAGAAAGATAACAACAAATTAAGTAAGATCCATCAATGGCATTTAATTAGCAATTTATATGTGGTTTAACTGTACATTTTAAGACATCATATGGATGATATTCTGAAGTACCTGTTTGTGAGATAAGGGCTGTGGGTTTCCAGTAGATTTTAACAAAGTCTCATATCTCAGCTTTCAGGAAAAGGCTTTTGGAACTTTCCTACCTTGGCCTGTAACACATTTTCCCAACATTTTAGCCCTACTCTCCCCTCCTCCCACACATACTTCAGTACTTTAATCTGCCAGATTTTATGGAGATTTTACATGGAGACTTTAACATACAGATGGATTATAGATCCAAGATGTTCTCTTATTTTATCTTATGAATGCTAATTATTTGACATTATCTTTCTAATGTGGAGTAAAGAAAAACCTGTCCCTTTCGCGTCATGAGGAATGACCTGTTTACTTGTGTGCCTTCAAAATTTGTCTATTTAAGTGACTAGGAACAAGATCAGAAAGACACAATGCTCTATTTGCCAATTCTACTAGCAAAAATTGTTTAGACTTAAGAAATATCTCATTGTCTATGAATCCATTAAAATATCATCAGTGCATGGGTCTTGTTTCCCTCCCACAGAAGTTCTGCTCCTTGTTTGTTGTGTGGGTGTCTATTTTTGTCAGTTAGGTTGACGGTTGGACAAGATGATCTTTAAGGTCCCTTCCAACCTAGAAGATTCTGTGATTCTGTGAAGTATAGTCTGTATTTCTTCATTTCCGTTTTCCTTTAAAGACTATTAAGCTTTATAGGATCTTGTCAATCAAGTTCTTTATTTGGCTTATTGTAGGTGTCATTTTGTTCCGTATATTAACTTCTCATGGCATTTGACACAAAAGGCTTCTGCTTTCGCTTCCCAATCTTGATGCTGTCAGACAACTTAAAGGTGTTGGAAAGGGGGAAAGCAGAGCATTTAACCTACTGAAGTGAATTGGTATAAGGAATGTTAAATAAACATTTCCCTTCCTTCTAAAAATAAGTGTATGATGATTGGTCTGTTTGGCTTGTTTCACACGCGTTTTCTCACAACTTTAAAATTAATTTGTTGGATCCCTTTGTCGCTTCAGCTTTGGTCCATGCACAGTGTAACATTTCAGTAACTTCCAGGGGACTGAGTTTCATATTTACTGTGTGTTCTTAATATGACTTGCATGTTTTCATGCTAATAGGGATTTTGAAACCGCTGAGCTAATGAAGTGTAATTACTAGAATGTTATTTAAACTATTTACAGGTACATCCACCTTTATGGAAGCATTAGCAGCCAATGGTACAACCAACATACAGACATCTGTAACAGGAGTGACAGCCAGCAAACGAAGGTTTATTGATGACAGGAGAGATCAACCTTTCGACAAGAGGCTACGTTTCAGTGTGAGACAAACGGAGAGTGCGTACCGGTACAGAGACATCGTTGTCAGGAAACAAGATGGATTCACACACATTTTGCTGTCAACAAAATCATCCGAAAATAATTCGCTAAATCCAGAGGTCAGAACAATTCTGATTTTGGGGGGGGAAGGGCGCTGAGGGAATTCTAAGTCTCTGCCTCCCTTATGCCTGTTACTCAGCCACAAACATACATGAAGCAAGATTCAGGTTGTTGCTTGCAAGATGTTACGCATACAAGTGACTTTAAGTATAATTCAGTTGAGTTTTAACTGCTGTATCTGAACTTAGGTGTACTGTCTTATAAGACGTGGTGATTTATGAAGTGTAACTTGAAATAAGCTTTAGCCTGAATTAAGGTTCTTTTTTTCTGAACTGGTTGCATGTGCCATCTGCTGTCCAAATTACAGAAATGCTGAATGAGTGCTTTAGTTACAGATAACATCTAATAGATCTTTTCCTAATGATTTCATTATCATAGTTTAATTACTTTTATGAAATGCAAAGCTTCCCTTTTTCTTAACTTTCTTATTTTGGGATAATGGAAAAAAGTTAACTTTTCTAATATGATTGGTTGAGTGGATCCTAAGGAAAAATTAAAGATGTCAAAGATTGAGGTCTCGTGAGGGCAAGAGGAGAGGAGAATTGTATGCTAATATTTAATGATGTAAAAAAATTCATTCTGGTGAATTTTTTAATTTTTTAATTTTTTTTTTCAGGTAATGAAGGAAGTCCAAAGTGCACTGAACACAGCAGCTGCAGATGACAGTAAACTTGTGCTGTTCAGTGCAGTTGGTAGCACTTTCTGCTGTGGTCTTGATTTTATTTATTTTATACGACGTTTAACAGATGATAGAAAAAAGGAAAGCACTAAGATGGCAGAAGCTATTAGGTACGTAAGATTATCTTCAGTCATCTGAGTGGGCATTCTTCATCATGTAGTCTGGCTTGGTTTATCTCTTTTATTTCAAAAGCCTCAAATTCAACAAGACCTCAGACATTCACCTGTTATGTGATACAGTGTGCAGCACTTCTTTATACTCCTTGTCCCTTTTCTATTTGGGTTGTTAATTCATGCAACACTATTTTTACTACTAAAATTTAACTGTGAAAACTGGTAGTATGGTAATACTCTTCCAGGTGAAACCAATTTTAAAAGACTTTAACAGCCATAGAGTTTCAGGAAAACAAATTTAACACACACATATACAAGGTGTGCATTGAATGAGTAACTTAATATACATTGAATGAATAACTTAATATAGTACATTCAGAGCAGTGGAATGATGGATATTTTAGAAGAGTAGGTTAATACTATTGAACATAATCCGAGCACTAGATACCAAACCTAACATTTAAACAAAATCAGCTGAACTACTACAAACTAGAGGAATATCTATGGACAAAAGTATAGATCTTAGAGACATGTTTTAACCGTACAAACAAGTATCTTATCATTTGAATACTGGTTTTGAACGTCTGGGCTCTTGGATTAGCTCTTGTATGCTTCCAGAGTGTCTATATTCCTTCAGAGACCTGTGTTCTGTTGTCATTATCAATATCCAAGTCCCTGAAAAACGGGATATAAAGCCTGTTTCATTGGAGGCACAGTTGGCTCATAGAGATGATAAAAGTTTTTGGTTGTTTTTTTTTTTTTTTTTCAAAGAAACTTTTCAATCATTCCATGTAGAAGTTGCTCATGCAGTGATGTCACATGTGGCCAGGGAACAGAGGCTCTTAACAGTGAGTTTCTGTCACTAGTTTAATTCAGGCTCTTCCAGAATCCTGATTTGCCACTTATTATTTATTGTTAATAAAATGGATAAAAGTAACAATATACCTATGAATGCCCCCTTCAAATATAATAATGGTATTTTTCATATATATGCTAGACACGGTCCTCCCTGGAATGTTCAGACATGATTAAAATCATCGTTAAATCTCTGGATGGGTTGTTAGTATGACAACTTGCATAAAATGGTTCCAGAAATTTTTTTGGCATTCATCTATTACAGCTCACTAGAATGAGTTAAGAAACATGATAACCTTTAGGGGTGGATGCAATATAGTAAAAATATCCTATTTTGCAGAAATACAAAACAAGTAACACAGATAAAGAGCAAACTTTAAATTTACCACTAAATCCCACTTTTCTAAAATTTTGATAAAAATCCCATATTTCAGCATCAAATACAAAAATGAGTAATCACCTGTCATGCAGAGCAAAGGAATGCTTTGCAGGTGCTGACAACTGTGTGTCGTACATTGTATTCTAATCGGGATTTGTCATGTACTTGAAGTAAATACTTCAATTTACTTGAAGTAAATTCTTTGTTATATGTGGTAGCTACTAACCGAGAAATATCTGCACCTCAGCTTGGAGGTTTTAGAAGTCTCTATTTGGTCTAATGCACGTGCACACACATGTGTACATACGTACACACACACTTGCTTTTTCCTAAGCGGCTCTTGAAAGCATTTGCTGTTTGAGAACAGAGAGGCATATAAGCATCCCTGCTTTGTGGGTACTAGAATGAATTGTCATTTTGTGTTGATAATGAGGATGGGAATATGCATTTGTAACTTAATAGCATAGCACCCATAGCCTTATGACCAATCGAGAGAGGGAGATGAGGAAGGGAAGTTTAAAGGTGTGTGGTATGTGATAATGGAGCTCTACTATTTATGGCTTCCTCATAATTTTAAAAGGCAGATTTATTTATTAAGAAAAGTTGTCTCCCAGAAGTCCAGAAACACTCATTAAGGAAACTCATTAATGCTTTGCCTATCTTCATTTATACCTGTATACCTTATATCTCACTTAACAATACAGGTAGATAGATAGATACCTTATAGCAATGTCATACATAAACACAGTGAAGACCAAGCAGAGCTGTAACCATGGTCTTGGTGCCCAGAGGTGAGGTATGACAACAGCCTCATCTAAGAGAGGGCTGTGAGGCATGTGAATGTACCAGAAGCACTGTATCAGCTGGTGCTTGTAGGAGGGGTGTTATATCTGCACCTGCCCAATTACTGTGCTGCTTTGGGCTGGGAGAAATGCTAGGCTTTCACAGAATCAAAGAATGGTTGAGGTTGGGAAGGACCTTTTGGAAGTCCTCTTGTTTAACCTGCCCCTGCTCAAGCAGGGTCACCTAGAGCAGGTAGTCTGGGACCACTTCATGTGTTTCAGTTTGTGCCCATTGCTTCTGATCCTGTCACTGGGCACCACTGAAAAGAGCCTGCCTCCACCCTCTTTGTGTCCTCCCTTCAGGTATTTATATATATTGATGAGATCCTCCTAAGCTTTCCACGCTGACCAGTCCCAGCTCTCCTTTGCTCATGAGAGATGCTCCAGTCCTTTAGTCATCTTCGTGGCCCATTGCTAGACCATCTTCAGTAGCTCTACATCTTTCTTTCACTGGGGATCCCATAACTGGACACCAGCACTGAGCAGAGGGGAAGGATCACCTCCCGAAACCTGCTGGCAACACTCCTCTTAGTGCAGCCCAGGATACCATTAGCCTTCTTTGCCACAAAGGCACACTGCTGGCTTGAGTTCAACTTAGTGTCCGCCAGGACCCCTAGGTCCTTTTCTGCCAAGCTGCTTTCCAGCTGTTTGGCTTCCAGCATAGACTGGTGCCTGGGGTTGTTCTTCCCCAGGTGCAGGACTTTGCACTTCCCCTTGTTGAACTTTGAGGTTCCAGTCAACCCATTTCTCCAGCCTGTCAAGGTCCCTCTGGATGGCAGCATGACTAGTATCATCCCGGTTTCGTATCATTGCCAAGCTTGTTGAGGGTACACTCTGACCCATCATCCAAATCATGAATGAAGCTGTTGAACAGTACTGGACCCAGCACTGGCTCCCTGGGGTGCAACACTAATTACTGGCTTCCAACTAGACTTCGTGCCACTGATCACCACCCTCTGGGCCAGCCATTTTTCAGTCCACCTCACTGTCTGCTCATCCAGCTCATACATCAACAGCTTGTCTATAAAAGTCTTGTGGAAGACAATGCTGAGAGCTTCACTCTGAAGTCTTGGTAGACAGTATCCACTGCTCTCCCCTCATCCACCAAGCTAACCACCTCATCGTGGAAGGTTATCAGGTTGGTTTTGAAAGTGATATTATTGTGGAGATGAATTATTACTGAGTTTTCAAGGGCTGGTATATTTTACTCTTTCTATACATGTAGTGAATGCATGTTTCTGTTTCTCTTCAGGAATTTTGTGAATACTTTTATTCAGTTTAAGAAGCCTATCATTGTAGCAGTAAATGGCCCAGCCATTGGACTTGGAGCATCTATATTGCCTCTGTGTGATGTGGTTTGGGCTAACGAGAAGGCATGGTTTCAGACACCATACACTACTTTTGGACAAAGTCCAGATGGATGTTCATCCCTTACATTCCCCCGGATAATGGGCCTGGCTTCTGTAAGTAGCTTGCAGGGTAGGGGCTGACAGTTTCACCGTGCAGTTGTGATAATATATCCAGAGTGATTTCAAGACTTTTTACCTTTGCTGTGTTGTCTTGTCTTCTCTTTTTTTTTTTTTTATTTTCTCTCATGAAAACCTTTCACGAGAAGCCAGTATTTATAGCTTCTCTGCTCCATGATGTTACAACCTAGTACTCACCCACGTGCACAGAGCAGAAAGCTGGCACGGGACCTAATCCCATGTCATGGGCACCCTTAACTGTGCCGGTGGCAGAAGGGTTATGTCCTGCATACCAGGACACACCTTCCCTGCTGGTGCCACATGAGGACCAGCCACCAGTCTCTTGCATTCGGCACAGCATTAGAGTGTAGCAGAGAAGAATCTGCACTCAGTGTCACTGCATAGCAGAGCCCTGTGTCACCAGCTATTAGCGGTCTCACACTAAATGCTCGTATGCAAAATAAGTAATTCAGCTTTCACGCACTTGTCGTTCTTAAGAACTCATGTCAAACTTCCTCACTTTGTAGATCTCTGCTGATGTTTAACACTAGTGTGTTAGGCAAGAAATACTCACTCAGTCCAAATCGCCTCTGTGAAGGATGGTGGCTTTTTTTCAGTCTTGCACTCGATTTACAGTATCGCTGGATTGAAAAAAAAAAAAAAAAAGTTAACGCTTTGCATTGTTGCTGAAAACATAAGCCATGTGTTACTGAATATCCCTTTTCTTGCTTCCCAATTAGATGGAGAAATCAAATGTAACAAAAAGCTATTTAAAAATCTCTTACCTACGTTATTTTCATGTTGCTTACTATTTTTATGCTGTGTTCCTTGAAAACTGTTAGACCTACATTGCATTCCAATTTGAAGGTGAATTGTAACAGTGTATGCTTATAGCTACACCTGCTTTTCCTAAATTACTGTTTATTATAAGAGCCAATTTTTCCCTGTAGGTATTTATTGATTTAAAAATACAGATTTCAATCCATTAGAAGCATCAGTTTGAACAGATCTAATGACTTACTGTGTGATGTCTGGATTTAGTTATTAGAAGAGAACAGAAAAGGTAACTGAAATAGATTAGCAGTTATAAGAGTATCTTTAATATCTTAGCGTATTTCAAACTACTGATTGTTCCTTTCCCTTTTTATTTGGCCATCCATCCATTCATCCATCCATTCCATCCATTCCCGTCCTTTAGAGACTTGTGGATGTTACTTCTCATTTCTTTAGAAGTTGTACAAAAACACAAGAAGCTCTTCCCTAGTATACTCTTTCATGTGTGTTTGTGAATGCTCTCATTTTTCAATATAGAGACTTAAATTTAAAGCTTCCAGTGATAACAATTCCATGATATTCAGTGCAAAAGGGGAAAAAAAAGGTCCACTGTTTTTGGCAGACTACCTTGACCCTCTGCAATGCAGCAATGTCACTGCTGCATGGGAAAAAGTTGGACTTCAAGCAGCTAAGTCCATGAAATATATTCAGAATCTATACTGAACATTTTGATGAAGTAGCATGCTTTCTATCTATAAAAAGGAGAAAGCCAACAGAAAGAAGAGATGGTATGAGTGCGATCAGAAACGTTCGGCGGGGGGAATTAAAATATCACACAAAAGAAAGAATTAGGGCTTCTGTGCGCATCATAAAATTTGCCACAAATGTATTAATTCAGCAATATTAGTCCCACCCTTAACTCTTGTAAATCGGATTCAGTGCATTGTTTTTATCATCAGCAGTTCTGTAAAAATCTTCAATCACAAGATTGTTGGAAAAGTCTTCTCTACCAGGTTAGTCTTTGCTGGTGAGCAGGTCTGTCATGGAGGGATTTTCCACAGAACATGTTCAACAGAGTTAATTATTTCAGGAAATCTGAAGCCCAGACCTTAGGATTCAAAACTGATACTGTACTGGAAATACTAAGAATTCTTAAACTTGGCTTTTCAGTTTTGGAAATAATTTATAATAGAGATTAAGGTGGCATGTGTTTGGGAGATACGTTATTGTGTGTCTGTTGTGAGGTTCTTGTTCTGGTTTTCTGGTCCTGGATATAAAGCACAGGAGCCGTGTGATCAAGCTTCACACGCAGGGTTTCCTTGTTGGTCTCTAACACACTTGGCAGCATTTTTTATGCTTTTCTGTCAGTCATGAGGGATACGTGTTTCCACAGTGCCTGTAGTCCACATCACAGCCGTGGTCTCGGGTGTTACAGAGACCAGATGCCTTCTGATCGTATTGCCAGAGAGCTGAGGTGCTCCATGGGCTAGTGCCTGTGGGCTTGCATGAAAGTCCCCTGAGCCCCAAAGCACTCGCTGTAAAAGAGAGGCCGGAGGATGTCTCAGTGACATTCCTCTGTGTAGGGAGAAAGACAGACTGAGTAGAAAATAAAGGTTTTTTTATAAGAATCTTATATTAATGAAATATTTTATCAGCTTCATTTCTGTTGCTGTATTATCCATATGCCATGTTATTATCTGATTATGCTGTATCCTGGGCTGCATCAAAAGAAGCGTAGCCAGAAGGTCGAGGAAGGTGATTCTGCCCCTCTACTCTGCTCAGATGAGACCCCAACCCGAAGTACTGTGTCCAGCTCTGGAACCCTCCACATAAGAAGGACGTGAACCTGTTGGAGCAAGTCCAGAGAAGGGCCACAAAGATGATCAGAGAGCAGGAGCACCTCTCCTATGATGACAGGCTGAGAGAGTTGGGGTTGTTCAGCCTGGAGAAGAAATGGCTTCAGGGAGACCTTGGAGCGGCTTTCCAGTAGTTAAAGGGGTCTTACAGGAAAGATTGGGAGGGGCTCTTGTCAGGGAGTGCAGCAATAGTTTTAAATTGAAAGAGCTTAGGTTTAATTAGATATGAGGAAGAAATTCTTTACTCTGAAGGTGGTGGTACACTGGAACAGGTTGCCCAGAGAAGCTGTGGATGCCCCATCCCTGGAAGCGTTCAAGACCAGGCTGGATGGGGCTTTGAGCAACTTGCTGTAGTGGGAGGTGTCCCTGCCCATGGCAGGGGGGTTAGAACTCGATGATCTCTACAGGTCCCTTGTCAACCATTCTATGAAAGATGTCCCTGCTTATTGCAGGGCAGGGTGGACTAGATGACCTTTAAAGGTCCCTTCCAACCCAAACAATTCTATGATTATATTTCTTGGAAAGTAACCATGTTAATTTTCACAGCAGATACAAGGCATGTTTATATGATTAAAACTTGTTCAGTAGTGGGTCTCTGCCATACATTGTGTATAGATCAAAAGTGAAGATGCAAAAGCAAACCATTCCCCTTCAAAATCCGTCAACCAAGAACACGAATTGGAGAGCTCATTTCATGTAAGGTTTCCTGCTAATGCTGTGTTACAGTTGGCAGAAATAAGATAAGGGCACTAGTATCATTTATGGATTTTCACGTTTGGGAGAACTCAGCAGTTGCTACTGAGTTTTAGGGGGGAAAAAAAAAGTTAAGACTTTCTAGCATTCATTTTTATCCTTGTTACCAAAGAGACACGTGAAGACTATGTAGACCTTCCCCATTGACTTAAATTTCTGCTTTCCTAACTCCCAGTTGGGGTGACTTCACGTTTCGATCTTTGACATAAATGCTAAGTACCTTTTAAAATTACTTTGGAAGAATTTTTTTTTCCATCTCTCCTTAGGAAAATGATTCCTGTTTTTAGACAGACTTGTGTATATCAGTGATTTTTGGCTAGTGTTTCAGGTTAGTATCAGCCACGTATAATCTGGAAAATTAGAAGGTATAGTTGTGATAATGACCTTTGTATATTTGATTTTGCTCCCACAGAAGGGAGAACTATAGGGGTATATAATTTGTACCTTTAGCTTGAGACTTGTTTTTTAAATTAATATATATAAATCACATCTTTCCATCTTAATTTCTGAGAGATGTGCTGATGATAAATTTTATGTAAAAGATCCTAGGAAACATCTATTTTTTCACATGCCTAATGGACTGGGAGTCAGCAACCAAACTGCCAGTAGAACCCAGACTTTGTATTTCTTTACAAAGGGGCAAGTAATAGACCTCCAAGTTTTTGGATTTCTTCATGTGTAAAATGGCAATACTAGGAACATTAGCTACAGTAATTAGATAATTTGAGATGCTTAACTGAAGGTTGCAGTAGCAATTACCAAAATTTCCAGTATTAGAAAACATAGAAAAACTCAGAATTTTGTCCTCAGAAATGCTACACCCATCAGGTTTGGGTGTTTAATAAGAGCTTTATTTCCCATATTCCAGTGATGGATGTGTCACATTTTCAATGTAAATTAGTCATTAAGAAACATTAACGTGGGTTGTTTTTTTTTTTTGAGGTTGACAATTACTCTGACTTTTTAATCCTCACTGGCTGTTTCCATGCAGTTGTCACTGCAAACAAAAAATGTAACTATATAAGAAACTTCATGAAAGGTAGAATTAAAGCTTAAGCGGAAATAGTTGTAAGATGAAGTCTGAATGGGAAGCTGATAAATAGCGAAGTGTATGATAATTATAAATCAAAAATATTTGCAGAACTAGAGATCACCTTATTGCATAGAACAGCGTACTCTGTTCTGTACTTTTAAACTATGGACAAGATCTTTTAAATACTGGGTGGTTTGTTTTTTGAGAAGTACTGAAAATAAACCATATATGTAGGTTTTAAATATTTTCAGTACTAAAACACATTTTAGTTTCTAAATATTTAACTAT
The DNA here is from genome assembly GCA_028565335.1 of Limnodromus scolopaceus. Classification (NCBI taxonomy): domain Eukaryota; kingdom Metazoa; phylum Chordata; class Aves; order Charadriiformes; family Scolopacidae; genus Limnodromus; species Limnodromus scolopaceus. The sequence goes on along the minus strand of JAOXNO010000013.1, from coordinate 70,718,531 downwards.
TCTTTTCTACCAAGACTGGCAGTTCCTAGGAGGTCTACTACCAAAACTGGGGTATGTTTATAATTTACAGATAATGTAGATCTTTAGCGAACATTTCATTGCTGCAACTAATGTTATTATAAAGGGCAAACTGATGTATTAATTGCTGTTTTACAGATCTGCCAGGCATTATAACCTATTACCACATATACAGTTAATCAAGTCAGCAATACTGCAAGAAAGCTAGAGCTAATGAACACTCACGAATGGAAAATGACAAAAGACATTTTCATGTTTAACCCTTAATCATAGGCCTCCATATTTTTATAACTACTGACGTAGTACTCAACAACACCAACCAGCTACCTATAGGCAGGCAAGTCTTTTTCTTTATTATTTAAAAGTTGGAAGAGCTATAATAAAATGACTTCAAAGAGTGCAGGCATTTTCCTTATTTGTTTTGAACATTTTTCCTTTAATGAGTTTTGTCTCATTACATTTCATACCAGAAGTAACTTTTTATCCCTTCAGGCCAATGAAATGTTGTTCAGTGGAAGGAAGTTGACTGCGCAGGAAGCTTGTGCCAAAGGACTCGTCTCTCAAGTGTTTTGGCCAGGAACATTCACACAAGAAGTAATGGTTCGAATTAAGGAACTTGTCACGTGTAATTCAGTTGTAAGTTTCCTTTATTTTCTTACAATACATTTTTATAATTAGATTAATTCTTATTAATTAGTAGTATTAGACTACATCATGTCCTTCTAAAAAAAAGACAATTATCTTAAAAAAGGACTGCATTTTAGTATAGCAACATCTTTTAACCCATTCTTATGTATCTTTTTGTTTCTGGATTTTTGAGGATTGTTTTTTAAGTTTTTATCTGACTGTGTAATATGCCATAGTACATTGTGGTTAAGAACATTGGAACAGTATTGGACTCTCTACAATATATTTTGGTTTTAACACAGTAGTGTAAGTCCAACTTATTCTAATTAACAGTGTGAACAGTTGTCCGAGAACTGCACAGAAACACAGAAATCTTGAGTTATCTTGAGTTGTATTTTAAATTTCCAAGGAAATAAACACAGTATTTGACATTATGTTGAACTTAGGATTTTATGAGTAATGCTTAGTGCATTTGCGGTTGTGTGCATCACTGGAAGTTGCACAAGATAGATAGCTAAAACTATCAATATTTGATGTTTTCTTATGAGAAGAGATGAACTACAATTTAACTGTTCTATGCATCAGAAGTTTTGGTTTTCTAATTGTTCTGTCCATTTAGAAATTTTGGATTTTGAAACAGATTAATAGTTTTCTAAATGGAAAAGCAAACAAGGATTTTCAGTCTATTTTAAACTGAATCAAGAGATTCAAGGTCTGCCTGGTTATTAGAGCAGTTCTGGGTGATAGTGTTAAGATTAACCCTTGCCAAAAGAGTTGGAGTTTTCTCTAGTTACCAGTATAAAACATATATATATTTCATAGTTATGACTTTATTATTTTTGTTATTTCCACATTCTTGTGTGCAGGACAAAGAAAATTCTGTGTGATGCTACAAGAAAGACTCTATGAGGAACTGTCGACAGAAATGTTTCTTAGGTCATAGTATATCCATGAATTGATAAGCTTAAGTTCATAATCAACTTCAGGATTCATCCATATAAACCTGTAAGTGCACGTGTCGCTCAGTTCTCATGTAATACTAACCCAAATCCCCCTTTTTTTTTTTTTGGCCTAGGTACTTGAAGAATCCAAAGCTTTAGTACGTAATATCATGAAGGTGGACTTGGAACAAGCAAATGAAAAGGAGTGTGAAGTTTTGAAGAAAATCTGGGGCTCAGCGCAAGGGATGGACTCAATGTTAAAGTATCTGCAGAAGAAAATTGATGAATTCTGATGAGATGCCCATTGACACTGGAATTGTATTTCTTGGACATCTGGGCAAACAAAATATGCCCATTTAAAAATCCTATATAAACTCACTCCTTGCTCAGCTTGGGAACAGGAGTGGACCCCCCCCTCCCCTTTTATTGTCAAGGGGTTTAAAAGTACTGTATCACTTAAATTTGAACAAAACTCCTTTCTCCCTGATTGTTACATATAGATATATATACACGCACACAAGTGTATGTGTGTGCATATATATGTCTTTTATATATATATATAATGTAATATGTGTGTGAGAGTGTGTATGTAGACACACTCACACAAGCTAAAAAAATGATAGAGTGCACTACCAAACATCTCTTTAAAGGCTCTAGTTTTTGTTATCTTTGGCTAGTACTGTATCAAATAGAGAATGGATTAAAAAGTGAATGGTGTTGCATTATTTTCTGTGTGGCAGGGAAGTCTGGAATAATGCTTTGCTTTTTCATTAGAATACAGAATTGAAACGGGTATTAGCCAGCCCTTACTTTCACTGCCCAAGGAGTCAGCTAAGATACAAGGCATTGTCTCAGAAGAAGGTTGAAATACCTCAAGTAATGGAACATTCTAAAATTTTGGGGAATTAAACCCCATTAAGATTAAATCACACATATCCCCCAAAAGAGAGTGTGCTCAGGATTAATGCTAAGAAAACACTCTGTCCTTTTTTGGGGGGAGGTATAGAGGGGTGGGAGGAAGGGGGCAGGAATACATTGAATTCTTACCCAGATAGCATGAAGAAACCACTGTCTCTTGGGGAAGGGGAACGAGGGGAAGTGGGAGGGAAATGGAAGGGGAAAGAAAGGATAAAAAAAAACCCAACCAACAAACATAAAAAGCTTGTTTTGCAGTATTAGTGAATCACTGAATATCTTATGTATGAATATCCTAAGTTATAAGTTAGTTTTAGTGGGTTTTTTAATAGTCTCTCTGGGTTGTTTGGTTTTTTTTTTTTTGTTACTTTTGGGTTTGTTTTGGTTTTTTATTTTGTTTTGGTTTTTTAAACAAACTACATAAGTGCTTCTGTTGCTGGGTGAGAATACTACTTTATATACAGTTTGGGTTTTGGTTTCGGTTCTTTTTTTCCTAGTTGCTGGTTTAATTGATGTATTACACCAAAAATGCATTTTATGTTCATAAATTTTAGGTTCACTTTTAGAATATATTATTTAATAAGTTAAAATTCTTTTGGCACACTATTAAGCAAAAAAAAAAAAAAACTCCTTTAAAAAAAAACAACTACCTTAATTAGATGTTTAATGTTCTTTGTCTATGCTTTTTTATTATTTTAAATATACACTATATACAGTATGGTGTAAAAGAGTGCCCTGTGTAAATAGACCTATTTTGCATTCCTTTCAGGAGTGGTTATTGATTCCTGACTGCAGATATCTATTATTACTTGGGTATCTGTGCTTGCAATCTTATTGAATGTATTATGAAGAATGAAAAAGAAATCAAACCTTATTTTTGTACAGTTTTAAAGTTTTTACTTGGAACTGACCCACCTCCCCTTCCCAGTGGAGAGCTGTACAGTGTGTAAATCTGCCTTTACCTTGGATTGGTACAGTATTTTTGCATCTGTGGGACCTACTTTTTTGTTCTAGTAGTTTGAACTATATATAAACTGTACAATCTGTAAAGTTTTTATAGAATAAATATTCAGCTGTGAAAACTGGTTAAATAAAACTAATATTTCTTAACACATTTTAAATGTGGTTCATAGAGTTGTCTTTTTCAAAGACATTTCAGTTCTGATTTTAAAGTAAGAATTGCTTAAATCTCGTGAATTAAAGACTTCAATATTGATGTTTTATATTGTTAAGAGCTTACATAAGTTTAATAATTTCCTTCAAAGGAAAAGCTGAAAATGAATTTATTGTTGTAAACTACATAGTAGTTTTCTTGTGGAGGTGGTTGGAGAAAGAAGACATATGGGAACTTATTCTACTCTTAGTTATTTTGTTACAGTTCTAAAGAACATTCAGTAAGTGTTTCTTTGCAATCTCTTAAAAATGGGTCATTTTCCTATAACTCTGTGGTAAAGTGAGAATTTGATTTTATTGAAAGGGAGACGAAAGATACCTTACCTCCAGTTCTGTAACGTTAAACCTTTCGGAGTTTGACTCAAATTTATAGGAAGATCCCTCGTTGTCATCTGTAAGAAGTATTTGGGCATAGATTGCATCTATTTCAGCTGGAGGGATATTTATGCTTTCCTTAAACTTGGAAGGATTTCACCGTAACAGAGGACCAAAGCTAGAGATATTTAAGAAATATTAAGTCAGTTGAAAGTGCAGACAATTCAAATGGAAAATAATTCTACTTGCTTTATTTTTATATTATTATCAGTCGGGCTGTTGCGCTACCTACAATTTGCATATTAAGATGTTAACAAGTTGATGACCATGTAAATTCCTGTCCTTGACTGGAAAAAAAGTCCTTAGTTCAGACCAATTCATATACACTGGTGTCACTGTGCAGTTGCCCTACCTTTATATTAACAGCAGTAGCTAACTTTGCACTATTAACAAATTATGCAGTTTTTTTCCTCCTTCAGGCATGAAGGCAAATCACAACACCTGTTTGGGTGGCAGGAGTTTAGTCAGTGGCTAGTATAATTAGTAATAATGGTATCAGAATATAAATATCAGCTGGCTTTAAGCCTTGCTCAGTCCTGACCCCCAAGTCTCCCGTCAAGGCTGTCTGCTATCTATCTTCATTGTACTCACTGTAGTACACAATCTGCTCGGTTCCCTACAGAACATAGAGAACATGCTCTATCAAGGAGCCCTGATAATGCGCTGTAGGAATCTCTCTATGACAGTCTAGTTCTCTGCCTGAAACAGGTAATGTCTCAGGCACTAGCAAACAGCAAATTGACAAGCACTGGCAACTGGACTGCGTGGAGGCCACAGAGTACACTTTCCCCACGAAAGTTTCATCACATTCAAGTTTATTTTTGGAAGTAAATAAGAGACCTCTTCTCCTGATCAGGAAACAGTACCAGAGAGCCCTGGCTTGAATTTACCTGGAACTGTTTGAAAGCCACCTGTGTCCACTTAACCACACTTTCTGCTGACACGTAAGTTTGAGCAAAAACAGAAAGCAGAGCAAGGGTTTTATCTCTGGGTAAACTAACGCACAACAAAAAGTATTATGGGGTAGTCTGAAGATCTGAACTCACCTATGGGTTCTTTTCCTTGTTCAAACTTCCTAATTTGTACAAAGCCAGGATTTGAAGCAGTTTCCTTCAGTAAGTCCTTCACTGGATTGCTGACATTGCTAAAAGATACTTTTCTGTGCTTCAGAAGCTGCACCATTATCCTTCTGAAAACAAGGCACAGAGGAATTAAATAATCTTTTTAGGTGAAATTCATTTCTTAAATCCAGGCATACTGGGAAAGAATAGGAAAAAAAACCCACATAATACTGAGCTATAAACTGCTTAAGTTTACACAGATATATTTCATACTTCATCCAAATGCTGGATAAAATAGGACTCCAGACAGCTAGAGAATGAGGCAGCAAACAAAACATTTCTGGCCAAGTGGGCAGGAGAGACTTTCTTCAATAAATGGAGCCAATACCATACCTAGGATTGTTGGTAGAAGTTGAGGCACTTCATGTTCACCTGGGACATAAGTATGCTTCCGAAGAGAGTAGGAGGGAGGAGATACCCCTTAACTCAATTACAGTTTGCCATATGATTTTTCCATCCTAAGGAACTGCCAAGCAGCTGTCAACACGCAGGCTGTCTTACTACAGGGCTGTATCAGAGGCTGAGTTGGCAACCTGAAGTCACACAGCGTGGGAGCTCGGTTATACTGAAGGTGGCACACAGTTGAATTTTCCTTTCCAAGGAGAGAAGTATCAGAAGGGGAGCCCCTGCAATAGCCCAAGATCACCATGGTCTCCTGTTCCATACAGCCAGCACCTCAGCTTTCTCTAGAGAATACTTCACTCACAGGTCTCTGTATTTATTTTTTTTTTTCTTACTCATGAGGGACATGACTAGCAAATTAAGTAAGTCATACACCAGACTTGAAAACAAAAAAAAACCAAATATAATTACCTCATGAGGTACTCACAAGATGAAGAGTGGTTTGATATGCAAAGTTTGAAGTGCAATACAAAATGAGAAGATGGCGATGGGAGTTCTTTTGGTCTTCCTCATCCCCCCTGCACAGGGAAAAATACAACAGATAAAGGGAATTAGAAACCACTAAGAAACAGCAGGTAAGAAGATAAAGGAGCTGCAGGAGGAAATAAAGGAAAGACAGTTATTCTCCCTTAAGTCCTCATTCTTATCACCCTCAATGCTTGGAGAGACACAATTGACAAGAACACCAGGGGGACATATACCTCCTCCAAACATCAGTGCAGAGCACATTATGAGTACCAATGTCTAAAGTCACGCAGCAGGCTATGAACCTGAACGTAAGGATCACAGGCCTCTGGTCCTCATGGGGGACTTCAACTGCCCTGATATCTCCTGGAGGGACAACACAGAAAAGAGCAGGCTCAGAGAATCTCATCAATAGGCAAAGATACCTGAAGGGAGGGTGCAAAGAGGATAGAGCCAGACTCTTTTCAGTAGTGCCCAGGACCAGAAGCAATGGGCACAAACTGAAACACAGAAGGAAACACTTTCTTACTGTGAGGGTAGCCAAGCAACAGCACAAGTTGTCCAGGGAGGCTGTAGTCATCACCCTTGGAGATACTCAAACTTCTGAACATGGTCCTGGGCAAGCTGCTCTAGGTGGCTCTGCTTGAGCAGGGGGGTGGAATCAGATGATCTCCAGAGGTCCCTTCCAAGCTCAACTCTCTCTGTGGAAAAAAAAAAAAAAAACAAACCACAACAAAACCCACTTTCATTCATTTTCCAACTATCCGGTCACCATCCACCAAACAACCTCTATGGCTAGAACTGCGGGCTCATCAGGCTCTGCAATACTACATGCTTTAGTCTGAGAACCCAACACCTTGTGCTGGATGATACAAAACCACCCAGAACAGAGATAAGTACAGATCAGCTTGCGTGTTTCAGGTAAGACAGGGATCATCCTTTACTCTGTCTGTTAAAAAGCATAAAGAAGAAAGTTATTTGTTCAAAAAACAACCAAAAAAAAAAAAAGAATTTGCTTATTCAAGGATAAGCAGGATTGCAAGACTTAAGCAAAACAAATTTTACAGTACCTGAAACATTGCTTTGGCCTCAGCAGCTCCTTGAAATTTTGCATTTTTTCCAAGATATGCCTCAATCAATCTGAAGAGTAATCCAGCCACCACAGGTCATACTGAAATGTAACCATGTGGACTCCTCAAGAGGACAGCATATAGTGTGAGCCGTTAGGTCCAACGTAACATATTTTTACTTTATCTTCTGGATAGAACCTACTAAACACACACTATAGAGCAACTACATAACACTGCAGGGCGAGAAGTCAACTCATATTGGTGTAATAAACCAGTATTTCCTAGGTGCTGCTTTCCAAGGCTCATTCATTACAACACTTCCATCTCCAGCAACGTGTTCCAAAAACCTAGAATATAAACAATCTTCAAAGGTCTGTTTGTCTTTCCTGCCTCTCCCTTATTAATTAGTTTTCAAATTCACTGTGCCATCTGTCTCAGTAAGAAAAAGCACTCACTGAGGCCACCCCCAAAGTCACATGCTGGGCAAACTGGCTGCTGCCAGCAGCAACCTTTGTGAGATGCTGCTCTTCAGAAAAGTAATGCTTTTGGAATTCACTGAGCTTGTCAAGTTGGACTGGGATCTTCAATCAAACAATATTATTTAAAAAAAAAAAACCAAACAAAAAAACCCCACACAACCGAAACACACCTGCTAAGCCAGGAATAACTGAGACACACATCCCTACAGAAATCATGCGTGTGCTACATGATGCAAAGTGAAAATGACAACATCATTTTCTTTTCACATTCAAATGTCAAATGTCCACATCCCTGTATTTTTTCCCTTTCTTTCCACCATGCCCTGCCATCCCAGGCTTTATACTCAGAAAGAGTTGGGGGGATTGAAGCTGGAAACCTGATAAAGCCTAAACTTTTGTGGTTAAAGTATTCTTTTGGAAGCTAAATAAGAGTTGACAAAATTAAAGCCATGCAAAGCTGGGAGTTTAAAAACTCAATGACCCCTTGAATCAAGGGGATCAAAATAAGAGAGCAAAGGGAAGCCACTTTATCCACCAGAAGCTTTTCTCCTTGCTTCTCAAAGCCAATGACACCAAAATGCCTGCAAACTTAACCTTGTTTCAAGAGCTGGGCTGTAACAATTCACAGAAGTATCTGTGAAGCCAGCATTATATTTTGTCTAGGAATAATTGAAGTCACACTTCCATTTTTTTTTAAATTTCTGAAGGAATTACATGTTCATTCATGCTAACAGAATATTGTATTCTGGACGGAAATGAAACAAGTCCATGCACTCAAGGGAAGGGGGAAAAAAAGTCAGGTCCTGATATCAATTTTCTTAAAGCAAAATTAACCACAACAGCCATTCTGATGGAGAAACCAGGGGCAACAACTCCACAATCTTTTGGACATTTTGAACAATCTATTTCAGCTCAGGAGAACAG
>JAOXNO010000013.1:70681225-70705720 GCA_028565335.1 Limnodromus scolopaceus | reverse complement strand
TTTTTAATTTGTTTATTTCTCAGCCCTTGATACCAGCTCCCCACAGAATCATATAAATCACAATTTTATCTAATCTGCATCGTTTCTAATAAAAAGAAAGCCTATTTCTCTCCTAGCATTACGTCAGTATTCCTCTTTGAAGTCCCACGGAGATACATCCGATTCATACCAGAGTACAAAAATGACTGGAGCACAGCAATCTTTTGGTCGCCTTCATTCAAACCCTTTCCTCGCTTTTGCCATTATCCATCTTTCCCACAAATCCCACTTGATGCCTATTAACACAACGCACAGCACGCTGGCTCGAGACTCACTGTTTATGCTACTCTTGACACTTCTATTTTCCCTGCCCCCCTACCATCTCAGTGCTTTATTTATTCTTCTGGATTGTGCCAAACACTGGAGTCATAGTCTGAGTTTTCAGCTTACTCACAACCCTAGCTCTTTTACTTATTCTATAGCTGCATCCTCCCTTCCCTCATAAACATGATCAGGTCTGAATTAACTCAGTCTTCTTCATACCTGCTGTGTATTTACATAATGGATAACTGTAGTTTATTTTCTTTTCCCCTCTCTCACTAAAATTTGGCAGCTCACAATGCTCGGTCCTTGTGCATTTGCACATCATCTGGGAAAATCTGGACTTTACAGCAACACTGGGGTTAAGAAATATGAAGTTTATTTTGGCTCTGTTTTGATTGCGACTCCTAGCAAGCCAACTTGCCTCTTTCAAAATGCCATTTTTCAACAAAACCCACAGGCTTTAAGACTTTAATTCATCCCAAAACTACATGCAGATGAGCAGGCTCCAGCCAGCTTTCACTTGCCATGAAGCCAACATGCTAATAGAGCTCCATCCTTGCTTTCAAAAACCTCATGACAGGCTAATTAATTTAATAGTCCAGACTTCTCTTTGGTTGGCTTCAATTCCCTTCCCAGAAAGCTTCCCTTAGCTCTTTACAATATCTCAAAACTGGTTTTCACTATCTCAAACTGTTACTGTTCTTGACAGTCAGTTTCAGGATTTACCATGTACCAACCTTTTCCATCAGCAAGGCAAGCCAGATGCTATTGGAAGACAAAAAGGAAAAATAAGGAATGACAGATTCCTTTAGTAAGTCCCCAATACCACCAAAACCTGGTAAATAGGACATTACTCTGCTGGCAATAACACCCTCAGAACAGCTACAGGGACACAAGACAGCAGGCTACATGTCTAACCACAGTACCATGGAGCAAGGAGAAACTTTCTGAACCTTGTTTAAGAATCACCAATCGAGTTTGAAAGCATTGGCTTGGGTGAAACACTCTGAAGTGCTAGCAGACTACGGCATTTTGTGTTCAGTATGAGAACCGGTTAGAAATTCAGTGAAGTGCTCAGAAGTTGCACTGTTTCCCAGTAAACTTGCTACTACTGATATGAATCCTTCACTGAGAACATCCAGAAAGTTCATGCAGGAAGTCTTTAGACAGGAGGAATCAAATTTATCCCCTCTGTAATAAAAGTGACTGTAGTAATTTTCAAACTACAGGCACAGTGAAACATCTGTGGGAGTTTAAAAAAAAAAAAATAAATAAAAAGCACACTAAAGATCAGTGAAGTCAAGAGAAACTTAAGTCCACAAGAAAGCTGCTATTTATTTCTACTTCTAAATGGAAACAGGATTCTTTGAAAAATCTGACTCAATATGCCCCCACTCAGGGTCACACAGAACAGCTCAGAGCTGATGAGAGGACACAGCTCTAGTGGCCATTGTCACCAGATGATGCCATCCACAATGGCACTTATGTATAACCCAGCATATTTGCAGGTAGTTTAACAAAAAAATTTGAATGCCTTTCATAGGCATTTATCAGCGGGGTTTTTTCCTTGCCATAGTTGCACAAGGACAAGAAACCAAGAGGGTTTATTACAATGCTAGTCAGTTTCTTGATTTTTTCACAGATTTTGGTATTTGTGAATATTCTCTTGGAATAGGGAGGTACCTCATCTTGTTCGAGTGCAAGTGGAATAAATCTAAACATGCTTAGAGGTATTTTGCACAGTAAGCTATTTGTTCACTGGGAGGAAAAAAAAACATGTTTTTACCAAATTCAGGACTCTGTGGAAGAACCTGGGGGTTTTCTATTTGCACTGAAATCAAACATCTTAATACATTCTGTCCTCTTCTGTCACCAGACCCTTACTGAGTTGGAGAAAAACACATCAGAGCCTCAACTTAGTCTTAACATACTGTATCATTTTCTATATAAAAGATCCAAGGCAAAATTTCTCATGCTTAGTCTCAGTCCAAGACCAAATTTTAGGTTTTTTTCTCCTTTCTCCACTTTGGCCTTTTTGTTGAAGCTGGATTTAGAGGGAAGCAGGACACCGCCACAGCCATTTTATACTAGTAACTGTATGAGCTGGCACACTTTTTTTTTTTTTAGGAACCCAAGGTGCTTTTATCATGTCCTTATAATTTACAGGGACATGCACCTATGACATTTTGGACAAAATCTAGTTCACGAAGCAATTTTTATGTTATCGAAAAAGCCTCAGCCAAACCTCTGTCCTATGCTACCACTGCAGCTTTCAACCCCTTAACTTGTTTCCAAATGACGTTTTTTGGGGTCTTTCAGAAAATTGCAGGTATTCCTGAAATGACTGATCTCTGAGGGTAAAAAAAGAAACAAAAAAAACCCCAAACCAAAAACCAACCCAAATGTACCAACCAAACAAACATCATCTTGGAGGTATACCATTTGTGAGTTAAAGAGTCAGCTCTCTGTGCCGAGACAGTTCTCTTCAACTATCCAGAAGATGGCTGTCAGACTACACTTCCAGAAGACACGCCAAGAACTCCACAGTGTACATTCCCTGGAAGCAAATCCTGCTTGCTCATCTCCACAGGCTGTGGTAACTGTTGGCCAAGGATAGGGTTGGGCTAGGCAAGCAGGACACTGAGCAGGCCCCCTGCCTGCAGCAAAGCCCATCTCCCCAGCTGATTTCTCAGTTTCAGCACAGTGAACAATTTTGGAAACAGATGCCAGTAAACCCAGGAGCACTTGAACTTTCTGAACCAATCTACCAACGCACAATGGAGTAAGAAAAGAAAGCGTGAGGTGCTCCAGACTACAAAGTACCTTCGTAGGGCAGACCTACCTTCTGACAGGCATGAAGAAAGATCTTTTCTTCACAGCTCCCTTCCCTAGAGGTCCTCAGCATATAATTCACTTGATCAAGCCATGCGTTAAAGGACAAGCATGGAGAACTGCACCTGGGTCTAAGGAAGTATCATTTAGTTGAAACTTAGCAGCAACTCCACTTTCAGCCTCCAGGGAAGAAAAGTCAGTGTGGAATGTCATTCACAAAAGAAATAAATCTATAAAATTGTCTTTTCCACCCAGTCTACCAACAGCAGTCAAGAGTTTTACACAGAGCATGTGTGCTTTCTTACATGGAAGTGTCATGGCTACGCTCCAAACTGCCAGCTCCATAGGAGCTATACAGAGAGGTTCCCACGGCCAACAATACCTTGGGGACTTGAAAGGAAGCTACAGGAATTCTTCGCTATTTAAAAATGTACTCACTTCTCTTCACGGGAAAGCACAAAGGAGAGAGCTTCCCATGCAAAGTAACATGGATAAGGTTGCACCATTAGCCTTTTTGAAGCTACATCTCACGTAGCTTCCTGAAACTGCCTTCAATCCCTGCTGAATCTTGCCCATCTAAATCTTCATGCAAGGCACGGAGCTTTGACTTCACTCTCATTGAATTGGGCTAAATGTCTAAGTATTTTGACCATTGCTTGGGGAGTAGCAAAGGAAACCTGGCAGCAAGAAGTTGAGAAAAAGGAAAGAAAAAAAGTAAGTCTCTGACACTGAGAAATCAGGGAACCAAACAAGCACCCTACTGATCCTGCAAAGTTTATGGGACTTCTATCAACAGGGATCAAAACCTGGCTCCTAAAACTCTTGTATAATCTCAAAATAAAGCTCTGGCTGCTTCCCACCAAATGCATCAATTTCTGCCTAGATCACATAGAACTGACATGCTTATAATGGAAGCCATAATTAATAGTGTTTAAACAAAACAATACACGGGAATTTAGCCATGTCTCTCTGGTCTATTGAAAGGGAAGTCCTACAGCTAAAAATCTCAGCCTTCCTCTTAGGGAAAACAGAACAATGAATCTTGCTGCAAAGTGACATATTCCAGGCAATTACAAGAGCTTCAGACCTCAAAGCCACACTCTGAGCATGACTGGAACATAAATAGATTAGCAACTGCTGAGGATTGCTCTCCTCCTGATTTGGAAAGCGTGTTCCCACTTCGCTTTTGTAGCCATTAATGATGTACAACCATTCTCTTAACAAGAAAAGCCATTTTGCATTTTTATAAATTTCCCAAACGCTTCATGTTACCCTTAGTTACCCTTTATTCCTCTGTTCTCTACAATAGAGCTGACTAAATGCAGTCATGTTTTCCAGTACATTACAGTCTTGCCTTGAGCAGAGTAAACCCCATACCACTTCCTTCACCCTCCAGGCAGGTAGAGAAAAGATAGGACTTGTTTGGCCCTGGAGCCCTGGTCAAAATCACTCCTCTCCGATCAGAGTCAAGCAGATGTGGCAAGAGATGATTCTATGTTCTGAAGTAAATTCTGTGAACCCAAAATGATAAGCTATGGCTCTCTCAAAGTGCTTTACAAAGCAAGTAGCCTCTCTAAGTCTGTTGCATTGAATGGGAAAGCATCAGAGCAGCAAAGAACTGCAAAGTTATTTGTAGAAGGTCACCCAGAAATTTGAGAGCTATAAGTAAACCCCAGAGCTATAAGTAAAACCCGGATGTCTCTATCAGCAGGTCTTCAGACAACCTTGCTTTTCTAATCTCAAATTGCACCCTCCCGCTCCAAAAAAAAAACAACCACAAAAACACCCAAACAAACCTAAACAACCCCAAGCCCCTACTTCCATCAGAGCAGGCTGAGCTAGGTGCACTGTAGCCCTTCACACTATCTACCAAATACGGTAGGTAGCTCACTACTCAGCATGCTGACTTTTCTGATCTCTGTTCAGAGCAAAAGACTAAATGCGCTTTGCAGGACCACGTATTCCCAATCTGAAGGCCATTAATGCCACTGGGGCATTAACTGTCTACAAGTAGGCAACACAACGCTCTGCTATTGCAGATCTTCAAAAGTCTTTCACAAGTCTTCAAAGCTACATAGGCACCACTGCTTTTACAGATCTAACCTGAGGATGCTTACATAATTTTGAAGACTTGATTCATGGAGCTTGCAAACCCATTCTGGTCACAAGAATACCTTTAATCATCCGGCCAAGACATTCATTACTCTGAATTCCTAAACATGTGCTATTCCTATTGAACTTCAAGATCAGCGCAGGTACAAAGTTTCCACATGTTTCAGATTGTGATTCCACAGTATTAACATGAGAGATACAAGTCACGACATCCTGAACAGTAGTACAAACTTCAGTGACATCTGGAACACACAACCACCTCTCTGTCAAATCAGGGACAAGTACATGACATGTCATTTATGCCCACTAAGGGAAAACAAACGACACCCAACTGCCATGAAAATATTTGAGCATATATTGAAACAAGTTTATGTGGCTACAACATTTTGTTCTGACACCAGAACCTCCAAAACTGGATTTAGTTTCTAACCAAAAAGCAGGCTCAAGGACCAATATATCACTGCTTGGTTTTGTGCCTGCCCTACAAAAGCTGACCATTTAAAAATCTTAATTTGCTTCAATAACAAAGAAACCTCTCTTCATAAATCTTAATTGATGTTGTCCCAATGGCAGTGTGGTGCCTAGTTCAGTAAGGTTTTCATCCCAGTGCCAACCTACAAGAAGTTTTGCAAATTGCAGTGTAATAGCACTAGCTTCCCATAGAGCCTTAAGTTATATCCTTTTAAAAATTCGTACTCTATTTGGTAGCACCAAAGAAAGGTACAAACTTCAACAGTGACAAACTTTGTAACTACTTGCCTTCACGATAAATCGGTAAACATGCTTCTTTTTCACCTGCAATCACATAATAGAACTTAGTCCCTTTGCATTCTCTGCAACCCTACTGGCATATGATACTGAAAGATTGTTGGTATCTAGTGAACTGAGACACCTGGCTTAGATGTTAAGAACAATAATATTAATACAAATGGTTATCTGTATTTGACAGTGGGGGGATAGAACAGCATATACGACTGCTTAGAATATTCTTCAATTACCCAGGTAAAATATCCATATTGTAATAACTAAAGCCCACTAAATTGTTCTAATAAAGCCAGCTAAAAGAAACTTGGCATAGCCAAGGCACCCTACACCCTGCTCTCTGGAAAGCTGAAAACTGCTCAAGTCACTTTAGCTCCCCCTTTATGCTCCTGTATGCACCTACATTAAACCAAATATTTTTAAGCAGTGCTGGAAGCTACTTCCAAGGATGAAATAGAAGCCAGTCATTTATGTAAAGTTGCCTTAGTTTATAGTAGGTACTTCTGAAATTCTTGTTAATATTCAGAAGATGGTTATTTAATAGCCCACTAATGGAATTAGTCTCTGGTTTTGCCCTTTAAGCTCTATTCTGTGAATAAAAATGATTATGAGAAACAGTTCAAGCATGTTCCAGTATAGCTACCGCATAAAGAAATACTAAATACAGAGTCAATTGCATGCATTAATCTTTAATTAGCAGCATCAGAGGGAACTAAAATCTAGTAGCTAGAGTACTGGATTACCTACAAAAAGCCTTCATTTTAATCTCAGATCAGCTACTGATTTGCTATGCACCTCCCATGAGAGGGGGAAAAGAAGTACCCCTCTAAGCTCTTAGTTTCCTTTTCACCTTTTGCCTGCCTTACCGATTTATTTTTGTGGTAGTTGTAGCAGAGGCACTCCCTACGTGTGCAAAACCCCACACTGGCTCTGCAGTGATGGGTGAGCAGCCCAACTTCTAATTGCAATTAACAGCAATATTAACATCAGCTAACCTATCTCAAGACAGTTTTCAATCTTTGGTATTACTGTAACACTCTCAGAAACCTTACAGATAAACCAAAAAAAAGGCAGCCTGTGGCACGGAATAAGAAAAGCACACAAATCATTTCCAACAAAAAACCAAAGCTTAGGATCTCTTTCCATCAAGCCCTGTCACCTCCCTTTCAAGCAGCCTTATATTAGCACTTATTCTTCTCTCTCCTGCATTCTCCAGATCTAAGTTGTACCAAATCTTGCTGCTTTCCCTCTGCAACCACGGCATCTCTAGAATCTATTCCAATAGTGAAAGTTTTTTTTTCCTCACCCTTATCTCTAACTTTCTCAGAGTCCCACATGCTAACAGATACAAAACACTAACACAACCATCAGGCTCCCATTCTTGCCATTAAGAGACACATACCTGTATTTCTCCAGACAGGTTCCTGACTCAGTCAGCATTTGCAAACCAAAAATGGAAATATATTCTGTTTAGAGTGATTTTGCATAACACATACTATCCAACTGCCTCAGCTTTTTCTCCCCTTTGTCAACAGGAAAGTTTTTTCTCTATTTGTTCCACACCCACCAATTTCTGAACACACAACCACTTACTCAAACATGTGGCCGGAAAAGCACATGATCTTTGCAGCCCATTCCCAGCTGGTTCTGCTACCCCCCCAGTAACCTCTCAACAAAATTCCCTTTCCTTTCACCAGCTGAGAAGCAGGAATGCACAGCCCAGTAACAGCTGACATTAAAGCAGAGCAGTTCCCTAGCTCTCCAGTAGTGTGTTATCACTGTCTGTCCACATACCAGGACAACAAAAACCTCTACTCTTCATGCAATGAGCTTGCCCCAGGTTGTCTCTGCATTCAGATATTTGGCTCTCCTTCCCCATGGTAGATAAAACACTCCCCACAGGCAAAACTTCTTAGTAAGCGCTCAGCCCTTTGATCTCAGAAGCAGCTGGTGCACAGCTGCTCCCCATTACTTTTGCAGCTCTCAGAAACCTTTTGCGTTTTCCTGTCCTCCCTCACACTCAGGCACAAGGGGCAGAAACACCACCAGCAGCCATCTTTCATTCTCATGCAAAAAATGTTTATGTCCAACTCATGTGCCCTGCCCTTGAATGCCTTCCTTGAATTACTGCTCATCTGACCCAGTCCCAGCTCTTCCCTCCTAACCTGTTTCCCCAGGCACGCAAGCAATGCTTTCCTGTTCCTTTTCTCAGCAAGAGTCTCCCCCATGCTTGGGAGTCTCCTAGGGGGACACAGTATTCTGTCTGTCCTTACAGACAGCAGGGAACAGGCTGTTGTCCCTCACCCCAGGAAAACCTTCCCTCAGGTCACAGTTGTTTGCAGGTAGTAAGAAAGAACTCAATTCCACTCCCCGGTTTCTCTTCTGTGCAACTACAAAGTGCAGCAAGCACAGGAAAACCTGCCTCTCTCACAGAGTCTAAGAGTAGACCAACTGCAGTAACCATTACCAGCACAAGGTTTTCAATGATACTTTGTACAGGTTTAAAGAAAACAGAGAAAAACCAGAAACAACTCGGCATCTCAAATAAGATTTTAATCCCTTCCTTAGATGGAAAAACCATTTAAACAGCCACTGGAAGACAACTAGGGATTGTAGGAAGCACCACAGCCAGATGACTCCTGGCTTTGAGAGTCAACAGAGCTTTGAGAAATATTTACAGTCCCTTGCACACGTAGATAGGAGGCAAAGGGAACTGTTGACCAATCTGATGAGATTTCCCTAGGTATCCATAAAAGATTAACCTTAGTACTCACATGCCACGTACAGCTGAAATACCTGCTTCTCAGCTTGCCTTCCAGAATTGTCTGAGTGATGCTGTCACCACCTACCCAGCAGCACTTAAGCAGCAGCTGCTTCCATCAATGAACCCAAGGTGTTTTGCAACCAGATGCCAATTAGAAAAATCACCTCACCTGGCTGACATTTCAGACCCAAGGCCAATAGCTGCCGCACTCCTGCTGGGAGTAGTATGAAGCACATGCGTAAGACTTCACTCCTTTCTCTCAGTTAATAAGGGGAAACAAACCCACCAATACAAGATTCTTAACTCTAGATGGCAGTTGTTTTTTTAAAAAACAGTATATGTTACGCTTTTGTGTGTGTGTAGATATATCAGGGGGGAAAGAGTTAGTTTTACTAGAATCTGACAGAAAGATGAGCACACTCGCTGGTGCAGCTACAAACTTCATTACTTTTCATAAAGACTTAAGATTTTTAACTTTGTATCAGAACTTTTGCTGCAGGTGTAACTTCCAGGAAAAGCACCCAAGCATTTAAGAGACCTTCTGATCAAGGGGAAAAAGGAAGAAACTTCTGGTTATGAGTCTCTTTTGTGGGAGTTGGCACATGGCATAATCCCTCAACAGACAGTTTCAAAAGCAGACTTTAGCCAACAACTGAAGCCCTTCGCATTGATGCGTAGTAATGAAACATAATGTTTGAGCCAACCTTGTTAAATATTTACTAGTCAAGTGTCAAGCCAAGAACTGTCCCAGAATCTTGTCCATTCAGTTTGTGATCATGTGAGTCTATGTCTGTACATGTGACAAGGTGGCACTTCTGCTCCTGGTAACCTACTACAAACATCTCACAGCAGGATAATTTTGAAAAAAAACATAATAAATTTAAAAGTGTTTGCTGATTTTTCAGAGTTGTGTTCGTGAAACGTGTAACAAAACTTCAGCAAAAGGGGTTATGTTTAGTGGAGGTGTATGACAAACAAATACGGTCCAAGTAAATCATCCAGGATGACTCTCCTCACTGAAGAGAGCCAATAAACAGATAACAAAAATAAAAATTCAACTGCTTCCCATGGTCTGTTCTGCTTTTCTGTGTTACTCTCCCTGATAGGAGATCTTGACGTTTCCACTACAGCTATGCCCTAACTTCCACTACCAACCTCTCACTCCATCAAGTGAACAACTTCCATTTTAGCACTGCATTGGTACTTTAATGATACACACCCACAAACCCCAAATAACACCCACCCCTACTCCCCCACAAACCACCATCCAACCTTTCATGGATTTCAACAGCAGTTAACCTGGATTCTTTACAGCTGTCTATGCTCTCAGCCTTCCTGCTTATTCTTAACAAAACCAGTTTCACTTCAACTGCGTTGTTTGACAGTATGTCCATGGAGTCCTTCCCAGAAACATGTTTGCAATAACATGACAGTGAAATCTTAGCTCCACAAATTGTCCTGTAAGCAAGAACCACAAGCGACTTTTAAAAGTAGATATTTGGTGGGGGTGTGAGTATGTGGAAGTCAATTAAGAAAGCAAGCAGCAGCCTTTTGCATCACTGTTAAAAATCAACTTCTCTCTGACAACCAACTATGATCTGCAAAATCAAAAAAGCACGTCAGTAAGCCTTTACTTTTTCCATGTTCAATGGGTGCTCCTCCCACTGTGATGTACCTCCCTTCTCCTCACCCCTTTTCTCCTCCCCCATAACAAATTATGAAGAACATTTTTTTTATTTGCATGTAGGCTGAAATGTCTTAAACATTAATTTGAAGGTTTTACAGGTCTTTAATGCAAAGAAAGAAAACACTAAATCCCAAAATGAGATTTCCCCCCAAATATTTTAGCTAGCAATCTGTAAAGCTAACTTTCAAATTCCAAAATTACTCCTGGATAAAGAGAAACCACTTACAGTCAATTCCCGAGAACTTAAACTCTCCAAAATGTATCTTTTTCTTAAAGCTAGAATTGTGAAGTCTTTCAGAATGCACTGTATGACAGTGAAGAAACAAAAATCCAATCGTTCCATTGTTTCCAATCGTTCCATCCTTTAAGGGCTATAAATAATGGAAAAACATATACAGCCTCTTAGAACCTGTTACCTAGTTAGTTTTATAAAAATTATTTTATTACATTTCTATACAGTGAGATGGGATTATTAGAAAACTTATTCTGTAGACACAGCTTTATGGAGGACAATCATCATTAGTTCCTACAGCCATCTGAAGCCAGTAGTCCAGATTTCTGAAAATTACAAAGTTGTACAAGTTCTCTCCTCCCTTGTGGAAACCATGTTCACTTTCTCTCCAGGAAACAGGGCTGTCTGCAAAGCCATGCACAGTTAAGGTCAGCCAATACGCCAGTTTTGGTTCACCAAAATAGCAACTGCAAGGAAGAAAACAAGGTAGTCAATAATTACAACAGAATAGACAGTGTGTTCAAGTATACAATATAAAGTAAAAAAAAAATAAAATAAAATCAAAACCCCAGGCACTTTAGTGAAAATTTGTAATTAACATTTAACCCCCACACACACTTTAGTATATAATAAATAAATTTAAAAGAAAATATTCTATCAGAAGACATCAGGAAATTAAATAAGAATGACTCTTGATTATTCCTACCATACTTTTAGACACGGCAAACCTGCAAGTTATAGCAATTAGAAAAAGTTATAAGTTGTAAAGTAGCTGTTCTCAATTTCCTACAGCACGCATTGTCTTTCAGAAAATAGAACACTTACTGAGAACACTTGCTATCAGGGCAAAAAAGACAGTGGAGGAAAAAACATAATCAGGGTATGCTTGACACAAATACTTTTACCACCAGAAAGGAAACGGATTACAAATAATCAAAGCCAGACATTATCCACTGCTCTTTAAAGCACAGAATAAAAGCCATGGAAATTTGTGTTCCAACCCTAGTTTACAGAGGCTTTCTGCATGAGATTTGAAAATTGCTCAGAGTAATGATTATATTCCAGAAAAAGCAAAAGCAATATTGTTGTGAGTCAGTACTACAACTGTTAGCCACCAGACACTTTAAGAATTGTTTCACACGTGGAGCAAGGAGCTTCCAGAACTTGCTATCAGTAGCACTAATATACAATACAGGCAGATACCACACTGATCCATGACCAGCTGGTATCATGTAGTTTGGTACTGAATTAAAACTACAGCTACCCTGGTCACCACTACCCAGTGTCCCATGTTACAACATTTGATTCAAAAAACTCGCTGTAAGTTAATTTATTGTAATAGCATAATAACCTTGAAGTACCTTGTGATACTCTTCTTGGTATCATAAAGGGATTTCAATCATATTTTCCATCAGTAGTTAAAAATACTACATCAGACATATTTGAGGGCATCTGATTTTCATAGACAGGAGGAATTTGAAAAATGTGAAAAATGTGGAGCTCAGTAGAGTCACCGTTTCTGAGAAATTAAGATAAAAAGCAAAGTCATTACTCGAAACTGAGAATGGCTGCCCTGTATTCTAGTATCCCAAACTGTTTATTGCTTTTTTTATACCAATGTGAAGCTTCCAGCTCATTTTCTAATTAAAAAAGAAAGTCTTTGTTTTGTATATTTTGCTATTTACCTCCAACAGTACTACTGAAGAGTATTTAAAAGTTATTCAAAAATTAAAAAGTGTTAAGAGTAGAAACATTTTAATAGTGTACTTCTACCAGCCCTTACCACAGCTGCTCCAATAACTGAATTATCTTCTCAGGAATTATAAAACCTGTGATTGTGCACAAAAAAGCTTTTTCCACCACTGTGTTGGGCTGAGGGCAGCAATAGGTTGATAAGAAGCCAGACGATTTGTTGTCTCTGGAAAAAAACCAACCAAACAAACAAAAAAAAAATCAACAAAAAAAATACTTTAAATCTCCTACAGTAAGTCTTAGTAATCAAAAATTGTACCAAACAAGTAGTGACTATGTATATCATGTAAATTAACACTGAACCAATTAATGGCCAAGCAATTAATACGCAAGATGTCACGGTGCTGTGGATTAACCCTGGTAAGCACCTAAACACCACACAGCCACTCACTCACTCCCCGCTAGGGGGATCGGGGAGAGAATCGGATGGGTAAAGTGAGAAAACACATGGGTTGAGACAAAGACCATTTAATAGGTAAAGAAAAAGTTGCACGTGAAAGCAATGCAAATTAGATAATTCATTTATTATCCTTTTCATTTTCCCCAGATTTTATTGCTGAGTATGCCACCGTATGCTGTGGGACATCCCTCTGGTCAGTTGGGTTCTGCTGTCCCAGCTGTTTTCTCTCCCAGCCTACTCGCTGGCAGGGCAGCAGGAGAAGCAGGAAAGGCCTTGACACTGTGTAAGCACTGCTCAGCAATAGCTAAAACATCCCTGAGTTACCAACACTGTTTCAGTCATAAATCTGACACACAGCACCATACAAGCACCAGTAAACATGGGTACCCCCAAAAACACAGAGAAGTTATTCAAGACTTATAACAAGTGCTTAAGTGCATAACAAACTTCCCACTTACAGACACATGTCTTAATTCTTATTTAGCTCTTGCTTAAAATAGTGACTTTCCTTACTTAAAATGTATTTAAACATCAAACAAATTCAAATACTTACAAGCTAACTTGATTCCAGACAGCACCTAGCCATTCAAACAGTTCCTCTGCACTGCAGGACTCCTCTGGCTTTCCTTGTAGTTCATTACTTTGTAACACTGGACACTGCAAGTCCCTTAATGTGCTGATTGTTATTTTTGGCTTCAGAGCCTTTATTTGGTTCTTTGAAAAGTATGACATCAATGTTGATCCCTCTGCACCTTAACAACACAACACCACAAAGAGCTGTTACAAAACTACTAAACAAAAGGACCACTGAATACATGAGACCTTTGTATATCTATACAAGAAAATGCAGTGTGTAAACTGCTTACATGGTGCATTCTTTGGCAAAAGTCATAGAATCTTCAACTTCCTTATCTTCTTTGAAATAAAACAGCACAAGATCCAGCAACTCAGTATAGCTCACTAAAATTTACTATTTAACTAGCACATATAGTTCTGTCGGTAGAAAATTCAAGCAGAATTAAGATGGCAAGTAATAACATGAACTTATTAGAAAGAGGAATTCAGAGTGTTGCTGAAAAGGAATGCAAGAAAGGGAGCAAGAACACATGTTAACTGCTCCCCAAAACAAAGTGGTCTGCAAATGCACTCACACTCTGAGTATAACACATGCCTATATTCATGAGGCCAGAGAGCACTTTGCCTTACTATTGCCCATATGTACATTCCCTCCGTGTTCATGCACAGGTACTCACTGCATGCTGAAGGGTGATGTGTGCCTTATAATATTTATTAGGTTATTTCTAGATCAGCATCTCTAGAAATCCCTTGGCCATTGCACCATGAGAGGGAGAATACATGTGGTAGATGTACACAAAGATAACGAATCTCTAAGACCAGGCAAAGAGAATTAAGCTCAAATGAATTCATGCAGTATTCCCTCCAAAACCACCGAGTGTCTAGAGGGATCCCAGCACCAGTAGTTCACCAAGAACTGCCTCCTAAAGACAGCATGACTTCTAGAACCATGAACAACTCCAGTGGAATAAATTCCTGCAGATCTCAGGAATACTTTGCAAAAAGCTATAGTGTCATTTAAATTCTCCTGGAATAAGCCTTCACAGCTGCAGAAAGCTTCCCTTTTCATTGTCCTGAAAGGCACTCAAGTCTTCTGTCCAGCATGTCAGGTTAGAGGATCTCTTAGCTTTCAGCTGAGGACAAGAACACGTAAGAGTCCTTCTGAGAGGTCTGATCCCACCACCAAAGACCACGTACTTGATTTCCTAGATGTGATGGCAAACTTAATTTAGAAGCCATAGGTTTTCGAGAAAGACTCTTGATTTACAGTGAATTAAGAAATCATCTTCAGATAAGGTACATTTGGAAGTTGACATCATCCCAGAAAAAACACCAGAATCAGTCACTGAGACTGGAGACCCTCTTAACCACCTGGCTAAGGCGTCAGCCATCCCAGAACACCGTTTTCCCTGAATAGTGGAAAAGCGAGCAGGTAACTATAGGTTTGAGAACAGATTTATCAATGATGTCAAAATGATATCTAGGATAGTCTGGGGGATAAGAATTAAGAGAGAAGGAAGGGGGGAGTATAGAGAAATCAAATCGCAAATTATATCGCGATATAATATCACAAATCTCACTTTACTAGGATGAAAGAAAAAAACCAAAACAAAACAAAAGACAACGAAACAAAAAAACAGTGATAAGTCTTCAAATGCAGTATGGCTGTAACAGTTAGATGTACCTTGATGTACTTCTGGGAAAGGCCATGTTTCTTCAATTCCAGTGATTCAAAACAGCAGCTAAAATTCTAAAAACCTAACCTAAGCAAGCTTATTGCAAATTAAGAGATATTAACCAACTTCCTTTTTGAAGCAATAACATAACTGACCTGAAATCAATTCTCCTAAATTTGAAATTCCAGATAATGTATTCTATTTTTATATAGTAACAATGGGTTTCTAGGTGACCAAGAAATAATGCCTCATTCATGAGAAGTCCAGAATTCTGAAGTGCAGAATAGCATTTAAATACTGTAGGAAAGGCATATATGAACAGAGAAAATTCAAGAACAGGATAGAGTTTGCTATGGAATACAATATCCAAGGCTTGCTATCCAAATTATGAACTGCCTAAACTCCATCAGCCATATTTATCCCATCAAGGACAATCACGTGGGAAAGCAGAAAAAGGACGGCTAACTTGATCCTTTCTAATCATCCTTCAAAAAAGGCTGTCCAAGTACCAAAGAGCACAGTGACAAAGACAGGCAGCCATCGAATTCTTGTTAATTGAGTACTTTTATATAAACATCTTTAATCTGAAGAACAGATCATCTTTCTTCAGTCTGTACTTCCTATTGGCATTTGTTAGAGCAGCAAGCTCAAAGAATGTATAATATTACCCTAGAATTCTTAGTCAAATATAAGAAATTATACATTTTAAATATCTGCTCTGTATGAGAGCCTCAGCTATAGTCCTAACTTCAAGAAGTCTCAAACACTACAGTCAAGACTCCAACAGAACAATTCCTCCAGCTACAACGTAGCTTTCCATGTCAACAACAACCAGGCATATTGTCAAGTTTTTTTTGGGACCAGTGAATTTCAGCCAATAAACATTTAAAATTGTCATAGAGATTATAGCAATAGAAAAGAGAAGAAGAGGTTGGTTTGTCTCTGTCATTAAAAATGTGAGACTCCATATTCCCTTTTTCTATCCCTCCTGGAGTCAGAACCACTAAGTGGGAAAAACAGGTATGAAAGCAAAAAATCCTGCTTTTTGAAAGTGACATGAATGTTTACAGCATTTGCAGCAGTGCTGGCCATAGCAAGAAATACCAGTTATTAGCAGGAAGGCTGAAAGCAGAATGGTCACAGAGGACACAGATGCTCTCAACAAAATACATCCCTCTTTTCCCCTTCCAGCAGAATCTACACAATGCCTCGGGTCTATTAATAAAAATCTATAAAAGTTTTATTTTTGTCAGTACAAAGGAACTAAGAGTCTTTCATGTGTTATGAGCACAAGATTCCTGCACAGAAAGGCATTTAGATTTCACTCCATATTCAGGAAATGATTGACCTGACTTGGTTTTTGGACGTAAGAAAGCGAGGAAAAGTAATGCTATTCTTCCTGAACGCTACTACACTGGTAGCCTCAAACATAAGAAACATACCGGCCCTGGAGGCATTTTGCTCTCTGCCCAGCGTCAATAAATCCAAGTAAGCTGAGCCTGAAGATCCACCACCTTAGTTGGATTTATGTCACCATTTATGGTAGCAACAGTCTTCACTGTGACTCTTTCTGAAGACTACAAGGATGGGAATTGCAAGCCTTTAAAAAATTTCTGTATAACAAACAAGGAAGGATCTTTGTCATATGATTAGTACTTAAAAAGGGTGAGGGGAAACATGAAGGACTAAAGGGAAACATGGGACACTGCTAAAGGAGCTTGTAAGCAGCTTTAATTTCTCATATCAGTAACTCCCTCTCAGACTTGGTCTTGAAGAGCCAGGAAAAAACACTAAAAGCTACACAGCTATGAGGAAGAAAAACTTTTTTTTCAGTACAAACTCCTGCAGTTTTTGTCAGTTCTACCCAAATATTACATATCCCTAGATACAGCCTGTTCTGAGGTAAGATAAGCAACTGAAGACTTTGGAAAATGACCCTCAGAGGAAGAACAATACTTAATTCCTGGAAGAAAAATTAATTTAACTAGAAAACAGAAGATAAACAAATACTAGAAGAAAGGTGATTTGAGACAATACAATTTCTTATAACAATAACCCCTTACTCCGCTCCAATTTCACACAAGTGCTTGAGAATAAAATGATAGAATAGCAGACTATGTGTATCAGTGTACACAGCACATGACGGAAACAGGGACTCAGTACATGTCCTATAATTACTGATGAAATTACAATTCCCCATCTCAAGTACTACACCAAATATATAACTTCCGTGTATTAATAAAAAACTCAAAAAAAGTGTATTAATAATGGTTATGTATGTCACAAATTTATAAAGAGGCAGCACTATCAAATAGGCAAAGTCATGCTAGAAAGCCTGGGCAACAGAGACAAGGAAATGAAGCAACTAGTCTGTCTCCTATGAATCACTGCTGTGTTCCTGAACTGCAATGTTCTGCTGCGTAGGAAGTAACACACACCCCAAGCAAATAAACAAAACAAACAAAAAAATCCCACCCAAACACATTTAAATCTAATTCTTCCCTCCACTAAAAATGCATTTGGACAATCACCAGAAAAAAACAGTAAACTAAAAATATTTGGACTTCATGGCAGTTCTACTTCAGTTTTACACTTACTTCCTATTACCTGTATCATACCAAGCCAGTAGGAAGTCAAATTCTAAAGGTTTCTTTTCTTTCAAGGCCCAAAGCACTCTTTTATGTTTCTTGCTATCAGGGTGAAAGCTGGAATCAGTCAAGTCAATAGTTATAACTGCAAAAATGTAAAAAAAGGCAATAGTTACTCAATTTAAATAAATTTTGATATTAAATTCATTAAGAACTAAAAGAACACAAAGAAACCAAAGAACATTAAACTTCCTTTTAACATATACAGCATCTTTATAAAGTATTTTATTATGCAAATATGACTCTCCATTACGTAAATAAATATTCACCTCCTGCTGTCCTTATTTTGATGTAATCTGGAACTGCTTTCTAATGACTGGAGACACAGATTCCTTTTGTAATGGTAGTGACAGAAGTCCCAAAATAGTGCCTTAAAAATATCTTGGTAATTAGGCAAGCTATTAGCACTAAAAAACGTAGAATTTCTAACATCAAAAGCCACATATACGGCAATGACACTTTTTAAACTGTTTTCTTTTAGATTAATTGGTCCCAGGCTAAAAGTTGCATTTATTTTTCATCATAATTTTACTTGGCCAACTGAACAGTAAAATGATGCCCCATTTCACCAAAATTCTTATTATAGATAACAAGGTTCCCCTTCTGAAGATTTTATGTAACTACTTATCAACTGCTGCAGGTTAATACACTTAAGATGGCAGTGTTCATGGTTTTGTTTTAATTTTTAATTGTTTACAAAACAACAACAACAAACCCCAAAATCACACTCAGTATGTCTCCTCTGCAGCTGTTAGAAAATTACACCATTTTCCAAGCACTTGGTATATGGAGACTACCATTTTGGATGTTTCTAATGTAATACAATTCTCGCATTCAAGCAAGCAGTCTTGACTGAGGCTCAAGACTGTATATACAGCACAATGAAAAACCCAGAAATTAACAATTTTATAGAATACCCAAAAGATCACACATTTCTTCCCTTATAGCTGCTGTATTATTTGGAAAAAGTGTTTTTTCCCCTTCATGAAGTCCGTGTATATGCATCTGAAAAATATGACCTAGACAATAACCAATTCTAAGGAAAGGGAAGTTTCAGCACTGCTGGTTTAACATCCTAACAAGGTGCTTCACAGACAGATCTGAAATAAGCACTGTTAATATAAATAATACTTACTATATCTCATTACTTTTTTGCCAGAATACCGAGACGGGTGACCTTGCAGTCCAAGTTCCTCATAAGTATCTTTATCCACTGACAGAATTAGTTTCCCTATAAACAAAATAAACTTTAATACAAATAATCTTCTACTTAGTTCCCTTTGAAGTCTTCTGAGAACCATATACCTTATACAATGTTAGCTCTGGATCAACGGTATTACTAATGTAACCCAGACTCCGTACTTCCAGTTAAATGGATTACCAGATTAACCCTTAAAGAAAAGACAGGTTATAACTCAATTACTCTTTTTTTTTAATCAAAGAACGTCTTATGAACTAGAATGAGAAAAGTGTAATATTATTCTTAAGAGTCATAGGTTTTTTAACTGTACTACCTCACTTCATTGCTTTAATTTTTTCTCCACTTGTCCCCTAGCATTTTCTGTGTCATCGGTTGAACACTACATCACACTAGGGCCTGACTTAGTAAACATTCATGCACGCACCGCTCAACTAAATATACAAAAGCAGTTCCTCCAACTCCAGTGGGACGACTCACACTGAGTAAACTACGCCTATTAGTGATGAGCTGATACGCACTGGAACAACTCCACTTCCACGTTCTTAAACCAAATCTGGCATCTGCCACTTGGTACAGAATTCACACAACAGATCTCTACTAGAGTCTTTAGGTTCTACTGTACAAGTAGCAGTATAATATAGAATACAAACAAATAAGGTTGTTGCTGAAGATTTCAGATGGTGAAATCACCAGGAACTGTAATGCTGTCTCTGCATTAATTGTGCATAGCTTGCAATAGTTGTATCATACAAACTCAAACACTATCAAGTATGCATTTTGCTAGGACTGTGCTAACGGAGCACATAAAGGAATCCCTCCTCTGAAGAATCTGAATTTACTTAGGTCCTGATGTGAACCTGTCATATTATAGCATCTAGGGCTAAAGGGCTGATAGATCAATTTGTGTTTCTATTGTATCTGACATACTGTTAAATGGAAATAAGATGACATATTTGATGCACAAAATAGCTTCATTATTTTCTCTGCATCAAAAAATATTACCTGAGATGTAACATTTTTTCATAAAACTGTGATGGAACTGCAGAGTATTTTAGCACATTACATAACTGTCAAAGAATAAACACTGAGTATTTTAAAAGTGTTCCTAAGCAGTACTGATAATTTTCTTATTTAGTACAAATTCTGTTTTTAATACTGCTTCTGTCAAAGCAGTTGGAACAATGTTTTCACAAAAATAATCCTCTGTAGCAATTGCAAGAACTGTTGAAGTGCTGATGATCTGACACTATATAGAAGTGAAAATGACTTTTTTTATTTCCTTCAGATGAAATAAATAATTTAACAGCATGAATGAAAAAAAAAGTTAGAATGAATATTTTTCTGATTCAAAAATATTTCTAATAAAGTTGGCAAGCACAGCATTACATTTTCCAGTTTAAGACATTCCACATGAAAAAAAAAACCCACAACAACAAACAAACGCCAAGACCAGAATCAATATGTATCTATTACTAAAACCAAACCAAAACATACCATTTGGTAGCAGAGCTGCAGTATTATCTTGATCAATTTTTGTGTTATAGGTAAGCGCGTAGCATGAACCTTTAATAGTAAAGCAGAAAACCGTGAGATTACACAGTCTCTAAAGACAGACAATATGAACAATGACGATATGAAAGATTCACCCCAAGATAATCAAACATGAAAAATACCATTTGAATCACTCTTAAACCCTTGTGTTTTCATCAGCTTTCTTCCACCTTCTCAAGCAAAACACCATTTTGTTATTATTTTTATAAACCTTGGCTTGGCACTATTTTAAAGGGCTTGTAATACAGATAACATTAGCAATATGTCCCCATATGAAAATACTTTCTTTCCACCTGCAACCTTCTCCACTCAGCAAATGGAAACCAATATTTTTTTCCCAGACACATTTCTAGTGTTAGTTCACATGAAGACAAGGCAGAAGATGCTCACATTACTAAATATATTTTGTAGTATTATCTGCCACAACCAATTTTGTTCTTAAAAATACGAGTCAGATCCTGTAAACTCAAAGTACCTATGTCATACAGCTTCCATAAAACTAAAGGCATAAAAGCCATTAATGATACTAAAGGAAATAAGAGTCCCACGTTTAGAAAGTAATGGATCTAATTCTCCTGTTTCACTCACATGATCTTTTTTCTCCTCCGTTTTCCCTTTAAAGCTTTTTTCTCCCAGACAATCAATCACCTGAAGGGTACAACATTTATCATGAGCCAAACGAATGGGCCCTGCTTGATGAAAACAGCATGAGCTGAGTATGCAACTGCAAGTTGGCTGGGCAGAGGCGACATCTTTCTTCACATCCTCTTTGCTCTTACTGTGTAAGTATGAGCTGCTGCAACTCCGTTAGCAAAAGAAAAAAAAGCAGCAAGCATTTTTTTTCCCCCTCTTTTTATCTTGCTTGCTGTGGTACACAGCTAACACAGTTCTGCGTTGAAATATGAAGGAATGAGAAAGAGAGAAGATAGCTGATTTCTGCAGGAATCTGTATAAAGATGTGTAAAAGAAGCAGGTGTGAGGATACATG
Organism: Limnodromus scolopaceus; assembly: GCA_028565335.1. Classification (NCBI taxonomy): domain Eukaryota; kingdom Metazoa; phylum Chordata; class Aves; order Charadriiformes; family Scolopacidae; genus Limnodromus; species Limnodromus scolopaceus. The sequence goes on along the minus strand of JAOXNO010000013.1, from coordinate 70,684,236 downwards.
GAAGCCCTCGATAGCTGGATTGCAGAATTAAGATGGAATAGGGAGAAATGAAGCGGGAACAGTCACAGAGGTTCTGAACCCAGTGGGTGTAAACAAATGTTGACACACCACAAAGCAGAAAAAAGCAGATGAAGAAATTAATACAGAATTTTCTTAGTATTTTCCTTCCCTTGCTTTAAAATACTTTTCAGAATAAATAATAATAAATGGATTTTGCTGTGTTACAAAATAAAATACACTATTACTACATCTGTCACGTTCTGATTTCCTCCTTACCTTTCTTTACAAAAGCATCGATGAATTCATGAGCAACCAATTCATGAACTGATAAATTCCTCACCAAGTAGTACTCTCCAACATCCGCAATGGTACTTTTCAGCACTTCGGGTAGTATGCCACATTCAGGGATCAAAAAAGACACCTATTAGGAACATATTTGTAATGTAAATCATATCCTAAAATCTGTTCTGGAAGAAAATCAAGAAATACAAAAGAAAAACTGTACTTTTCAAAGATATCATTATATCATACCAAAATGAGATGAAGAAAAAAATAATATCAGGTCATTGTCTTCAAAACGTATCAATTTACACATGCACTAAATACATTATTGGGGGGCTGTTGCATTTTACATGCATTTACAAATGCATTTACAATAGCATTTGAGGTGTTACACACAAGCATGACTTTACACAGCATCAGTTACCTAAAGATCTTGTTTCATGTCATTATAAATTTAGCTTGATGTCACACTGGATCATTTCCTTCAGCTCTTGATGGAGGAAGCAGTTACAACTAAAAATGTAGGCTAAGCATTCATGGAATCTCAGTGGAAAAGCCAAGACCAAAGTAGAATTTAAACTAGTTTTTGAATCAATGCATTCTCCTCTGTAGAACATTTTGGAGGTCAGAAGAGTGAACATAGCACCAGAATAAAACTTTTAAATGGGCTTACAATTTTCAAAAAAGTCTTAAGGTGTATGTTAAGGCTACGAGTTCTGTAGCAGGTTTCTAATTGAAGGTAGGAAACAGATTTTCAAAAGGGATGAGCACCTAGCTTTTCTTACTAAACTCAGCATTCAATCTTTTGGTCAAATTGCCTACCTTTAATTTCCTTTCTGTTTAAAATATTTCCTGTACTTGTTTCATCAATCAAGTCCAGAACAGGGAAAACAAGGTTATTACATGGACAAGTACCAAGTTTCCCAACAAGTATACCCAAGCATAAAGGTCTGTCCTCCTGCTCCTTCCCCCTCCATCGCTCAAAAAACATTTTTCCAAAAGCTAACAGAGCACAAGTATGTATCTGTTTCCCTTTGCACACATATGCAAGAGGATTAACAACAGACAGATGAGATACCTGCCACGCAAGCTTTCCTGTCGGCTGCTAAAAAAATTACTAGGGAAACAGCAAGAGGATCTGACTGAGACTTTGCAACAGCCAAAGGCGAGCAAGCTGGCAAAAAATGGACTTCGCAACTTTAAGTTGTCCAAAACAACAAAGCAATTGATGACAGCTTGACATCAGATCTGTTGGTGTGGGTCCAGAGGAGGGCCATGAAGATCATCAGAGGGCCGGAGCACCTCTCCTGTAAGGACAGGCTGAGAGAGTTCGGGTTGTTCAGCCTGGAGAAGAGAAGGTTCCGGGGAGACCTTAGAGTAGCCTTCCAGTACCTAAAGGGGGCTACAGGAGAGATGGGGAGGGAGCGGTAGGACGAGGGGTAATGGTTTTAAACCAAAAGAGGGGAGATTTAAATTAGATATTAAGAAGAAATTCTTTACTGTGAGGGTGGTGAGACACTGGAACAGGTTGCCCAGAGAAGTTGTGGATGCCCAATCCCTGGAAGTGTTCAAGGCCAGGCTGGATGGGGCTTTGAATAAAATGGTCTAGTGGGAGGTGTCCCTGCCCACGGCAGAGGGTTTAGAACAAAGTTATCTCTAAGGTTCCTTCCAACTCTAACCATTCCATGACACTTCGGCAGAAGCGGGGACGACATGAGAGAGGGGACTTTCCGGGTGCGCCTGCGGCCAGCCTTCAGCCTAAACTCCCCTCAGCGCCGAGACTCCCCCTCAGCGCCGAGACTCCCCCTCAGCCCCTCACCGCTCGGATGAGCAATCCCCTGTAGGAGCTCTCGGACAACGGCGGCCGCGGAACCCCCTCCTCACACCCACTGACAGCAACGTCCGTTAACGACTGACTGACTGACTGACTAACTGACTGACTGACTGCCCGCCCACCCGCCCGCCACCGCCCACTCCCTCCCCGCTCCCGACTCGGCTCGGCTCAGCGGGCGGGCGCACTCACGCGGCAGCTGTAGGCGTGGTCCTGCACGTGCGCCGCGTGCCGCGAGCGCGGGTGCCGCAGGTGGCCCTTCTCGCAGACCAGGAGGTGCCGCGGGACCTGGTGGAGCCGCCGCAGCGGCGGCACCGGAACCGACATCCTCCTCCTCCTCCGCCGCCGCCGCCGCTGCCACCGGGGGATGCTGGTGGGGGGGTGCGGTGGTAGGGGGGCGGCTCCCAGTCACGCCACCCGGTGCGGAGGGGCCGGAGGGAAAGGAGGAGGGGCGAGGCCACAGTTGCGCGATGAGGTCACTTCCGCGGAGCGCGGCGGGGTGGGGACGTGCGCATGCGCAGCCCTGACGAGGGGCCGGCGGCCATTGCAGGGAGAGGTCCTCCACTCCGCACGCCGTACATGTGGGGTGTCGGTGCTTTTGGTCTTCGCAGGTGCAGGAGATGCCCCCACACGGGTTCTGTGGTGCAGGAGCTGCAGTTCATAGAATCATATAGAATCATGTGGGGTCGGTAGGGACCTCTGGAGATCATCTAGTCCAACCGCCCCGCCGAAACGGGTCCACCCAGAGCAGGTTGCACAGGAACTACACAAAACCCAGGCGGGTTTTGAATGTCTCCGGAGGAGACTCCACCACCTCTCTAGGCAGCTTGTTCCAGTGCTCTACCACTCTCACAGTAAAGAAGTTCCTCCTCATGTTTAGGTGGAACTTCTTATACTC
>JAOXNO010000013.1:70666577-70681125 GCA_028565335.1 Limnodromus scolopaceus | reverse complement strand
CTGAACTGGGGAGCCCAGAACTGGACACAGTACTCCAGATGGGGCCTCACCAGGGCAGAGTAGAGGGGCAAGATAACAACCTGCTGGCAAGTTCGTGGCACGCTCAGTTCGTGGCAGTTACTGCATGTGCATGCTTCACAAGTCCCTCTGCGTGCAGGAGCCCAGCCCCGTGGGTGTTGAGGGGGAGCATCTCTGGCCCCCAGAGTGTGTTTCCTGCCAGGGGATGGTTTTAGGAGACATGGATGCTTGGAGGGTTAAAACAGACAGGTAGAAGTGACAGGAGAAGAGGAAATGGGCACAAACTTGAACATAAGAAGTTCCACCTAAACAGGAGGAGGAACTTCTTCACATTGAAGGTGGCAGAGCTCTGGAACAGGCTGCCCAGAGAGGTGGTGGAGTCTCCATCTCTCTGCCTGGACACGTTCCTGTGCAACCTGCTCTAGGAGGATCTGCTTTGGCAGGGGGGTTGGACTAGGTGATCTCCAGAGGTCACTCCAACCCCATATCATTCTGTGATTCTGTGAAGTGTGTCCTCGGGAGGCTGATGGCACTGGGCAGCCTTCAAGATGTTGAGCAACCAGTTTCCTTCTACCTTACGGAAACTATGAGAAATACCCAAGGCCCAGGAGCTGCAGGGGTGTGTGCAGCCTGTGCCACAGGCCACTACCGAAATATGATCCAATTTCATCAGGACCCCAGAGAGACATACTGGGAATGTGGATTCCTGCTGCAAGTTTCTTATCTGTTAGATCTCCGAGTGTATTTGTAGTAATAACTGCAGTTTTAAGTGAAGAAGCTCTTGTGTCCTCTCTTACTCCAAATAGGACTGCTTGGGTTAGCAAGCACAGTGCACAAGGGCTATGGGATTGGGCCCTGCTTCCGTTGTCCTCTCACTGCTCATTTTGTACTTTGTGTACTTTATATAAAGCATATACAGAAATGTCCTCTCTCTGCCTTCCTGTAGTATTTATCTTCTCAGTCCCCTAGCTCCGTGGCTCCCAATTTATTTTAAAATGGTACCGCACAACTTTCTTGTTATTTGCTATTTCTGTACACTACACAAGGCTGTATGTAACCTTCCTTAAAACACCACTCAGGTCTGTTCACCACACATATATCAAACTGGCAAACTTAATGCTCGGTTTTGACGCCAGTTTGATGATAGTAGTTGCAGAGGTCTCAAGCTTGCCCTAGGAGATCTTGACCTGCTATTTCTAGATGTGACATTCAATATTAACGCTCAGGGGTACATGAGTTTGGTTATTCCTCTCCCTGAGGTGGTTGGATACCAAGAGGAGAAGCTTGTTCAGTATAGACTAGTACAGTAAGTTTGTTTAGTATAGAAAAGTATAGGTTATGGTAAGGTCATTCAACAGCTGCAGTGCTTTTAAATAATCAACTCTAATAATAATAAACCATCACTGTCCTATGATTTTACTTGTTCACCAGCTACATAGCTTCGTGGCTTGATATCATAACTCCAGCACTTTTGTTCTCTACCTGGTCAGTTATTGGCTGTTTGGCTGAGGCAAATAGGTAGCACTTAGTTTTTCTAGATCTATCTTTCCAGCCTGGTGAATTTATGTTATGGCTCCAGCTTCAGCAGTAGATACGCCCAGGCTCTGCTTCTAGCATAGACTGCACTTTTCTAGTGCTCTATCTATGTTTGGGTCTGCCTGATGTTGCTGACTTAATAGCTATAAATAGCTAGCAGTGTAAAAAGGCTGGTTCTTGCAAGGCCTGTGTTACAGAACCATGCTTACCCGATGGAAGGAGGGATGCTATCGAGGAGTTACTAGTTCAGCCCTTCTGGCGTGTTAGGCAGATTCAGACCCGCTTGTTTCAGGGCACGTACTTTCCGAGTGCTTGTTTACTGAAGTGACATCAAGACACTGCTGCTCTGAACTCAGTGGCTTGTATCCTCCAACGCATGAGACTGAAATGAAGCTACGTGTTACGAGGTCGCTGGCACATTAACCTTTGTGGAGGAGGGCTGAATTCTGCACCTACATTGCCTGCATAAATTGAATTAATTGGATTATTATGAATAATAAAAAAAAAGCTATGTAATTACAGTAGCCTTCTAATTTAAAGCATTCAAACATTAATGGGAAGAGCACTGCTTGATTAATGTCAGTTATTACCATACCCACAAGCAGAAGCCTCTGTGCGCAGACAAGCGTCACACTGCGATAATCAGAAAGCCTGTTGTACTAAAGGGGTGAAAAGTTCAAGCCTCTGATCAATAAGCCCACAGATCCAGAGAGAAAATTCAGCTATATTCAAAGCAGACTGTGGAGTTGGGGTTTTTTTGTGGTTTGGGTTTTTTTTTTTGTGGTCTTCTCTATACTAATACAATTTATGCTTTCCACTAGGGATACAAATGGATAGGAAAAGAAACGAGGGGAAAATACGTTGGGGAAGGGTCAAGAGAGTCACGATTCACCATTGCATATTCAGAGTTAAGTCAGCATTTTAGGGATTTTGGCAGGAGCGTAGCTCACTGCAGCTCAGTGGAGCATTGAAGGATTCACATCACTGCTCGGTTAGTTTGGTTCATATGTCAGGCAATTAATTTTGACCCACCCTTACTCATATACATTGGCTGTCCTATTATAGAGTATGTTTATTGTGTTTTAGAGAACTCCCTGAAGATACTGAACTAATTTAAAAAAAACACATTAGTAGTCCAGTAGTCTGTGCTGTAACACACGGAATTTCCCTATCTTTAAATGGGCTATATATACGTACACTAATTGTTGGCATTTTTATCATGGTTGTTACAGTTTTGTGAGTAATTTGGTTTCTGTATATTGTTAAAAAAAAAAAAAAAAGACATTTTAAACTCTAAACAATTGAAGCGACACAGCCCCTGTAAATCTATCACAGTTTTCCCAAGGATTTCAAACCCGTGACAGGGTAATGCAGTTTTACAGCAATTCATGCTTGAAGAGAGTTACAGGCTGTAGTCAAGAGGAAAGAAATGCCTTGAGGCAACCTGTGGTAATAGCCTGGAGTAGGGAAGGATCTCTGAAATATTTCCTGGGAGTGGTGAAATTTGATTCCCTTTTTGTATAAAATAACTGGCTTTGGAAAGAAAAGTCTGATATTCACATTTTGTACAATATCTCTAGTTGCGAAGCCCAGCTGCTTCTTTCATGTATTTTTTTCACTATTGAAGAGCAATCTTAACTCATTCTTTCTGCTGGATTTTCTGATTTAAAAATAACATTATTAAAATACCTAGAGTTTCACAAAATCAAATCTAAACAAGTATCTGTCACGGATATTTTGAAATTGGTTTGTGTTTTTAAAATGAATCAAAATATTTTTCTTTTCAGTCAATATTTTTTTTTCTTAAGTATTGACTGTAGAAGAGAAGAAAGTAAGTTGTCTAAATCTTTTAACCTTGGTTGTTGTAATTAGTACTTTGCAAAACAGAAACAAACAGACACCTCTGGTGCCTTGTTCATTTGAAGTTAATAAAATGTATAAGAGTCTGAAAACCAGCAATTTCCTTGATCAGTGTCAACTTTTTTCTTCACTGAGGAAAGTGGAAAGATGATGAAGATGTAGATTATTAGCTTTACATACTGTTTTTACACACTTTGGTCCAAATATTCAGAGCAGTGATGGATTGTAAAAAAGATCCCACTCAGACTTGTTTTTCTAGAAGATTACAAACAAAGCTTCTGCCAAGCTACTCCCCAAAGCAGCTGTTTGAGCCAGGAAGAATAGTAAATGCTAACCACAGACTGACTTGCTGGATTTGGTTTAAATGCAATTTAAAAAAAACACCCAACCACCTGATCTGTTTCTTTTAGAGTTAACCCTTCTGCAATCTGGGAAACCTCACACTCACTTTTATGATACTACAGTGGGAGAAGAATTGAGAGGGATAATTCATCTGACAAGGTTCTGGGGAGCAGGTGTGTATGTCATCTGTATTGAAGCAGAGTCTTCACCTCCACTTGTCTCCTAAGGATCAGATTTTGGCTGGGCCCTACATGGTGATGGGAATTTTGTTTTAGGTGAAAAATTCAGACAAGAAACTGCATCATCCATTCAATCAGGCAAGCAGCAAAAACTGAATGTGTGAAGACACAGCATCTCAAAAAAAGAAAAATAAAGAAAACGACTGTCATCTTGTTTCAGTTCAGTGCCAATACTTTATGGGTCTTCCTGTTCTGTAGTATGAATCAAGAAATAATGACTACACGGATTCAGTCGTAAAGCATAATGATAAGACACCCCCTGAGCACATAGAAGGAAAGAAACATAGAATTTTATGTGAAGTCATTAATCTTCAAATTTGAAAGTAAGACAGGCTTCACAGTTAAATAAAAGCGCTCTACATTTGGCCAAGATAAATCTTTTGTTCTTGGAGTGAAAAGGACACGATGTCTGTTGGGAGAAGGATGCATCCTTCTTGTGGAAGGAGTAAGAAATGCCATTTTTTCTTCACTTAGGGGGGTAAGTACAAAACAGCATATAAAATTACGTGAAATTAAGTGCAATCTTCAGGACAGTGGGTAAAAAAGGAAAACGGGGAAGAAGAAAAAGTTATTCTTGAAATACGCCTTTGAGGTAATTTAACTTAATTTAATCACAGAATGCATTCAATAGTCAGAATGAAAATGAATCCATTGGTCTTACACTCTTGCTCTGTTCATTAGTTCATCCTTCCCTGTTGGTTGTTAAGCTGTGCTTCCTCATGACTCCAGCCTGATTAATAAGTCACTTCACAAGGTAACTAAGGGCTCCAAATTTTGGTTCCCTAAGACTTGCCTGGCTATTCTTGATACTGTTGAGCTCTCCTTAGTTCTGCCAGTAGGATCCTTGGAGGGTAGGGCTGCTTATATGATTAGGAAGTAATGGTACGTAAGGGAGAGGGACATTAGTTACCAGAAATTAATTCATAATTGAGACTCTACAGTCTATGATTTACTTAAAAGATCCAGAGTTATATCCTGCACTCATTTACAGCAGCGTAAGTTTGGAATTACTCCCATAACGTCAGTGAAGTTATTCATGGTATAAAGCAACAAGTCCAATGTGATGAGCAAACAGTGACCTACTTACTACTGTTGCAAAGAGAATAATGCAGAGCAGTAAAAACTCTCTGTTCACTTTCATTGTGCTCATATATTTCTGTTGTTTGGATGGGAGACAGAGCAGGGTGTGAATGGCAGTGCTTCTTCTTTGGGAACATCTTTATTTCGAAAACAAAGTGTCTTCTTTCAACTGAATTGGTTTTGAACTCCTTACAATGCGGCTTCTTCTTGAAATATTTTCAAACTGAAGTGAGTCGAGTCCTTCTGCTTCACCAAGTAAAAAGACAAACAACTCAGTTTTGGCACCATTAGGTTGCGTTTACAGTCTAGCATATTATAGAGACATTAGAAATGATGTACTGACTCACGGAAGTAGCAGCCTTTATATGTCTCATCAGCCTGGGAGGAAAAAGAAATAGGAGACATGTGGGATTTGTCTTTTTGTTTTAGTTGGATATGAAAATGGAGACTGAAGCAGAGTTACAGCAGATTAGTAGTCCAGTTACCGGCAAAGGAAACATATTTAGCTAAATTTATTTTTCAATATTTACTGTATGATAATGTGAACTATGTATTATCTGCAGATAGCTCATAAGTGGAACTGCCCTGAATTGTGCCAAGCTGGTACTAGGAACAAAGAGCCTAAAAGAACTTTATTAAGGTTGCAGTCTCCATTCACGATAATATGAAATTATATTCTTTGATAAGGCTTTAATGCCACGATCACATACTACTTATGTGGGTGGAGGGCTTGGACTTTATTTGCTTTAAATTGCAAAGAATGCAGGGAAGAAAAGGATGGTCCTGCCATGGAAGCAAGTGATTTCTAGCCTAAAGGGACTAAATTTTATTGCTGCTCCTGACATAAAGCACCTAGCAATGCTATGCAAATTGCTTAAACTAACTTGGTTACCTGCTGCATGTTGCAAACTTCCTACCCTAAGAACCCAAGCAGCCAGATTTCTGAGGTACAGAGCACCTACAGCTCTAGCTGAAATCAAAAGGAGCCATGCTCTGAACACATCTTACATACTGATAAGCAACCTCAAAAGTCAAGTTGCACACTTCCAAAATGAACATTTAGAATAAATGGACACTTTTTACCTTTACCTCTCTGCAGCTCAGCTCTCTAATGGTAAAATCAGGAATACTTCATCTCATAGTAGTCTACTGTTTCTGAAGCACTTGGAAGATAATTGTGTAGAGCACTATGGAGCATCCCGTGAGGAAACCCAATCGCATCTCCAGAGCAGGACTGGGATACTGTTCAATTAACAAGGCCTACAGCTACATTTTGAGCAATGTAGAGAAAAGCAATGGCATCACCATTGAGTAGCTGTCTATCTTGTGTGCTTAATGAGACAGTCCTGAGGGAAAAATGGCCAAAGAATGCATAATTAAAGGCTGTAACCTAAATGACACACTCAAAAAGGCTGCATTAAGGTTACAAAGGCAATGTGACTTTGGGGATTTTCTAGCATATCGGTGCTTGAATCTGTATTCTCAATGTTGTTTTAACATAGATTTTTTGGTGGGTAATTAATACTAAGCTCTGCTTTACTCTTTAGAAAAAAGTAATGGTGCATTGATTTGATGAAATGCAGCGTATATCCCCACTGAAACGTGAGCACTACAAAAGAGCAGACAAAGTATATTTTATTCCCCTGAATTTGCAGAACAAGGTTTATCTCTGTTTAAGGTCGCTATTGTTTAGCACAAACTTTGGCTAGGCTACTGGGACTTGTCTTGAAAGAAATTGCCATGGAGTCTTCAATGAGCAGTAGCAGACATGAGTTTGTACATGAAAACTAGGCATAGACCTTCAGTAGCTGAATCTAGTATTATTTCACTAATTAGTTTTATATTTTATCATGCTTATAACATTTTATAACATCAGCTTGGGGGAACATATCTCCCACTCCTGCAAAGCAGTCACTTTGCTGAAATTACTCAGATGTTGCATCTACACATACATTTGCAATTGACTGCTTGCTAAAATGATTTATAGGCCTAGGTCAAATTATTTTACTTGACCATCAGCATCACTCCAGTTTTGCTCAGCAATTCTTTGCAAATGCCCAGCATGGATACTGGCCAGCCTGATCTTTATTTTTTCCTAAGCCGTTCTGTGCATCCAGGTTCCTCTACTGCACTTGTCAATCAATTGAAGAAGTCCACCATTTTCACAGCTCGGGCAATACAAGCGTAGTGAAGGCAGGGAAGAAAAAAGCAGCTTCCTAAAATGCAGTCATTTAAATAAAAAAGTGATAAAAGCATCTGCTTTAGTTTTCATGATAAGATGTTTCAAATCTGTTACAACTAGAACAGTTCAAGATGTTTTTGAAGACAGGAAGTAGTGTTTTCCAACAAAATTGCCATTTGTTCATTGAAGAAAGTTAGTTTCTTATAAAAACAACTAACAGAAGAGTGGCTTGTTTCCTTACTACGAGACACAGCAATTTTTTTTTTAATACCTCTGTAAACTTTCCATAAACTTTTGTATGACAGGTTCACCTGCAACGCTGAGTTCACATTCACACTGCTCCTCCTCCGTCATCCTCTAACCAATGACTCCTGCCTTCTGTTCTCCCCACCTCAGGCTGCAGCAGGTTACCTCTTGAAGTGTGCTAACCCATCCTTTCGTTTTTGTTTGATGATCTGTTTCTGTTCTGGATTAGTACCCTGGCAGGATCACGTGTGCCTTGCATTGAAAGGCTTCAACTCTAGCTGGCTTCGAGTAGAAGGTCCTGATTTTAAAGTGTTTTCTGATTTTAAAGTGTTCATCAATGCCGGTTCAGTTTGCAGGACAGGTCATCCTTTACATGTTACTTCATTTTTTCATTTGGTTGCTGGAGAAGACTGCATTTGCAATTAAATGAAATTTAAGAGCCATTACAATCAACCACACCACCAGATGGAGCTTCTTTTCTGCCTTTCCCACTGAAGGTGCTGAAACTGTGGGACTGAGGTCACTGGGACTGGTGGGACTTAACTGTATTTATAGTCATCAAAACAGAAACTTCTCTTTTTTTTTTACTTCTGATGATGCAGGATTGAGCATGCCCACATTCATGTATGGCTATGTCAGTGATTTTTATTTGCATACCGTTAGTGGTAGCCATTGTGCCAGTCCTTTGCTTTTGCAGGGTTAAGCTGTATCAGGCAGTCCTGTTTCTTGTTCATGCACTTGAGAGTTTTCAAGGATAGGCTTACTTGTTAGAATGGTACAGTAATATTAAAGCAGCACATATTTCTGGTTTTCCATATTTTTTTTTTACTGTAAAAATGATTAACATTCTTTAGAAATGCAAATCTCTTTTTGTTCAGACCACTACATAATCTGTTTTATTCACTGAAATTCAATAAACTCTGAAGTCTTCTTTTAGCAGTATTGTATTGTGTTACAGATACCCAGTTGCTGGTATATATGTACATCAACTGAAGTTATGGTGTTTAGAAATCATGAGAATGAATATACACGACTGTGATAACCATTCTCTCTCAGAGGATATACTCTATCAGGTAGCTGGTTTGCTGGCTACCATCACAGCTTAGCAATTGAGAACAAACTGTAACTGAGGCAGTCCTGGGGAACTGCAAGGAGACAGGGTTAAATGCATCCCTTTTTCAGCAGTTTGGAACACTAGACATTCAGGCAAACAATTTTTAACATTGAGTTAATACAGCGAGATTACTTGGAAAGTCTATTCCCGTGTTTTAACCCAAGTGAAAGAAATGGGACTGACGTACAATTTACCCTGCTGTGACTGCTGGACTGAAAAGGTTGGCCTGCTTTTGCCAGGAGGTACCAGAACAAGCTTTATTGCACAATCCTATTTTCCCCAAAGACAGGGAGGTATCTGAGCTGATGAGGTCAGGTTGCCATTCCATTATGCCACATCAAACGCAACTGCAAAGACTGGTGGAGGCTTCGCCAGCTGACGTCATGAAGGTCCTTCTGACCAGCCAGCCAATTCTGTCGTCCTAGGAGAGGCCAAATAAGTTCATGCCACTATTGATTTTGAGCGAGCTACACGCCTTGCTGCTTGTGACAGAGACAAACATCGAAATGCAAAACAGAATTAATGTGGGTATAAGTTCATGTCATTTTCCATTTTCATGTCTCAATTCCAATGGGCAAAAATCTAATGCCTTAGAGGGCAAAAAAATCTAATGCCTTGGTCATCTAATGTGCTAACAACTCAAAAAGCTGGTCTAGAGATGTGTTGTTATGTCATTTATGTGTTACATACTTTCTAGGAGTTCATTTTGGAGGGTATGTCAAGCATTTGGAATTTTGGAGTGTCCTTAGTCAGGAGGTAAACATATCTTCTGTCTGAATAAGTTTCCTTACAGAGTTTTAAGAAGACATTGGTTTTTGTTTTCCAGAGGCAGTCTGCTAGGTGGCAGGGCAGGAGCAAAATCCAGCAATTTAAGACAGATGGCAAGAAAAAAATTGGTTTGAATAACTCAGCAACAGTTTTGGGGGTAGAATGCCCTTTATATCAAAATACTCTGGATAAAATGGAGCTTTGTTATCACTGAAGTCCAAAGCAATATACTAACATAATATAGGGCAAGAATTTGATCCAAATTATAGTTTTCCTAGATTGCTAAACAAAAAATATACATAAACGTAGAGGTTTTACACGTGAGAACCTGGATCCTAGTGTTCATCAGAAACCTTTGAAAGAGATGTGGTTCTGCAACTTTCTGGGGATCCACATTAAAGCAAACAAAACGCAGAAAACAAAACCCTTTTCAACCCCTATACTGTGAATACACTTTGGAAGCTGAAACCATTTTTCTCACTGTTAATCTGAACTTTTCCTTTTCAAAGACTGTCTATTTGTGTTAAACTGTTGAAATGCAACCGTAAGTCTCTCTATTAGGATGGCAGCTTGTATATGGGAGACTTTTTTATCATAATATGATTTATTGATTAAAAGTCTGACAAATGACTTAAGAACTTCAGTGCATTACAGGAATATATGAAGTTTTGATAAATATCTTATAAAGATCAAAGGTATTAAACCAAATCTTTACACGTCTAAGAGCGACAAGAACCAAGCAACACTTCTGAAATCTTAGTGAATGGAAAGATTTGTGCAACATGGTTTTGTCACAGTTAATGCCAACTCCAGCCTGAATTTAGTTCAAGCACTTGGAATTTTTTCCATACACTTTCTGAAAAACAGAATTTAAAAAAAAAAAAAAAAGAGATTAATCCTTTGTGCTGTTACTATATCTTTGCTTGTAACAAAGAATGGGCTTGATTTTATACCAGATGCAGAGATATCTCAGACCTACTGAAATAAATTACAAAACTCCAACTTGGAAGAGGTTAGGATTTCACCCAAATGAAGGGACATTCCTTGCCTTATTGCCAAATACTTCATCTGAGATATCTCAGGTAATTGAAAAGCATATTCCACGTCGTGAGGGGAAACACAGTCATTGCTGTAATTCAGGAAAACTGAATAAATACATTTTTGTATATTTAAAGTAATCTCTGCATCCCATAATGAACGTCAGATGCAAGTCTGCTAACAGAAAAGATAAAATATACAGCAGACATCTCTAAAAGTGATTGTCTAAGAGACTGAAAGAGCTAAAGGATTTTGCTTAAATTTGGTTTAAATCTTTGTATGTACAATTTGGAAACTAAGGTAATCACTTCCTAAAATAATCGCTTCCAACAAATATTTGTTTTAATTTCATAACTTTTTCCATTACAAACCTAATGCATGGCTTTTTGGAGTACAGCTGCTTAGTTTTCCTGCATAAAGAAAAAAAAATACGTCTAATAATCTAACTTCTGAGTAATTTCTATTCAGATTGCATAGATCCACTAAGTTTTTCATTCAGTGTTTGAACATCCTCACAAACATAGTAAATTGAAATCGTATCCTTATTAAAAACACAGAGAAGCTAGAGTTTCCCATGGGATAGGAAGGTGTTTTTTCTTTAATAATTGAGAAGGCCATTAATATCTTCCCTGCCATTTTTGAACAAGCAACGTGACCGTTAAAACTGGGATGAAGAACTACTATGGGAAATTGGAGGTATTTGGCATATTTGAACTAGGTACATCCAGAATTAGAATACTTTCCTCTTGGACTAATTGGAAAATCTGTTAGTTTTGGATTTGAAGGTTTAAGCTAATATTAAAAGTGCATAAAAAGCAATGATGAACAGTGATTGAATGGGCTTCTGGATTACATTGTGTGGCTGAGTTGAATCAACAGAATCTTCCGGTTACTTGACTCTGGTGTCTACAAACAAGTATTTTCATGTCCATTTTGTGTCCAAAGGCTGATGACTATTGATCCAAGTAACTTGACCAATTTATTAAATTGCACATCAAACAGAGCTCCAAACCAAAATCTCTGATTTAGTGAGTCCCGAGAAATACAAACTCATGCAATCATAGCGTGCATTGAGAAAGCAATACCATGGATCACGTACCAGTTGTTTGCACATTCATTTTTTTATGTCACTCAGCAGCCATCTTAGGATGCAAACGCTCCTGCGAGATGTGGCTGTTGAATGCAGGATGGGGACAGAGTAGAGGGAAGTGAAAGAAGAAGGTGCTGTGTTGATCCCATGTGTAGTTTATGACCTTAAACATAACTGGTCAAAGCTCTGGGAATGCAAAAAGCCTCCTGACTGCAAATCTGCTGTCTCTCTTCTACCAGGAAATCTTTTATCTCAACATTTTCTTGAATAACAAATATGGTAAATAGTACTTAGAAGCCTGAGACCCTGGTTGCCCCCTTCTTTTAAGAGAACGAGCCATTACAAAATGCTTCTTAAGCCATTTTGAAATGCTTAAGAGGCAACACTAAATGCCTCCTTGACTAATGTCCACTGGCATAGTTTGTCACATAGTTGAACATCTGCTGTAAAGGTTTAGCTGATTTTAAATTACTCCCTTTCAGAATGGTAGCAATCGATTACCACTAAAAACCCGACTTCCCTTTGTATGCCATTAATTGCCTGATTTTAATTCTTTTCCTGCAATGCAGATTCCTGTTGCCTTAACTGTTTTTGCTTAATTTCTGTGAACCGTATTCCTTTTTGCAGGCCTGTCTCCCAGAGTTATGGAATATGTAAGAAATGTATATTAATTGCTACAATATTACTTAACTTTTATCAATATTTACATTAAGTTTCTCTTTTTGCTGTCCCTTATTTTGCTTGAACCTTTCACATTCCTCTGCAATTTCTAGTGGTCCAAATGGTTTTGCGTTATCAGCAAATGGCACATTTTTTCCCTTTGCTGCTTAACATTTGTTAATGATTTGGCAAGCTGAGGCAGCATGCACTAGTGGAATAAACACCACATGAGGAAGTAAGGGCTGGTTTCTTCATTTCCGTGTTCCTCACCATAAAATAGATACCACTATTTTATATAGAGAAAGTAAAGTAGTAGTGTTGTATTTTATCTAAGGAATCTTGACAATATTGTAAGCACTAAGCACCGTTACCCACACATCATCTGTTCATTTTTGTTCTTTCCAGCTTGGTAATTTGAGGTGCCGCAAGCCTCGGATAGGTGGGTCACGAGGTCTCATTTCCAGGCACGGGTAAGGAAGCACCAGCATCGCAACCTGTTTTCATCAAAGTGCGTGCTAACAGAGAGTGGCCCAACATTGTCGCCCCCTGCTCTGTTACTGCCACCGGTAGGTCAGAAGCGATGGTGAAAGCAGGTGAAACCGGTGTCTTCCTTTGCCAACAGCCGTGTGTGGGAAGACCATCCTTCCCCTCCTTCTTGCGCTGCATCGCCAGACCTCAGCTGAGTCTCTGAGCAGCTCAAGAGCCTGCTCTGTGATTTAGTACCAGTAAGTTGAGGCTGCTTAGCTCGAAGAGCTTAAATGATGGCACACCGGCTCACTTGGAGGGCAGCAGGCAAAGGGGAGCTCCTATGAAGAGTTCAGCCAACAGCCTAGGGAACGTGGCAGCTTGCAGCAGAGCGGTGGTGACGAGCAGTTGACGGCAGACTGGTATTCGTCATGTTTTCCATCAGCACAGCTGGTGCCAGCGAGAACGTTTGCCCTTCGTTCCTCTTCTTACAATGCTCTGAACCGAATTACTAACCAATGATGTCGAGTGCGCAGCCAGAAGCTAGAGGGGTCAGATGATTATTTGGCATTTCCAAGTAACTGTTTGCTGTTCAGCTCTCCGGTCAAGAACATCCTCACAGCAGCGTCTGCTGAGGAAACTGTTTAGTGGTGTTTCTGCTGCTCTGACATTCGTTCCTCTGCGAGGCCCAGCCTGCGCGCTCGCTTGAACTGCACTGGGTTCACTCATGTTGGGAGGCTGCTTTTTGGCAACCGGACTGATGCTAAAAATAAAACTAACTACGCAAAACGAACAAAAAAACCCCCTCTGATAAATCCATAGTGGAAGCGTACCGCTTCAGAAATCAGCGTGTTACTTGCATATGATTCTTAGTGTCTATTCCACAAGAAAAAGAATGGAGGGAAGTTTAATAATGTAGTATTTTCGCAATCATCTGTGGATATCAGCCCCAGACAACAGCAGTGGCATGCACAAAGTACGGAATTAAGTTTGGAAAGTTCTCAGAGATGGATCTCACCATATTAATAGAAGTATATTTGCTATGAGGATGCTGTTTACTATCCATCATGCTCAGAAAATAAAACTGTTGGAGGGTTTTAATTATCTTTATTTGTTCAAAAGGTAAAGACTGTATTTTGTTTTTCCTCCTTGATTTTTTTGTTGTTAAGTGGAAACTTCGAAGACGGCCTGACCTTCAAAAATGGTGCATGTGCACGTGTGTGTGTGCTCCTCCTGAGCCTTTGGACTTTATTTTCCACAAGCAGAATACTGCTAGGACCAACTGTGGGTAACAAACGGTTACAGAGATTTGCCTACCCAAGATATCTTACTTTAAAAATTGAACGCCTTTGGTGTTCCCTTTGCCTTTGGGGTTTTGCCCCCGAGCTCCGGTCTCAAAGCTTTTTTCTGCGGGTAGGATATTAAACATAAAAGCCGGGGCGGGTGCGTGTGGCGTGTGTGTGTGTCTCACAAGCGCTCAGCTGCAGAACGGACACTTGAGGAGCTCGGCCCATGGACCGGACCCGCCGCTGCCCAGCCCCGGGGTGGGCTCAGCCCCGGGGGCACGGCTGTAGCTCCTCCGTGATGCCAGCGTGGTGCTGGGCGACGTCCTGCTTAATCCTCACCCTCGGGGCTTTCTCTTCGGGCTATCTCCGATGGGTGGAAACCTAAGTAATGATGATGATGATAATAATTAATTATAATAACAGCGAAGCGGCCTCCAGCAGCGTTTCCCCCCACCCCGGCCTGACTCCGCGGGCCGGTGCGGGTGGGGGGTACAGCCGCAGACACCGCTGGCTCCGCGGGCGCGCCCGCCGTTTCCCCCCACATTTCTCCTTCCAAACGCCCCGCAGAACGCCCGACGGCGTTGCTCGCAGCGCTCTCCTCCGCGCCGTGGCAACGGCGGCCCC
>JAOXNO010000013.1:70608597-70651794 GCA_028565335.1 Limnodromus scolopaceus | reverse complement strand
GACCGACCACCACCTCTCTACAATCTCTTTTCAGGTAGCTGTAGAGAGTTAAAGTCTCTGAGCCTTCTTTTCTCCACGCCTCCTCATAAGGTCTTGTTTTCTAGACCTCTCACCAGCTTCATTGCCCTTCTCTGGACACGCTCCAGCACCTCAATGTCTTTTTTGTAGTGAGGGCCCAACAATGAACACAGTACTTGAGGTAGGGCCTCACCAGTGTGTAAACTGGCATCTTGCATTCCAGGTAAACAATGCCGCTTTGGGACAACACCAGTGCTGAGTACAGGGGAACGATCACTTCCCTAGTTCCGCTGACCGCACTATTTCTGATACAACCCGGGATGCTGTTGGCCCCTTTGGCCAGCTGGGCACACTGCTGGCTAATATTCTGCTATCTGTTGACCAACACCCCCAGGCCCTTTCCAGCCTGTCCAGATCCCTCTGCAGAGCCTTCCAACCCTCAAGCAGATCAACACTCCTGCCCAACTTGGTGTCTGCAAACTTAATAAGGGTGCACTTGATCCCCTCTTCCAGGTCGTTGATGAAGATATCAAAGAGAACAGGCCCCAGTTCAGGCTATCAGAAGCAGGACAACATATTTATTTAATGCTCTTATTAACTTATTCTGCGCATCTCCCTGAAGAGATACTCTTCAGTGAAAAGAGCAGAGAATCGTATCCAATCCAGCAATGGTTAACACATAAAATACTGTTAAGTATATATGCTCATGTGTATTTGTATATGATGATCTACAATAGCAAGGGATTCTTCTTTTTAAGTGCTGACTATTTCTCAGTTAAAAGAGCTGCCTCTTTTTAAAATTACACAAACATGCAACTAGCCTTACAGACAGCATGGGCATGACAGACATGGCTTTTGCTCCAAAGAGCTACACACTTGATATAGCTTGAAATAACAAGTAAGGGTCCTCAACAGAGAAAGAAAACAATTGGAAAGCTAAGAAGACAAGGTTACATGCTTCTTCAGTAAAGCTACACGGTTCCACTTCTCTCATTTCCTGCAAGCCCCTCAGCCTACAGAAAAAAGGAGCATGACAAGGAAAATGCCATCTTAAAGGTATGCAGGGCCCAACAGCAGATGGCACAGGCAGCTGCAAAGGGGAAATGACATCCCTCTCTTGCTGCAAAGGTAACCTTACAAAGATGACAGGCAGTGGGTCATGGGAAAGCAAGCAGTGACTGATTATGGGCTTAAACAGCCAGGTAAAGGTTTGATACAACACACATCCAAGGAAGAAGCAGATGTGCAGAGATAACTCTCTGACCCCGTGTGATCTTTGCATGCTTTCAGCAGCCTGGTGACCTCCAGGCTCTCACCTCTCCTCTCTTCCTACTTGTTACCTGCTAACATATTTCAGCATCTTGCCTTTTCTATTTCATTTACATATAAAACTTCTAAATCTACAGAGCAGCTCAAACTCTTTGGAGAGCCAAACACAGAAGAAGCAGGTCTTCTAAAGAGTCAGTCCCGTGTGGGTAAAGGGAAGAAACTTAATGGGGGCTGATCTCAACATAGCATGCAGAAGAGAGAAATCACTCAGTTAGGATGCTGAGTGTGGCAAGGAAAGGAATACAAAATATTAGTATGAATATAGAGAGACAAAGACCTGGATAATATTGTGCTGAGCGTGGTATAACAGGTACTCCAGTAATGCTGAGACATTTGGTATGTAAATGCCCAAACCATTCACAGAGGACCCTATGTTTCGTAGCAACTACATAAGCAGAATTCATCAAAGCCAGTGGGAGCGCCTGCTTTACTTTTGTCAGTAGTATAATACAACAGCCACTGTCACAAAACACACATTCTATGTCCAGGAAAATACTGTAATGTTGGTGTATTACAGATAAACTAACTCCACAATACATATAAAGACTAAATTGTCATTATAAAAGGAAAATATTTCACTCCTCAGTGTCCTCTTGGATCACTAATTCTGAGAGACTCTTAGAATGAAACACTAAAGAAAATTAAATCCTTATAGACAGATACAAACAAATAATAAATATGCTTACTGAGAAGTGTGATAAAGTAATTTCCTAGCACTAATAGGCTTTCATACTGTGAACTACTGCAGAACTAAAATGAGCTGCCACTTTATACTTGTCAACAGTCATAATTTAAAGACCACCTTTTACAACATTTGTATTTGAAGTCAGATGCTAGAAATGCAATGTACTGAAAGAATCAACTTTACCCTTACTTCTCCTGTAAACTGGGGGATGTGGCTGCCAGGAAGAGCTGCAAAACAGTTACACAAGGATGTATGTGGAATGTTTGTAGGTTAATGTCTTTCAGAAGATTACTTATCCACCTGTGCCTCTTCCCCCCACCTCTCTTTTTTTTTTTTTAAATATAGCACATCACCTTCTACATTTATTGTCCCTCCTAGTTCCAGAAAATTTCTGCAGAATTTCAGATTTTTTCCCAAACCACTGGCATTTAGAGAAAGTTCCAGAGACAACGAATGGCACAGGGATTTTGTTTTTAATTAAGATTTGCCTGTCTAAATCTAAAGCCCTGAAAAACTTGCACGCTTTATTGCCATCATATTTTTAAGTGAACAATACATAAAGTAAGTGCAAGGCATCACAGTACATGCATTGAGAAAGGCTGAACTTCAGGAGCTAAGACATCTTGAGACAGATGGCAGGTACCAAAGTACTAAGGACTGAGAAGCAAGACTGGCTGGCTCTTGTTCTGGAAAAATGCATCTGAGGGTCTACGAAAGAAACATGCCACAGAACATGTCAGAGCTCACCCAAATCAAAAGTAGTTCAGGAGTGTGCAAGCCCAGCACTATGAGAAGCGCCAAAGTCAATGACTCCTCAATGAATGCTGTCAGTGCAGTCACACAAGGCAACACAGATTGCTCTAACAAATATGTTTAGCTAGGCAGCATGGAAAACCTTGGTCACCTGTTCCCTTTGAAGCCAGTAAGTATTCTGATCCCAGCCGGGCCTGCGCTTGCTTCCATTCAAAGTTCACACCTGTAGTATCTTACATGGCACAATAGTCACCCTTGCACATTTGCTACACTTCCACTTTGATTTTTATAAACAAGAAGTTTTCACAGTATCTGCAGTACCAAAGCAGGTGACAGCACCTACACCTGCAGTAATAACTCAACGAAACAAATGGTAAACAACGATAGGACATCTTTATGCTTCAGGACTCTCCAGTAGGAGCTGAAGAGACATCACTCCTTGCAGGATCCTGCCCAATATTTTACAGAAAGTATACACAGACAGCAGAAGTGCAGAGAGGTTTACTCTCAGAGGTCAGATCTTAGATTACCTGTTTGAACAAAAGAATTAACTGTAACTAGTAGGAAAACTGCAGCAATTAAGACAGGTTGGCACAATCAGCTACTACACAAGGATGCACCAAATAAGACAAATATTTCTCCTTTCAAGCAGAACATACTTGTGTACATCTGGTAAGGCAATACAGTATTTAACTAAATAAACTCGGATTTGTTCTTTTATTTATTCTGAATCTTATCCAATACACCAAACATAAAGGGGAAAAGTTCAGGTGACTCAGAATCTTAATACTGTTCAACATAGCAATTTAAATTTTGTTTTGTTAATGGCTTTGAGCCACAAGAATATATATTTTTTAAAGGCATTTTAATCTGCTACTTATGCTGTATTTTGGGAGGTGAAAGACACAGTGACCTGCTAAATTTTTTACATGAATGTATGCGAGCCACAGTTTGATTACTTGGTGGTGATACATTTGCTTCAAGACTCCAGACTGCCCTTAATGAGATTCCTAGTGCTGGTTACAGGATGGCACCAGGCACACTGCATTTTGTAAAACTGCCAGGTGCTTTAATACAATTTCAAAGTAACAAGGCTTTCAGTGCTTTGGGGAAAAAAAAAAAAAAGTCAATCCTGTAGCATATATACTTTTCCAAGACACAAGACACAGAGAAACTCCTTTCTTCCCCCGTCCTTCAGGAAGGCTAAAACCAAGGATTAAACTTAATTTTGTATGATGAAAAAACTACTTTAAGGTTCCAACGTGTTTCTTTCTCCGCACTGATGTTACCCTACACAGACATGATTACATGCTGAGCATTTCTCTGTGCATATTCAAATTACAAAATTAAATCAGAAAGAGGAGAAATAATTAACTGAATTTATCTTTAGAAAATATATCTGTGTTTCCAAAGATTAATTTTGTATTGGATGTTTTTGATTCAATCTATATGTTCACCCTGAAAGGAGCACCTAATCTATGTAACTACTTACATGTCAGGTCCCTGTTGCAGTGTTTAGCTGATCTGTAAGTGGATAGGGAAAGGAGTCACAGCTTTTATTTTTCTGCATTAAGGAGACTTCCTTTTTTGGCAAAATTCTAACAGATTAGTAAACTAGTCATCTGTTCCTGACAGTCACAAAGATAATTTCCTTGTTTATCTGACTTTCTCTGACAGAGGATATCCAAGGATTTCTTTTTTCTTGCTCAGCTGTCATTCTCCATTTAGTATCTCCAAATCCCACTTCTGAAAGTGGCCCAAGCTTCAAAGAGCTTTTTTCTTTTTCCCCCCTCTTTTGGAAGAGTTCTAGTGAAAGCTGTACAAAACACACAACATTCTTGTTGTAACACCCTCAGGGGAACAGAGGTAGTCCCTTGAGCTCTTGGGGACCAAAGGCTTCAGCATTTGGAATTTCAGCTGGAAAAAAACGCTGTCTGGACCATCTACACTCCTCAAAAACCAGAGTAGGGAGCAAATGAGAAGAAAGGACATTGATGTTTTAGGGCTGAGAATGGATTAGTTGGATTTCAGTCAAGGTTTGTGAGTGTGTGTTACCACTTGCCATCCACTGTACCATGGGCACCCTGAGGTCAATCCTCTGGTTCAGCTCAGGTTCCAAACCAACATCCCAGTCAAAAAATGTGACTCTAATCCCAGGCAAACACTGCTTGCAGCACCACACCAAGCTGAATCCAAGGCCTTGTGTTTGAACTTGCCCAAATTCAGGCCAGTGTCCCACCATCAAACTGTTCTCCAGCTGGTGAGCTTGTGCTCAGCCAGTTCCATACACAAATGAGTTAATTTCCCAGTGCTCCTCAGCCCAGCCCTTTTTACAAACACTGAAAAGAATTAACGAGGGAGAAAATAATTATTTGCAAGCACTCCAGCTTTTGAGCAGGAGATATCTGTGTTTGTGTGGATATAGGGTATAGCTTACATTAACTTGTTTAATAGGAATAAACTATAGCAGCACTTCTTTCTTTTTTTCTGGCAAAGATAAATTACTCAGTTTAGCACAGCTGGTAAGAGCTAATTCTGTACAAAGAGTTCTTTTCAGTAGTGTGGGTGGCAAAACACTTTCAGCAACTGGCTTAATTAGTTCTTCCTTCTTTGCAATAGCACAGGACAGTTTGCAGAAGGAAAAAAAAAGAGATTGTAACAGAAGATGTGGTATGAAATAATCCTGTTTACTCTTCTGGTTTTGCCAATTCTCCCTTATTTTATGTCACACTAAATGGAGGCTTGCCCTGGTATTTCCCAGCGCAGATAACAATTAGGAGTGAGAGGTTAGCACTTACTCCAGATACAGGCAGGGAGCAACCTCTGTTCCTCTGCACAGCATAGAGTAGAGCATTCCTCAAACAGCACACCACGGCCAAAACCAAACAGCACAGCCACGGGAGCGCCACAGAGGGCTTTCCCCTCAGCAGAGCCACCGTACGGCTTGTGGGTGGCTTGTTTAGCAAGGACTGGGAAGCCCGAGCTGCTAACGAGACCCGCTCCCCAGTGCAACCTCTCTGACACGGATCATTTATATGACAAAAACCAACATGGGTGCCAAGTACAATCATTTCAGCTTCACTGCTCCCAGCGTACAGCATGCCAACTGCAGTGTAATAACCCTCTGCCACAAACAAGCACTAACTTTTAACACACAAACACCTTCCTTTCCGTATGAGCTCGCCAAAAGCTCTCCAGCTCTTCCACCAGCACACACATGGACATGCAATTGTTCCACAAGCTGTCAGCAGGACACAGCTCCTACCAGATAATAACTGGGCTTGCAAGATCCACTTGACCTTCTGAATGTCAGGGAGATAGAGGGGGAAAGGCCAGGAAGGGCACAGATGTTTGTATTTACCTTCATTATAGGCCATTTGGGAAACAGCTGGAAATTTTTTCCAGCTGTTTTGTTTTGAGTAATGACTCTGGAGCTGTACTTGAGCAAGTTACAAATCTATTTAAAAAACAATCCAAAGCATTACAAGCCATTAGCAGCATCTCTCTTTCTCCTAACTAGACAGAAGAAAGGCAGGATTCTGAAAAATTTGTCAGGAAAAACTGAATGTGCAAGGGAAAAACAAATTAAAACTGAAGGAGTATTTTATGAAGACAAACAAAATAGCCAATTAACGAGGAAACTCTCCAGATATCTTCAAGAAAAAGTAGGCAGTGAAACTACAAATAACAGTGTTTACCTGTATTTGCAGTTCCTGTTTTGGTTTTTTTTTTTTTTTTTTAATTATTTTTGTATTTGCTCATTCATTTCTTCAGGCAGCAAGTGGAAGAGGGAGGGTTACTCCTACAGATAATATTAGGCAGATTGATTAAAACCAAGAACAAATCAAAACTTCTTACAACTGCCCACTGCTCATTTATGGTATGACCAGCCTGATACTGAGCATAATATTTTCTAATACATGCCTCTCCATAACAGTTGTTAGAAAGCCTATGGAAATTTGGTCTTCGGAAGGCTGTTGATGAATCTTGAAAAGACTGTTTAAAAACACATGGGGAGGAGGAGTCAATTAAGGGGAATATGTTGAATCTAGGAACTTGTGAGCGAAGAATCCTGTCAGAAATAGTTTCTAATACAACAATTTCCAGTTTTTGTGGCTTGACGGCTTAAGTATTTCTTCATTTTCTTTCCATTTAGCTGTATAAAAACATTGAAACAAAAAGGCAAACTGACAGACTATAAACAGAAAACAGTGAAGCTACTTGCACAAAACCTACTGTGAGGGACATAAATGGAAAGTAGAGATTCCTCCATCATCATTCAGTACTAATCATCTCAGGAGAGCAAGATTAACTGGCAAGAGATTAGAAGTGATTCTTTAATGTATGTAATGTATTATGTCCTTTAACATACACACCCATCCAAAAAAATCTTGCTCATTCTATGCCAGCTTATTTTGCTATTTAAAAATACTGTATAGACCTTACATATAAGCCTGTGTACAAAAGAACCCACCCACCCCTTCGGGAAAAACATAGAAAAGTGAGCCAGTAGATGGCATTGTGGCACTTCAAAAGACATTCCAGAAAATTCCACTTAAAAAACATGCAAGCCTAGGTACTGTGTTTAACCCCTTACTGCTTAACCAATGCAGTATTTTGCTCCTGCTCAATGCTACACATGCACAACTGAATAAACAAAAGCACACAATGTAGCTGCACTGTCATACTAGCCCTGAAACAAATCTTCTCTGCTCTGGTTCCCAAATCCAATTCGCTATGTATGCTAGATTTACAATCCCAGACTTGAAAAGATGATCCTTATTTGATGACTAATGTCCCACGAGCCATGGCCATCAAAGGGATACCACAAAGTATATGATTAGTTGAAAAATATTTCCTAAAAAGTAATCATAGACAAGATGTTACAACCAATGCTGAGGATACTATTGCTTGCCTTATAGAAACTACTGCGGAATAGGTATTACCCCTTAAAAATAAATTTCTGGACTATTTGATAAATACTCCCATTTTCTTTCAATTAAACTGCTGATACGCCCTCACAGCTAGGGACAGAGAAGACTGTAGCAACCCACCAGTTTTTTGTGCAACACAGCAATTCTCTGTATTGCTAAAACCACAAAAACTTGAAACCACTTGCAGAACTCAACGTACAGAAAAACTCAGGAATTTACTTTGTTATATTTGATACAGAGGCAAACTTACTTAAGCTGAACTTCAAGTTGCAATTATCAGTAATTTATCTGCATGCTACTTTACAGATACACCTGCTTTACTGTGACCAGTTCTGAGCAGGGCGTTGGACCAGAAACCTCTGGAGGCCCCTTCCAGTCTCAGGTATTCTATGAAGCTTATCTACCACTGCTCCTCATGATATTAGAATTTAAGAAAAGGTCTAGTGGTGTTTTGTCAGGAATTTCCAATAATCCTTGTATTATAACAAAAAACTTTCCAGACTGTGTAATTGAATCTGCTTACCTTAAGGGCTCTTAATAAAATTCAGTAGTCACTCTAAGTGTCCAGCTCTATATATTCATATGTTTTCCATGTCACTTCTACTAGAGCAAATGAAAGCAGTCTAGTTTTTCTGATGGAGAATTTTAACTTCATGTTTCCATTGCCTGATAGGCTAATGCTCGGATTAAGAAACAAAGAAGCAACCAAAACTTCATTCACAAAAGATAATAGCTCAAATATTTTTGCAAATTTAATATGTGCCATACCACCATGCTCACTTGAACAAAGCTGGTTTTTATACATGGAAATACCCTTCTTTTAAGAATAAGTAGCTTTTAAAGATACAGAAGAATACAAGAAAAATGTTTCTTCCATCCTCTTATGAAGTTATGAGCATTACTGTAAATGTTTAAATACTAAAAATGAAAGCCTTCTTTCTGGAACAGAGGTGGTCATGTTGGAGTGATGTAGACGTAGATGACAAATGTCATAAACCCCAAAGCTTTTCAAAGAGAAAAGAATGGCCTAAGAGAGAAAAGAACGTAAGTACTGTGGTACCGGATCAACTCAAGGATATTCCAGTGTGTTGTTCCTACCACCAGCCACCAGCAGTTCCTCAGGGAAAGGGAGCATGAATACGACACACATACATCCTTCTGCTGGAATGCCTCCTCTGCTTCCAGTGACAACTTTTTGGCAACTTCAGGGCCATGTAACTACAACCATACCACCATTTTAACAGACTGATACTTGTTAGAACTCATCTACCTGCTGGCATCCCCAGCATGCTGCAGCAATGAGTTCTACCATATAAATGTGCACTTTTGTACTTCTTTTGTACTCTCAAGCTTGATGGCTGATCATTTTCCTTAGACCTTGTAAAACCAGTAAAAAATGTCACTCTATATTTATTTTCCTCAGAAATATTTTTCTCTTTCCTCATGGAAAGATCCCTTCCTTTGTGTACAAATATCCAGATATCAGGAAGGAGGGTAACAGCCTACACCAGAAGTACTCAACCAGCTAACATCCACATGGTCAGAGAAAGCAGGACTAATAACTGACATCATTTCTGAACAGGCTAGGAGAGCCCCTTGACACCTGCAACCATCTGACAGTAGAAACTGGTTCAAGTAGGAAAAGGTGACCAGACTGCTCTGACTATTATGAAGGCAGAGTCTTTCAGAGTGCCCAGCTGTGTCCAGTTACCACACTCTGGGTCAGAAAGTCTATTGTATAGGAGTGGACACTTGGAATAAATACAGTGTGACCTCGTGTGGTGACCTCCAGAGTGTGGTGACTCACAGGCAAAGGAAAGCGTCCTTCACCATCTTATTTATGACGTGTGTTTGGTCTTGTATCTTGTGAGTCTCGGTACTGGGGACTGCCACAGAACCAGAAGAAAGATGATACTGGGTCACCTGATGGTTTTGCCTTCCAGGAAATTCACATGAAACTTACAATTGTTACAGGCCTGTCCAGCCTGCATCAAGCTGTGATTTGCAGGGGACACCACTTATGTGTCAGCGAGAAAAGAAATGCTGTTATTTTCTCGTGTTCATGGGTTACCCTCTGCCATCACGAGAGCACTGGATGGGGAAGGCAGCCTGACCCATACAAGACAGACACTTTTTCTGGTAAGATTTGACTGTTTTGCTCTTTGAACTGAATCCACGGAATCTGATTTCCTTCCAAACACATCTGAGCGCTTGAACTTTGTGTCCTTTGACACATTGGTAAATGTCAACTCTTCTCATGCAGCCAGCACTTCAGGAGAAGCAGAGCTGGAGCACATGCAAAAGCATTCATACTCTGTTCACACCAGGTGGTATTTCTCAACCCATGCAGTGGCTTCTGGTCTAGCGGCCAGCTTCTACTAAACAAATCATACTGTACCTAGTATTTGTTTATTTTAGAGAATGGTAATTACAGCTAACCACCCCAATGACAAGAGATTTTTTGGAAATGACTACTGTTTCAAAATCCACATTGTAAACAATTGGTATAAGTGACTTTTGACTTTTTTCTTTAAATGGGCTTGATGCTGATTCACCAGAACCAAGGCCATTGTTCAATCCAGCACCCATCAAAGGGGATTTTCTCAGATACTAAAAAAATGGTGACAACTGTGGTTGTGCCACAGGCTTTCATTGCTCTTCCAGACCAAAATTATAGCCAGGAAAAAAATACCTGCCCTTACTTGCACAAAGGGAAGATTTGTGGTAGACTTCACACTAACAGTCTCTGAAGTTTTCCTGTTGTTCCACTGCTTATAGGACTGGTAACTATTTGTGAAAGAGTAACTTTCTAAACCATACCCATCTACAACCATGGAGCACCTGGACCAGGCAGGGAGCTCAGTCTTATGGTTCCCTTAGGTTGGAGGCTCCCCACTGACAACATCTGTCCAGAAGAAGAAACAGATGGCCAACTTCTCCAGACTTTTCTGCCCACCTGACCTGATGTTCTTTACATGAGTCATTTGAGCAGATTTAAAACAGGCTGATAAAATCCCCTGGGTAAATTAAAGAGTTCATTATGTGACAGTACTGCTTGGTCCTAAACACTGGGCTTAATCATTGGGGCTCTCTACCCTCTTTCACTGAAAAAACAGACTGTCAGAAAGTGTTTTATCCTCAAGATACTACAGTTGCTAATTTGCTGTACACAGAACAGGGGTTAATTGGCAACTTCTTGCCATTTCTGAAAGCAGTTTGACAGATTTTTCCAGGCACTCCGACAGTGCCTAGAGCAAATCTATGTGAGGTACAATAATATCTACCACTCACAAGTAAAAGAAAAATCTCCCAACTCAGCAAGAATTAGGTTTCTTAAAAAAAAAAATAAAATCTTACAAACTGGGGCACAGGATCTTCTGTACAAATCAGCATTTATAGACTAATGTTTCTTACTTTGTTGTAAGCTCACAATCCAATCAATAGTTACATTAAAACATACCAGCAAGGGAAAAACACAAAGAAAGATTAGCCAATTAGGAATTTCTTTTAACTGCAAGCATGCAAATAAAATTTAACTAAAGTTAAATTTTTCTAATCTTGATTTTTTAAGCATGTATATTCTTCCCTCCATAAACTCAATCTTTACCTGTGTAATTAGTTATAGGAAAATTCTTTCAAGTGATATTTAAACCATTCTCCTAAGGCTAGTAGGCTGTGATGGTTACATTGTCTGCATTTGTGCCTGTGGTAACTTCTGAAGCTGCCAACTTAATATCTTTACTCCACTGTGAAAGTAAGTTCTCACAAGTTCCTACCGGTACCAGGCAACCATTTACACGAGAAAACCAAATTAATGGCTTCTCTGGAGGAAAGGCTACAGTTTAAGTGCAAGTCTCTCTGTTTAGCCACCAGACAATCAATTTGGGAGAGGGAAGTTGTAAATGTTTCAACTACAGGGTAGGGTAAGCTTACAGAAGACCTTTTAAATGATGAGAGAACCACGACAATCAAGCCATGAGCCCCAACAACACAGAAAAACAGATTTCCTAAATTCACATATCCACAAACTGTCTTTTTAAAGTTCAGACAGGACAGACCAGTGAGCTACCACAAAATAAGGCAAGGTGTATTCAGAGTCACTGTCAACTCTCAGGTGGTGTTCTCCATGCAGTGGCTGGGTACCCCATCACCTACCTTTCATTACTGGTCCCCACTTCCAGTGCCAGCTAAAACTACCTTCTGCTGAACAAAGGCCAAAAGCTGCGCAATGTGATGGTCACAAACTGAGGCCACTCCTTTCCTGCAAAGTCACACTGTAGTTTGTCCCAAGGGGTGGCAAATACCTGCCCATCTCCCCCTAGTTTAGATATAAACCCTTTAACATGTATGAATTGGAAGCACCCACCACAAGAGCTTGTATCGCTCTGCTGCTTTGTCCCAGCTGATGTTAAGGGACATAAACTCAATTTTTTTCAGTCACAGAGGGAAACACTGAATCATTAAAGGATATTGTAAGAGACAGACTAAAACCTGCCCTAATTACTGCAGCCTGCCTGAGTCAATATGCAAATGCTACAAAATTTCCCATGCAAACGGAGGAAGCTAATTTTAGAAACAAGAATGATAAATAGTGTGCTTTCATCAAAAATGCTTTTCCTTTGAACTTCTGATTAGGCAATAATAATGTATTAACCACTTTAGGGAGAAGCATTCCCAGGAAATACAGTGATAACACATTTGTAATATTCTGTGGCTCAGATGATAGTTGACATAACTTCTCCTTAGGTCTCCCCTTCCCACAAAGTCAGGTCACTCTGGATCTGACAGCGAACCCTAGGTTCTTGAGTATGGGTGTCTAGGGCAAAAGTCAGTCAAATGCATAAAATAAAACGATCGTGTTCAACAGCATCCAGTCCCACCTGCGGTTACTAGTTCCATGGTAAGGGAACTAGGGGAAGAGAAACTATTTCCTAACGTGATTGCAAATCATCATGTACAGGTCTGTTCAGTAACACCCACTGAGAAGGCCAGAAGCAAGTACTAGTAGGCCACAGGTAATGCAAACCAATAAAACAAAACCCAAACATTAGCTGATGTCAGTCAAGAAGAAATCATCTTTTGGAGGGTAAAAAGATGCTGGCAAAAACTGTCAATAAATTAGAAATTATCCTTTATTTTCATAAGAGGCAGGAGCTTTCCATCTATTTCAAAAGACAGTAAGACCCCTTGAAATCAGGCAACATTTACTGCTAAGTTAAAATATGGGAAACAAAATGCTACATCTGAGTGCCCAGAATTTTAACACACTGCATTTGCTTTTATATCCATAAAGGACCATCACTGCTAAACGCTGAGAACATCAATTTTTACTGAAAGTGTTTTGCTTCTGCTGTGAAATATAAGAAGGAAAAAAGTCCCTGGCATAGAGATTTGGTCTCTTTATGCCAATAATGCTAGTCAATATTAGCATGTAAGTTTTTAATGATTCACTATACTGTTTGATTATCCACTCCCCAAAACCACCTTAATTAGCAGAAATATTGATTTTACAATGTTTGGTCCTACAAGCTTAAAAAATATGAGCCGATAAACCTAGTCCTGAATAATAAAAAAAATTAAACTGATGTAGTAATAAAATTGTAACAAAGAGAAAATGCCCTCCTGCATCTAAATTGAGTTGCAGTAGATAACGTTTTAAATAATTTTAGTTTGAATCCTGCTGAGGCAATCATTTATGGAGTGCTGCCTTGCCAAGGAAGTCACCAAGTGCTCCTTGAGAGGATGTGATTGTACCATTGCCACAACTGACTGGTTCAAAATATTCTCCCTGAAGTATAATAGAGTCAGAGCACAAAGCAAATGGTGCCAAAGGTCTAGTTGACAAGCTTTTCCTATCAAGGAGAAAAGCCACCAGGTCCAAATTCAGTTTTTAAAAAGAATGACAGAAAGCTAGTGCTTTTTCAGTCAGCAAACTAAAAAAATCAACAAATTTTTGTCAACAATTTTTTCCAGATTTCTATCTAATAAAAAGAATCTTTCTCCTTCTCTTTTATATGCAAAGAAAATTCTGAGCATCTTTTCAGCCTTAGAAACCATAGCGTCATTACAGTCAATGGACATATGTTTAAAACAGCAAAAAGAACTTCCCTCTTCACAACATCAACTCTAACAGATAGACTTTAAACTCTAAAGGGACAAGCATAATATGTCAATGTTAAATTCTGTTTTAAAGCACCCACAGTATTGCCATTAATTCTTGAGATAAAGCTGTAACTATTTAAGCTACAGAACCTTCATTTCTTTTAAATTCTGCATTTGCACAAGTGTATTTGAAATAAAACATTAGCCACCTTCTATAATGAAAGATTAAACACTCTCATTAAGTGCCCAGAATGATTATTTAGTGGCAGTCTCTTGTCACTTCATATGTTTTAGTAAAAAAATAGACACCCCCCCCAACACCCGCCTTCTTCCTCATTTCTTTAGAGGACAAACTTACATTGCTAGGTCAGCACTCATAGAAAAGGAGGGAGCAAACGGTTTTTAAGTAGAAAGAACACATTTTAATCCATTCTTCCTTGAAAGTAAATGTATCTTTCCGGAGAGATAAAAAGCATGTCTTGGCTGTAAGTCAGTCCTTATGTAAAGAACTAAAGTAAATAACTAAATCCTGGCTAATATTTGACAGTTGCTGCCTTATGGAAACACTGAGGTCTGGAAGGACAGTGGCAGAATGATTAAATGGTAAAACAGTATGTCAGCTGTTGAAGAGATTAAAAACCAACAGCCTGTATAACAGCAACAGCAAAAAAGATCAACAGGACAACAGCAAGCGGTGGCATCAGCATTACCAGAAACGTGTGTGTAAAACAGGCTTTAGTTCTTATTTCAGCATCTAAGCGAGTACCTTCATTCTCAAGTGTCCTGAGGTGCGGAAGGCAGCAAGACCTACTAAGGTTCAGCCCATTTAACAAATGATATTTGTCTAAATGTCAACTTGGGAACTCTTTTTTTTCCCTTTTTTTTTTTTAAAAGAGATTTTTGGCACCGCTGGTGTTAGCAGCTGGTTCTGAGCACTGGGTGCCAGAGCATGCTCCCTCCGGTGGGGAGGGAAGAGCATGCTGGAGGTCCCTCATGCTAAGGGTTATCAGATGGCACTGGAGGCACATTGACATGTCCCTAATGCTTGTTATGAGTCATATACCCAGTGCAACACAGCTGGGACACTTAAAATGGTACCTCAGGCAGAGTGTACACTGGCACATTGTCTTCCCACTTCCAAGAACCAAGACTCTGGATCTTGACTCCTTTGCTTCTCCAGAAAAATGCACCACAGTCAAAACCAACTAGTGGCGCAGGCTACAGAGGGTATTAAAACCCTCTTATGATTGCATACGTACAAGAGATAGTCTAAGGAGTTTTTTTATGGCTGCCCATGCTCCTTCACTTCCACCCGTGTCAGAAAAGCTGTTCTAAGTCCCAGTGCAAAAGACAGACCGGAGGGTCTACCCCCAGTCAGTAGAAGCACAACTCTGAGCAAACTTGCCCTAAAAGACATTTAACAGAGTCATATGGACTGTCAGCATCAGTCAAGAGCTGATATGTGCTGAGTCTCTGCCTGTTGTCAACAACAGGCAGCCATGAGAATGGCAGCCAGAGGACAGCTGATCTGGGGAGTTTCTGGGTACACTAGACTAGGTGCACAGCTAAAGTCACCCCATGGGCTTCCTACAGGTGGTGGCTAGTGCTGGATTGCAAGCGAGCGATGTTGTAGCAGCTCAAGCTTTCAACAAGCTGTTTCAAAGTTTTCCTTCAGATTGTTTTAGCTTTAGGTATGTTTTTGTTTTCCATTCATTGACTATATTGAGAAAATTGATGATGAAAACCAGATCTATCAGAACTTGCTTCTGTATGTGAATGGTACCTTCAAAGTTCATCTAGGACCTGGCAATAGAGTCATTAAGGCTTCTAATAAAAGTCCTAAATGCTTTATTTGAATGGATGCAGCATGCTGCTTGTACTGATCTTTAGCTATTTACCAGAAAAACCTAGACTTGCGGTCCTTAATTAGTAGAATTTATTAATACACAGGACAGGTAGATGCATGGACTTAATTAATAAGACAGCAAATAATGCAAACAGAAATAAAATAAAATATTATCTACTTAAAAATAATTAGGTAAATAGATTCCTATAGAGAAAGCATGTTTTAGGTCATAATCAGTGCAATTGCAACAACTGAAATGGACTGGGTACTGCTTTCTACCTGTTACGACAGCTTCCAATTCTTACTTTTTTAGTGTTTTGTACTAAACACTGTGTAGTGTTTTCAGCATGGCAAACTTTTTTCTTAAATCAGTAATTTGGAAAAAATATGTTCAGATCTGTGACAGCACACTTAATCACAGGTAATTTAAAACATTTTGCCAAACAGATCAGTTAAATATCACAAATTTGCTGCGATGTAATGTGATAACTTCAATTTTTTTTTAACCCCTAGCTGGTTATACTTTCTGGCAGAAAACTAGAGTATTTGCATGTAAACAAAAAATGACTTTTCAGCTGTCAGGTCTGCTTGACATTGAGAAGAATGTCGTCAGCACTCACAAGCTACTTTTAGTTCCTGCTGATCAGATCCATGCTGCTGTCTCTGAGTCAGGATCATAGAATCATAGAATCATCCAGGCCAGAAGGGACCTCCAAAAGTCATCTAGTCTGACCACATAGGATACACAGGGCAAACTGATAAAATTTGAGAAAAGTGAATCAGAGGACCCAAGCAGTGCACAAATGAAGGTGAAATATTACTATTTTGCCTAAATTACTCATTATCAATTGTAACTTTTGTCCTTAAAGATTTTTCTGTTGACATAAGCTCCTGACCCAAAGAGAACAAGACAGAGGCTGATAATTTCCAATATGGATGATGATTTACAACGAACATTTGAAGACAGTGGTCTAGTCAGGTCACTATTGCATTACCATTGTCCTGTTACTGAACATTGTAAGAAGATGGGTATACTCAGGAGACCTTTTAAGCATCCCTGCAAGAAGCTTCCTAGACAGTATTTTCTTGCAGCTGCAGAGCAACTTAGAAATGCTGTCTTGTAGTATAACTATGACTGAAATAATATGAATACAAAGGCAAAGCAAGTATAACTATGACTGCAATAACATGAATACAATGGCAAAGCAAAAAGCAAGCTTCCAGAAAGGCTTTCAAAAGCAAGCACCAAGTAAAAATGACCGGTGGTGCCTGCTGGAAGGAAACAGCTTAGACGTAGACCTTCGAGGCACACTGTCCTGTCATAAAGTCATAGAATGGTTAGAGTTGGAAGGGACTTTAAAGATCATCTGTCAGATCTCATCTTCTAACTACGAAAGAAATTAAAACGTACAAAACAAAACTAACATCTCCAGATTTTCTCAAGACTTCAAGCATGGCTGCAGAGTTATGCACCTACACTGGCAGCTAAGACTTCCCAAATTTTGAAAACTCCCAGTTCCTGCAGAAGACAAGAGGTTGTGGATGAATAATGCCAGAGGCTGTGGACGTATGAGGAGACTATGTTCCTCACTGATTTCTCCAAACTGCAGCTATTCAAGGATGATATACTGTGGACAGGAAATGGGGAAATGACGGTATTTGTTATTAGCAATCTCTGGCCTCTCAAAGCATGCATTGTTCCATACGGTATTACTCCAGGCAAGCAGATAGGTGACTAGATTTTCTTGCATGCTCAAGTTCTTAGGCATGAGACTGATGGTTTAAAAACACAACTTAGAGTAAAGTGGAACTACTGCCATTATTTGTCATAAAAATGAAAATCCGTTTCTCCCAGTTATAATGTACTGACATAACCTTCCAGGTTGTCAGAGACCAAAAAAAAAAAAGTGAATACGCTTTTACAATGTGTTCGAGTGTGTACCCTAGCACGTTGATCCATGCCAGGAATGTAACCAACAGGCGGTAGAAAAAACCTCTACTGCCTCAGCTAGTTCTTGCAGTGCCAACTCACCGCATGGCTCAAGTGGCTCAAATGGGTCCCCTGTTGCTAATCCTCAGTTATCATGAAAAATATGCTGGAGGACAAGGATGTGTGAAGTGTTCTATGCTCCTGGTGTACAGATTCACTTTATGCTTTGCTGTTATCCAGCATCAATCTAAATTACAATAAAGCAGACATACAGTTATTCATGCATAAAATTCAAAACTGACACCATGCAAACATTTACTAAAGACACAGGCGTGGAAATAAAAAAAACCCTCACAATTAACCTATCTACACTGAGATAAATTCCATCAAAGATATCTTTCTCTTCCTCCTTAATCCCACCTTTTCCTTTCGTTACAACATGGCATGCAGCTTTCCAGCCTTTGTCCATATGCCCCTTCTGGATAAAGTACCTTATTTTTCACAACTGGTTCATGACTGGGAACACAGCCACTCACCCCTCCTTCATGCAATGAATGATATCCAATCTCCCTCTCTTCCACAAAGCATAACTGAATATATAACTTCTAACTTCTATATTGCACGTCAAACGCATGACAAATGTTGGTGCCCTGAAATCTAACAATGTTTTATTATGTAAAACCAAACAAAATTCACCCTGTAACATACTAGTATTTAATGCCAAATATATTAAGAATAATGTTATATTGATGAATACACTAATCAGCTTACCCTTTGTAAAGGAAATGCAGGGGTTCTGACGCCATTAAGTCCCCTCATGTTACTGATCCTCCTCAATAGCCATGAGACCGTGGCTGCAGAAAGTACAAATACCTGTACAGGTTCCTCTCTGCCCACATAAACTAAGATGCAATATAGAATAAGGTTATATTTAATAGGTGATTTTTAACACACAACTCAAATTCCCTAGGTTATTTTCCTGCTGTATTTTCTGAGTAAGCATAAAGTGGCCTTGGAATAAAAAAAAACCCAACACACAACAAAGCAATAAAAGACAGAACCATGCAGCATATCTGATAAAAGAACTCCAATGCAGCACAGAAGGAGAATCAAGAAACAACCAAACAACTTTTGTTTTATTTTAGGAAAAACAAATTCACAAGTTAAAGCAGAACTCAGGCAGGTCTAAATTGACATTTTCTGCCCCAGAAATATTGCCTAAGCTCTTTTAGAACTTGCTTCCATGCCAGAGAAAATATTTTCATTTTATTGAACTTGCTAGGCAACTCCCCAACATAAAGTGTATGGTAAAACACTCTCCAGCAATATCAAGCCTGGAATATTTATTAAAAACATTTGTGATCCATGAAAACAAACTCTAATTCTGCACATATTCTAACTATGAACTCTGCTTTGTGTATTAAATAGCACAACAGAATCTCATCTTCGCATGGGAGAAGAAGAGGTGGTGGTGAGTGCGTGCTCGTCTCTATATATTATTGCTAAGATTTGACCTTCTGAGCCACCAATGACTAAAATTAGCACTCTTAATTTCAAGCTTGTGTCGATGCACACTATACAACATTCCACGGCTCTGCAGTAGAATTAGCAGCAGGATTTAGAAGCATTATAAGGTATTTTCTTATAAGTAAATAAAGGGCATAATAAGACATAAGTTGTGATTCTGTCTGTACTTTTCTCTCTGATCCACTTAACATCATGCAGGCCTAAATGACTACACCTTTCCATCTGCACCACCAAAAGTTAGGATGTATGTTTACCTACCACTGTAGCTGCTAAATAATAGAAATGTTAGTGTGGAAAAAGATCTTATATGGGACAGCTTATACAATAATTCCATTACATTCCGGGTCCCACTACTTTAGAATACATAATCAATTTAGAATAAACCTTGTTCTTGCATAACAGTTATGATTCTTTAAGATCCATGAAGATAACATCCTGTTCTTTTCTGTGGACTCTGTGGTTGACCCTGTATCATTATTGTTACTGTATTTAAGCAAGAAATATCTTTCTGAAATGAACTGCTGTTTCCAAAATGACTGCTGTTGCTTTAGTTTGCTGACAGTGAATTTCACCCATTCTTAAGAGATACATAGATGAAATAGGAGGATTTCTACTGTACACAAACCCAGAAGCATCATTTATTAGTGTTAACGATAGAAGACAGCATAAAACATACCTGCCTTTTGGAGGCTGATTTCTAGGATTTTTTTGGTGCTAAACCTTTGTATTGTACACAAAATTAATAGCAAAATGGCTATTACTTTCTTCATGGTTAAAGCCTGGTTATTACAAAGAGAGAAAGCTTGTTTATGTGGCTTGTTATTTCCTGGGCTCTGATCCATATTCTCAGTGAAAACCCATCTCAGCAAAAGTGCTGTGAATTTCATTCTTGTCCTTGAAAGGATCACACAAGAAATGCACACAGACAGACCAGTTTTTGAACACTTGATGTTTCTGACCAAGAATTGCAACACATAGGAAAGAAGGAAAGAAAGAAGGAAAGAGAAAGAAAGAAAGATGGAAAGAGAAAGAAAGAAAGAAAGAAAGAAAGAAAGAAAGAAAGAAGGAAAGGACAAGATCATAGTCACTGTCAGCTTAATATTTCAAAAGAAGAAATGTTTAAGACAGAAAGATCAAGTACCTTTCATTTTATTAAATGATGCACAGGAGTTTGGGATCATCTTACAGTTAGATAAGCATTTCCATAAAACGCAAAAATCCCTAATCAAGCACCCAGTCTCCACTGATGCCCGTTTCCTGCTTTGTTTTTCACCTTCTTTTATAATGGCATTCAACTATCAGATTGTAAAACCTGTACAACCACAAAAATAGCATTGCTCCTCACAGTGGTTTTTACTGCCCTTTGAACTGAAACTGTCCTGGAAGAAAAGGAAGGGAAACAGAGAATTCACTATTGTACTTTCCTACTGGACAATTTCTGTAAACTTCTGTAAATAAAGCACAGAAATTACTTGTCCATTTTTGGGTTTCAAAGCAGAAATTAGAAACTGAGTAACATCTGGGAACTGATCAGATGAGTATTGGAAAATGAGGACTAGATGATACAGGTTGGATCAGATGCAGACTACACAGAACGACCTTCACATTAGACTATATTGACAGCCATAAGTTAGCAGAAGATATTTAGAAAGATGAAACTAGAACAATGGAAGGAGAAAAATGTACTGGCACTGGACCTAAAAAACTTGTGACAGAAGATTACGAAGTTACACACAGAAGGTCTTAAAGACAGGGAAGAAAAAAAGTACTGTGGGAACTGTGATACTGTCTCTGGGCAACCTGACAGACTAATTGCTCCATCTTTAAGAAGCCGTTTTCTGAAGTGAAGGGGGAAAGAAATAGGTTGATTGTTTTTTGTTTACCATTTCTATGTCACTTGAAATATTTTGCTAATCTCCACTGGAAATTTCCCCCTTAAGTAGGTGAATATCAACTTGCGAACTGTGAGAAGGTAGAAGAGTATGCATAGAAAAAATGAAAACCACATAAATGTTACTGGAAGAAGTACAGAGAACTACAAATTACGTGCAAGTAGGATGTTATCAACTATCACCGACTGCTCGTATTTTTGTTTACGTATCTCTCCAGCTACAGTGAGAACACCCAGTACACTAGAATCCAAGCAGCTTCAGAAAGCTGGGCATTTGGTAGAGGCATGGTAGCCAACACGCTCAGTCCTACAAGACTCAGCAGGTAAAGAGCTTGTAGACACGAAGACTGCATACAGGGCTGAACAGAGAACGCCAGAGACAGAGCTGGGAGTTCAGCTGCATCCCTGAACAAGCTTCACAAGTCCTAGGGGTTTATTGGTCCACCTGGCATCCCTGGTTTTGACAAAATGTGCTGTTGGTTGCACAACATGAGTCATGCCTAAACCACTTGCAAGTGCTATGGAGTTCAAAAAGACGTGCTCTCCACCCCTGCTCCTCCAAAAGTTTATTGCTTAGTTCAGAGTGTTTACAGTGGGAATTGGCTGCACAATGTGTTTTTATCTTGTTTTGACTACTCAGAAAATGTAGACACTGCTAGTGAACTGAATTTATAAACTATTTATTTACAAGTGGACCAATGTATAAAACTTTCACTTGTGAATAGTGAAAAGCAGATACTGAGGAGAGGGTAGTGGAAAGGAAGGTACTTGGCAAATTGACAAGTGAATCAATGTAAAAACTACAAGTACTATTTTAAGCTTTTCACTTACAATGTAAATCCCTTATCCAGAACCAAATTAACATAAAAAGAGTTGCTGGACAATGATGTACAGAATCTGCTAGAATTTGACACTCCCAAAACAGCAACGTTGCAGTTACTGATTGTCAGTGCATACCTGTAAAGCATCAGCTTCAATATTGCACAAAAGGCAGCTACTTAAACA
The DNA here is from genome assembly GCA_028565335.1 of Limnodromus scolopaceus. Taxonomy (NCBI): domain Eukaryota; kingdom Metazoa; phylum Chordata; class Aves; order Charadriiformes; family Scolopacidae; genus Limnodromus; species Limnodromus scolopaceus. Next base: position 70,629,774 of record JAOXNO010000013.1, on the reverse strand, counting down.
AAACATAGAAGCATCTCCCATGGATCTGCTCTTCAAAAAGATTTAAAGCCACTGATTTGCAAATGCAACACAGTTGTTTTAACTATGGGGAAAAAAAGCTAAGGCTTGTTTGAAGCTTGTTCTAGTTAGCAAACAGGAATCTAATCCCCCAGGATGACTGAATAAATACATATTTTTTGCAAGGGCAGCATAACTGTAGTATAAAATTACTTCATACCAAAGGATGAACATACACATTTCTAAAAAATAAGTAACTGTAAAACAGCTTCAGTATAAGAAAGCAAGTGCATTCCTCAACAGTGATACTGATGCTTTCCAAAGTGTGTGTGTGTAAGGCATCCAGGTCAATCTGGTGATAATGCTTTCCAAAACATCTAAAAATATTAGAAGTTTGCCACTTGCTGAGATAAATGACAGTAAGTGAAAGAAATGACAGAGCTTTTCAGGTACAATCATTTTGAAATTCAGGTGCTCATCTCTCAACACCTTCCTTATTTAAAATTCCTAGAATCAACATGCAAGTATCTTTTAGAGCAATGTAAAAATTCAGAAATCATGTTTCAGCTACAGTCTGCCCTTACTACCACAAACATTACTCTCAAATTTCTGAGACTACTCAAGAAAACTGCCTAGTCACATTTGCATCCATTAGAACCAAACTGAAAGTCACATCAAATACAAGTAAGTCTTTGGCTGAAATTCAGCCCATATTTCACGCAAGATGTATATGGAGGCATTAACATGCAAACCTTAGGATCTTATTTTTCTTTATCCTAGCATGCTCTTTACAAAACAAGAAATACACAATGCATTCATCCAAACTGAAGAAAAGCACAGCATTTCTGTCCTAGGAGGAAAAAAGGCACAGCATTAGCTCAGTTTATTTCTAGTTACCAAGGTCTCATCACACAGCTGCTGGCGCTGAAACCTGCCAGATATAATATATAAATGGAGCTGTGGCTGCACAGTGAAGATTCTAGTGTGCTCATCATGGGCAAAAATAACAACAGGATGGCTTAGCAGGAAAAGGAAGACAATATTTTATAGGACAAATAAGAAGAGTTAACAGTAGTGGTTTAGCCCTACTAAACCGCAAATTCATGGATTTGTATATTCATTATTATAAAGGATGCACTTTCAGGAAAAGTATTGTCCTGCAGACTTAGTGGGGGAAAAGCTGGAAGTTAAATCCTGTTCTCGCTGAATCCATCAGCGAAATTCTCGTGTGCTTTAGATGGAATCAAACTTTGTTTATGGGATAATTTTTTAATTTGGTTGTATGATTTTTTGATTAAATTTGAGAGAAAAGGATTTTAAAAAGAGATAATTCAAACTGTTCTATCTTAGATTTTCTAGGAACACAGAGGCTGCGCCTGCCTCAGCAAGCTCAAAAGTATCCCTGTATCCAGAAAATAAATTTAATTGGAGAGACTGAATTCACATGGAAATTTTCAGATTTATAAGCTTACCTATTCACATTTGTTTACCTCCCTGGCACTGAAGAACGAAGAAACACACCTATAAACCAAGCAGAAACTACCAAACTGTTCCAATAAAAAGGGGTTTTAAAAGCAAGATAGAGGCTTGCAAATGGTAGATGAATCAATAAGACTGCGGTTCTTCATGGAGACTAAAGATCAATAAATGACCCTGTATTATTCCAGTGATGCTTGTAAAGGATTTTGTTAGCATTCCAGAGAAGATGCGATTACAGGGCCGTGCAACTTTGTCACATACTGCAATAAAGCCGTGCTTTTCAACACTGCAGCAAAAAAAGTTGAGAGATTTTTGCCTCGTTTCTTGCAGTAATGTAAGAAGCATTCAGTACCTATGAAGAAACATTGGCTAATCATATGTATTGTGCTCTAAAAACAGTCTTGATCAAACCATTGTACAGCCCAGTCCTCTGAAATTCTGTAGAAAGTTTCAAAGGTTCACTTACTATGAAATCTTGCATTTAAGCTGGTTGTGTGTTACGTGTCATGATAAGTAGGTCACATTTTAATCTTCTGCTTTATCATATAAAAATTGTCATCTTTATTTACTGTCAGCATCAAATCAACATGCTACTTTTGTGATAGTTCCATAAGACTGCATTTTGGCAATGGCGGACAGAAAACGACAGCCATGCTACTGCTTCCTTACTGAGCTGAGCTGGCAGGAGTAAAACAGAAGCCACTGAGAGAATCTGCATCTTCATTACTGTCGATAAATCCATTTCATGTCTGCAGAGAAACACGTTTGCATTTGGCAAGGGCTCCACTTAAAAACAAACACAGAAGTATCATTGTTTTAGCGGACATTACAGAAACATAACTCCCCAAGTGAATCTGACGCATTAGTAACACCTCCTTAACTGCTGTCTAATGATTTCTGCAGACATGAAATGGAATATTTTACTACTATTTTCAGCCATCTGTGCTACTTTTTCTTTCAGCTCAGGTTTGCCAAAACTGTAATGAAAGTCCTTGTGCTTTACGCCATCACATGCTTCTTCGTATCAATACATCAATTAAACATATCGCGGGTGTCACAGGTACTAACTACTAAACTCTCACACTAGCAAAAGGACGATTCAGTTGTGTATATAGCTAGAGCCTGCTAATTATTAAGCTATCCTCCTATTCTACTTTAAGGTTTCTCTCAGTAATAAAGGGAATTCAGAAGGAAGCTTGCCTAGAAGTTATAACATGACCATAGGACTCAAAAGGCCATCGCTAATTCCACGTTTGACCACATGCCCTTGCCAATGTGAACTAGTAAGTCTGTTGGACTGCATCTACACCAAGGTTTTACTTTGTACGTGGAGCACACTTGTAAAGTGAATTTCCTCACCCTCCATGCTTTGCTCCACCCTCCATGGTTTGGAGAGCATCCCGGAGCGCATAGGGTAGATTCTGCTCTGACTAAACCACCATCTTCTCCAGAACCACACCGAGTGTGCGCCAGCAGTAACTAAGCATTAAGCCGTCGAGACTAGACAAGAGCTAGTCCACAGTAGAAACCCAAAGCATATATAACACAGACATCAGCTTCCTGACACAAAGGATTTTGCTTTACTGATATGTTTCTACAGATCAGCTATATGCATTAATGCAGACATTGTCTCAATTTGTTCAGCTCCCCACACAGTATCTTTTGGGGATGATGATGTTTAAGCCCCCACCTATTTGGTGGTGGTGCTGCTTGTACCAACTTCAGCAGGTCCTTCCGTCACCACCCATTACTCCTTAATTATTATGGTAAATACTTTCATGGCCACGAGGTAAGCAAGGTAACTTTCTAACAAACATTAAAAAAATAAACTGGTGAGTGAATGACACCTCTCCTCTTCCACTCGGATAAAACAAGTAACTTTTCAGCTGGATCAGCTTTACTGATCTAGATCATTGCTTTGTCTTCACAAATTGAGACACTATCACAAAAAAAGTCAGGAGCTGCTTACTTCGACACTGAAAACACATCAACCAAACTATGGCCTGAAGCACAGACATAAAAGTACCACAAAACTTTCCAAAACAAACAGGAAAGTTACATTTATAATATCTACACTATTTAATCTACTCCCAATGAAGACTATTCTAATTAATAGCACAAAAAGCAGGGGAACAATATACAACCTGCAAGTTCAGAGTGGAAAACAACAGTTCAACCAGCAATTCTTTCAGAAGGATTCACAAAATCTTGTAGAAGTTTCTCTTTGGAACAGGTCCTTGTGGTTGAAAACTATTATTCTCTATTAACATGTAACCTGCTGTCACCTCTTGTTCTACTTAGGATATTCTACTACTTTCCACTCCCTTCCCTGCATTCCTCCCTAGTTGAGCAAAATGAAGAGCATGTAAACTAAATACGGGGAAAATTAGAAAGCAAACATCTTTATGCAGATAAGCAGTATTATCTGAGGTAGTGCATCCAAATTTATTTGCACACATAATTAGAGAAAGGCTGCTGCAAACTGCCAAGCCAAAAGAAGGCTAACTCACAGGTAGCTGCAGGGATTGACAAATTATTCTCTGCAGTAGAAAAGGACTGTTTAGAAGGAACAGACTTAGAGATACATGTGGAAAATGAAGTGATTTGTTCTTCCCTTGTATGCTGTTGCTTTAAAGAATGGCAGCTAAAACCAGAGCTAATACGTACAGCTGAAGGGCAATTCTGTACAATGCAACTGTCACACACAAATGGTGTATTTCATTGCTTTGGCAGAGATGTATTTGTGATCTGCAATGGTGCTGAGCAACCCTGCAGTTTTCCTCACAATTCCCTGGATAAGACGTGTACTTCTCTTCCCCCCTGCCTTAGGGCAATCAGTTTCATCACACAAGCTTTGTCATTGAGGACCTTTCCCAAAGCTAATTTACAAGCTGTTTTTCACAGACCCATTCCCAAAGAGCATTTCTAGCCCAACACATGGCCTGGCAACTGTAAGTACACATCAGAGTGGTGTAAGAAGTTCTAACCTTTAAGCTGCCTGCACCTGCACTCCTAGTCTACCATGATGCAAAATGAAGTAAGTTTCATTAGGTACCAGTAGGGGGGTTTTTTTGCACAGCAGCAAGGCTTGGGATGCACCCGCAGATGGTTACTGCACCTCAGCTCAGGTTGTAGCAACTTTCAGCAGAAGGATCTGCTCCATCAGACCCAGCTCTGCTGCTCTCTTTTATCTATACTCTCAAAGCTCTTCCGCAGCCCCACTTCTCATTCAGCACAGCAACAAAGTTTAAATATTTTTAGAGTGCCTTCTCTACCTAATCAAGAAAAACTACCAAACACGAAGAAAGGAACGATTTATAGTAAGTGAAATGAGGATGCTGGGGATGGAAGCAGACTGGGGAGGAAGACAAGTGCAAAAAAGGAGGAGGACAACTGCGTTCAAAAATTTTCCATTATTGCAGGAAAATATACATCTTTATTAAGTGACATGGTCAAAATTTGCAAGTTCATCAAATATCACTCAAGTAAATCAAGGTAAAGACCTGCGCCTTCTAGAAGTTTTTACTCGATATGGAAAAGGAATAATTTTAGGTTCAGCTGACTGTGATCTATGGTAACATTCAGCTATCAGCTCATAGGGGCAGATTAAAAAGAACTTTCACACAGTATTCCAATACCTATGCTAATATCATTGACTAAAAAAAGACATTTTGGCAGCACTAAATAAATTGAAGCTGCTGATACATATTTAACATGCAATGCTATCTCCTCTCAAGCTATGGCCCAGCTGAGAACGGTCAACACGAGAGGAAAATCTGAGTGCTGCAAGAAAGGTTTCTAACGATTTAGTATGTGCCCCCACTTATTTCAAAGTAGTCCTAGCAGAATTATTACTCAGAAGCATTGGGGACCACGTGCTTGCTGTTATCTTTAAACCCTGAGAAGCAATGGCCTTGAAGCTGTCCTCACTCGTGTGGTTTGGTTGAAGGTTTCTCTCTGTAGCAGTGCAGTCTGCTGTGGGCTTCCCCTCTGCCGCTTGACTCTCTGCCACGAGTCGCTTTTAAGTGATTGATCCTCCGCCCTGGCGGCTGTCTCGATGCCTTCACTAGAAACCAACCTCCTGTTTCTCTAAGATGGAATTGCTTATACCAACACTACTGCTGAAAGGTGCTCTTTGTATACCTCTGGTTAAGCTCCAGTTGCATCTTACAGAAGATGAGGGATGCTATGCTGATTTTGCAAATCAGTGGCTGTCACTTGATGCACGTTTTATCCTGTTACTGGCTATCACTGTCACTCAAAAAAAGCAGTCGTGCCCCTTCTGGCATTTTCTCCTCCCGACTCTGCTCCTGCTGACACCAACATTTGTAGAGCTGTTTGGTGAAGTGACTGGGAAAGCAGCCAGTCTAACCACCACCACCACCACCACTCTGGTACCTGCCTGGAAATAACTGCTTCCTAGCCAGCCTGATCCCCCTTCCCATGTACCACACCAACTCCTTATACCCACACAAGGGACCAGGCAGGACTGTCATTTGCAGAGGTAGTGCCAACTTAAAACTCTTCTTCAACTACAGACTGATGGTTGCACTCTATCCCCATTAAAGTTTTCTTTGGTTTGAAACATATCCTGCATTTTCTTCCCTGAGCTGCTGAGTGACTTGGCTTAATCCTACATCACAAGTGCATCTCAGAGAGGCAGCTAATTGATCTCTCTGAAGTGTTCAATTTCTGTTTGAGAGCCAACAAAAGTTATTCGGAATACCTCAGTATCAACCATACTACACAAGATGTCATTTTTAATTGTGTTCAAACTGCAAGAAGAAAAAAATGTGCCCAAAGTAACAGTTTTAAGCTATTGAGAAAGAAATTAAAGCAACAGCCACACTACAGAATAAGTTACTTCTACTACAACAAAGATGCTTTGTAAGGAAAAAAAGTGCAGCAGTTCTATACAAAATGTAGCCAGCATATTTTGCAAACCTCAATAAAGCAAGCAAAATTTGTGCCTTTGGTGACAGCTGTCCATTTGACAGCAGCAGGAGCCTTTTCATTTTCCACTGTATCAGGTACTACTTTACATCAAATACATTTATTAGAACAGCAACAGCTATCTTCTATGTCTGCCTTACCTGAGGAAAAGTATGCGGAAAGCACTATTGTGTAACAACATTAAATCCTTGCTGTGCATTTTTGTAGGGGTTTCTTCAGTTCGCTACAGGCCATTAACCTTTCACTTCAGGTGAGTAATGAACAATGACGTTTCCAACAAAGGAAATCAGCTGTGTTACCAATGGCAACTCCACTTATAAATACACACACGAACCCCCTGTGCATGCACCAGTTATTTATTTTTTTTAAAATCAATTCTGATATGAAATAAGAAAGGTTCCCTTTGGCTTCACCTTGAGCTGATAATGAATAAACCCTCAGTGAAGCCTACTCCCAAGGAAGTCTTCCTTAATAGCACTGATTAAAAATAAAATGAAGTTTCTACTTAGGAAGCAAGATGTATTGCTTCCTGCTTTCCTTCACCAGGGTATCTTGTAATTGGACCAGTGCTAATTGGACACTTGAGCCAAACAATTTAATTTAAAATGAAAAGAAAAGATTCCAATTTCCCTTGGTTCCTAACAGAGTTAGTGTCATTGACCAACACCAATATGCTGAACTGTGAAATCAACACAAGACCTTAATTACACCGGGGGAAAGTGCAGGAAAACCCTGGTGGGGTCTTTTTTTTTTTCATTTTACTTATGTACCAGATTAACGTACATCTTCAAGCATAAACACATAACCTGCTTTGAATTAAGATGTCTTATACAATAGTAGGATAGGAAGAATAGGTTGAAAAATGTCTCTAACATTGGTGTGATTCTGTATCTGTATCAAATTAACTACAAAACGGGTTAAAATTTTTTGCCTGACATCAGGGCATATACTTTACAAAGGAGGCGGTAAAAGCTGACAGATTCAGGACAGCAAGCTAGAAGAAAAAGAGACATAATTAAAACATAGGTTATTTCTTAGGCAGACAATAATTGGGAAAGACTTGCATCTCTCTGGTTTTTGTTTATACGTAATGGTGGTCAAATCCACATAAATAATACCAGGGTGATGAAAATCTTAAGTAGTTGGGGGAATGCCGTAACAACTAACACTTATTTTTCCTTTCTTACCCTGCTTCATTCCATCCGTTAATTCATCCTTAACCCCCACGCCCTTAAGTCTTCTCTTCCTTTTGTCATTTCTCCTATTAACAGGGCTTCCTCCTCTCCAAAAGCAGCAGCTGTGAACTACTTCCTTTTAATGTCTTATTTCCAAAACAAACTTCCTCCATAAAGCAGGTGTGCACCAGCCCATCTCAGCAGAGCCTGTAAGAGCCTTGGAGAGGTGCTGGAGAACAAAGGAGAGCTAGGGGAGACTCTGCCTTGCATCTACTAATGCTGCCTTTCCCTTGGTACTTTTTGTATGGCAAAACCACTAAAAAGGAGGCACCAAAAAACTGCAGCCTAGTACTTCCTTCCTTTAATTCCATATATTGACATTCATAATTAGATTTTGCTTATGAATTTTAAGATAGATTTTATTTCATGTTAATAGGATGGTAGCCTTTAATCTTCTACAAAACACTTGTAATATTTTTGTGGCAGCATTATATAGTTGCATAAGGCCTCAACATATTTTACTAAACTTCATTCATATTTCCTTAATATTCTACATGCAGAAACTAGAATTCAGCAAACTGATGATGGGCTGCATTTCTAAACTCTGCATTGCCTCATATACTGGCTCAGTAAAGACTTAAAAAAATTAGAAGCCCCAAGAGAACAGAGAGACTGCTATTCTAATCTGTTACGAAAAGACAGATTCAGGAGAGATTTCTGATTCTAGCAGTGTAAAAGTCAGGAACTCAGAAAGCCCCTCTTTTTTTTTTTTTCCCATAAAATAAAAAACATAGTGCCAACATGTTAAAACAACGTTAAAATGCATAACCAAAGACACAAAAGATGAATTGACATTTATCTGCTGAATTAAATAGAGCTTAAAGCACATTTTGTATTTTTAGGCCTTCTGTCATACAATTTAGTTTCAATCAATCAGTTCTGTATAAACATGAAAGAAACAGTTCCCACAGTGAAACTCTGGAATCCACATTAGTCATTGCTCTGAAGACTATTTAATTACAGCAAGAATTAAATACATGAGAATATTTCCCCAAAATTGTTCTGCATTCTCCCTAGAACTTTCTGCCATGTTCTGTATTTGTATGAGAGCCCTCTCCTCCCAACTAACATTCAGGGTAGCTCTTGAACAGTTGCTTGAACACATCATAGTTTCCCCCAAAAGTTTATACAGTGAGTGATCCCACAGAACTGTAGAGCCTGACAAACTTTCAACAACAAAGGACCTAAAGAGACCCAGCCACAAATGTCAGGCTTTAGCAATATACTTTCAGGGGATTAAAGGAAAATAAATCCACTGCATCAGGTATATTAGCTATTCCTGTTGTTTACCTATGCATTTGGAAAAGAAAGTATCCTGCCCAGCCTTGTAAATTAAGCAACAAAAAAAAAGCCAGAAGTCATCTACAAAAATATAGAAAGTGAATACAGATCAGAGGGCAACTATAAACTTATACTTTATTACGTCATTTTGTAGTAACTCAATTACTTCACCATCAAGAGCAAAGTCTAGCACCAAACTTACAGGCAGTACCTTTTTTAAATTCTTATTTTCAACTTAATAGTTTTCTTAGTGTCATGGTAACATCAACTAATACGATGTAATCTCATACTAAAAATAATGACGAGTGAGTTAAGATCTTATAAATCATTTTTTGCATGAACTTTGTTTTAGTGGTGAACATCTCAAAAAAGAAGAAAAACCTGTTTATAGACTAGCATGTCTTTAACAAAAGGGACTGATTGCTCTGCTTGGGAATTTAAAAAAATAGTACCGGTAATTACTGAATACTGTCCCTATCAGTATGCGTACAATCCTGTAAAATAAAACTTTTGGTTTCTTGCTTTACATAACAGTGATGTTAAAATAATTTGTTGTCATGCAGAAAACAAAACAACTGCATCAGGTTGGATTTTACATTAACCACATCGCCCAGTAACTACTAGATTGAGTCTTTCTCTGATGCTGCTTCTCTGCCTAATTCCTTGGTCCTCAGAGATGCCTTTCCAGACTTAAACCATGAAGCAGTTACACAGAAATGATTGACAGAGTGCTGTTTAACAAGCAGTTTCGTTTTTTTAGGGCGTTTTCCTTGGATTGTTCAGCTGTAATGATCCTCTTGATATAACACTATGGTTCATAGAAACCACAGTTCACGGCCACAGCGGCACTGCCATGCCAATGTGATGACCACTACCAGGAAGAATGCTCCATTAATTTTCAATCAGAAACAATCACAGATTTCCCTGTAGGCATCTCATAATGCCACACCAGATCTCTGAACTTGTTCCCATTCAAATTTGAAGCATGTTGTGTTTCAGCCTGCAGGAACCTTTTAGCACTGGTTGCCAAGAGCCACATTATAGCTCCATTAACAGGTATTTTCCCAGATATCATTAAGGGTTAATACAACTCTATCGCAGAAGGTAAAGCTGACTTAAACCAGCATGTATGTATTCATTGGGCTATGTTGCACTCCAATTTTGTTCATAATAATAAGAGAGTGCGGTAGACTGGGACGCTTTATTGAAAATTGCTGTTTACTTCCAGCTACGCTCTATAAAGCAGAAAAGCACTGCTACTACATGTAGAGGATGGATGCAGGAAATACTCTAAGCAAAACTGAGATCTAAACACAGTAGATGTAGGCCTCATCATCTATGAAGTGAAACCCAAATGCTCTTGCAGTACTACAAAAACAAATGTGCACACACACACAACAACCAAAAAATACAAAAGATACAAATATTTTTGTGGAGAAAGTGACCCTACTTCTATAAGGGTCACCAGGATACATGTGATGGTGGCAGCAGATAATGCATCATCAGTAATAATTAATGTGGTGTAATAACTATAGATGGCTTGCACACCTATTAAAAGCTTGGATGATCATCAGCTAATAGCTCAGTGTTGCCAATAGTTTCAATGGATGCCAGGTCACAGCAAAGAACAAGAGGTTGGTGAAGGAACACATGGCTCTCCCCATTTTTCAAAGCATCTGCCACCCAAAAGATGATGCAACAGACTGGGCATCATTACGAATACCTGCCTGTGTGGACGTGACCTATGTGTCAGTCATTCTATAAGAGATAATAAATACAACAAATTTTTCTTCGATGTGCTTCATCACAAGGTCAGCAAGCATTTGTCAGGATTCACTAAAAAAAACTATATATAACCTGTGCTACCTTCCTTACCCTACATTAAAGTTTTCTGAAGAGGTGTGCAGAATTAGATAATTCTTGTGTACCGGAACAAACAGTTATGCTTTCTACATATATGAGGAACAATATTTTGTTTCTTTGCAGAAGTGCAAAAATAGACTCAAAGTGATCATTCAGGAAATTGCATAATGCAAAGGAGGGACCCTTCACACCCGTTTTTAGAAAACAAAAGTATGGCTGTGGTTACTTTCCTCACATGGTAAGAATGACATAAACTTTTCTTCATCTTTCTCTCTACATATTTATTTTAGAATATGACTTTTCATTCCCAGTTTAGCCTTTAAGTCACTTCCTACGTGACAAACGGTGTGCTACATGGAAAGGAGCTTTATGTTAGACTAAAATTCTCAGCCAGCTTTGCCCTTCCCTGCCCGGCTGTATTTACAGCCACACCTTACATTACTAAGTCTTGAGCAAGCAAAAGTGCCTGCAGAAATGCTGCTGATTCAGAACTCTTCACCTACAGTGAGACAGCCTGCTACACCCACTTCAAACAGGGGTAGGTGGCCATGCAAGACATAGCAGGGTAGCAGTAAACCTCTCCTGTAATCCTTGTTGTGGCTTTGGGAATTAACTTTTTTTTTTCATTTAAAAGTAGATGACATTAAAAAGCCAAAAGCTCTTCCCTTACCCACAACAAAATACATTCAAATCATATGTAGTGTTATCACTCACTTGAATCAGCCATAATGTTCCACCATGTCCTTTCCTAACTGAAATGTCATCTATACTACATACTTTATAACTGAACATAATGAGTGAGAGGAATTTTTGTACAGCATTAAGGAAAATGTAACCATGATTAAAAAGGAAGAGATGAAATTCTGACATCCATTCCCAAGCTGAGTACTGGCAAAGCGCTGCAACTTCCAGGGACATCGCTCTTCCATCTAAATACCAGATTGTAAAGGTATGGATGATGACTGATGCTTCCTCACCAGCTTAAAAGCTTCTGGAGTGAGGACGTAATGACTTTAGTGGTACCTTGATTTCCAGGAGTTCCCAGGCAAACAGCATCTGCAGGGCAAGTTTGCCACATGTGGCATCACACACATACAGCTCTGTGATGCTGTAGAGGTTTGATGCCTGTGATTGCTGGATAAGGAACCAACACATCCTGTGCATGCTTAGGATATTTCCAGCAAGCTGCCAGGTAGGTGATCTTGCCTTAGCACAGGAAAGACTCACGCTGGGCCCCAGGGAGGAAAGGAATAAATCACTGTAGGCCACAAGTCTCCATGCCAGAAGAGGACTGCATTTTGAACACTGACAGAGAAGAGGTCTGCAAAACGAAAAAAAAAAAACCACAAAAAAACCTGGAGCAAACTGCTGCAGCTCTAATAGGGCAGATCAACGTTTTGTGCACTGATGGTGCAAAGGGTTGCACTAATGCTAAAGCCAGCAGGACTGACTGACATAAGTGTGGAGTGCTCTAGCTCCATCTCCTCTGTGCATGACAGAGTTATTTGTCACCAGCTGGCAGGAACAAAGGGGGAGAATGGTGCTGACAGATGGAAGACAGGAACAAGATCCTGCAGTGTTCATGATCCTGCTCATCAAGCTCGAAGTGAGATGGAAGAGTGACAAGACCTCTGATGTTGTCACTTCCTTATTAGAATTGACTCAGCTTGGGTAAGATCTCAATTTGCCCCAAGTCTTATGAGCCTCATAAGACAACTTGCAGGGCCATGAATTCTCAAAGCAAGGCCACGAAGGAAAAACCCGTTCTTGGGACCCATCTCAGCAGACCAAGACTCACTTAGCATAGGAAGATGCAAGGTCACTTAAGAAAACACCAACCCCATAATCTTGGTAACCAGCATAAATGCATCTGAGAATGAGCCTGCAGCAGGTACTGCTGGCAAAGGAGTGGCATCTGAGCAGAGACCTGATGTGAGATACTTGGCAAGAGTAAGGATGAGAGAACTGCTCCTCAACTACAAGAAATGGCTGAAAAGTAACAGAAACTGAAAGATCACAGGAAAACAAACAAAAAAATCAAAGCAGAATGAAAAGAGGAGCCCCCCTGTCCCAAATCCCAGCTCCAGCCCAGGGCACTTGAGACGAACTGCGATACCCATCACAGAAGTTTTGCTTTGTATAAGCTACATCTGTTTATTATTATAGTTACCAACAGGACATTGCTGGGGAATATTTCCCATGGCTGATTGCACTTTTAATAGTACATGTAACAGAATATCTAGAATGCCAAACTTTGTAATGACCACAACAAATGTTTTATGTAAAAAAACTGAAGAGGAAAAAATAGTCATCCAAAATGCCTGTAACTCTGTTACCATCCTCCTGCAAATATCCACACACCACAGGCAACATATCAGTGAGAAAGTTTCAAGCTTGGAATGAAACATTGATGGGAGAAAATAAATGGAAAAAGATGTCTTTGTGGTTCTCTTCTCCTTCACTGTTTTGGATGTACACATTGTCAGGCCTTTGAGCTTTGTTCAACTATTTTGTGCAGGGGACTGGAATCCTCTAAATGTTTATGTGTGCATATAAGTGTGAACACATGACAAAATTCAGTAGGTAGACAAACAAGTTAACAGGACTTTTAAACTACTGAACTATTCCTCAGCTTCTACTGTTTCAATTTCTCATTCCCTGAAATTCAATAAATCTAATACCAAACCATTAAGCAATTCTGTATCTGCTTCAATAAACAACATCTGAATAATCATAACAACGACATGGGATGGTATTACAAAGAAGATCCATGCATTGCAATATATTTTCCTCTGTCCTACTGGAAACAAATATTGTTTTACTGAGAACAGTACTGTCTAGCAATGGTGGACCGTCAGAGGGGACATTAGAGAATGCCATCACCATATTTGTGATTTGTGTGAAGGCTGCATAGATCCGCTGTTTTCTATCTCCCCCAAGTGGTCAAGTGAGTTCACGAGTCCGCCTTAGAGAAGCAGCTTCCTCCCTCTCTAGAGCATCTTCTACAGAGTCAGATGAAAGGCTAGTGGTGGACTAGGAAAACTTTAAAGGTGAGCAAAAATTCATTAAGAGAGCAGAAAGCACAGGGAACGCTCAGTCTCAGAAGTAACTCAGTTACTCCACATATTCCTATATGAACCCTAAATTTAATTCCTAACTCCCTTTCCAGCATGCAAGTGACTTAACTACATCTTGAAATAGTACCCATGTTTGACAGTTTACAAGTGGGTTTAATCACCTTGGTACAGATTTACTAATAATTTATAATCCAATTTGTCTTTGAAATAACTAATATTTCAAGCACCTGACATCAGAGGTATCTGAACTAGTATAATCTCATTGCAATTAATAGCCTCAAACCATTCAATTGCAATCTGTCACTACTTCTCAAACAGCAATGATTACAGTTACTTTCCATTTTTCTTTAATGTCACCTGTAAATTACAGTAAATAAGCAGATAGCCTTCACCCTTTTACTTATGTGTATGTTTAAAACATGGCTATGGAAAAAGAGAAGGAAATCCTTACTGTTATTTTCACTATACTCTAAATCTGTTACAAACATTGATGTGGCTCTAGGCCAGTTTAGACAGGATATAAACGACTGTCCTCCACTTTGCTCTTTTCTTCAATCATTAAAGTTTACTTAATATTAATGAGAAATACTTTATATCCCTGGAAGCTAAAAGTCTCTCTTTATTCACAGAATAATTACACCTCTGGCTGTATCATAAATTACCTACATTGTCAGGACAACATACTTACAACCTTATCTGCAGGACCAATCCTAGATATGAGAGAAGAGATTTGCTTTCATGCCTAATAATTAGGAAAAATGCTTTGCTGTTTATTTAAGTTACAAAGAATGCTCTTTATTTATGGTTGTCAAGTATTACCAGGATCACTGAGAAATCTTTTGAAGTCAGTGAAAAATCTGAAATAGGGAATTTCGACTGGTGTTTGTGCTTACTGCTCACACACACTGAATTTCCCAGGAGATATATATGCAATTTTGTGATTGATCTTCCCAAAGAAAGGTCTGGCTGGAGGCAGCTGGCTTGGGCTGGGAAAAAGCAGTCACCAAACAGGCATCTTTCTCATTATGACAGGCAAGTGTGGCATTGAAGGTGATATTAAAACACTTCTCTTGCCTTGTCAAAGTTGTCCCTGCAACTGGGATGAAACATGCACAACTTTCCATAAACTGAAGTTCAAAAGTACATCTTAACTTCTACTTCCACAGGGGAAAAAAACCAAAAACCAACACCAACTCCAAAAGCAGAGTTTTGTGGAAACAACTTATGGATTACAACTTTGGCTTCAGGTGTAACCTTATGGATACATTGCTTTTTTATGCCCGCAAGTTTATTTTTTATTTCTTATGGCAAATGCTGGATTCTACAACAGCTAAGACTAAGGAGCTGTTTTAGTCAAATTCCCATTCTCACCCTGCAAAAAATTTCAGAAAAATTCATGATGTTGACTGAAATTCCAGTGTTTATCTATTCCCAAAGCAGTATTTTCTCCCACGATCCTAGATCCAGTAGGAAATACAGTGAAGAACCATAAAAACATCCTTTTGATTCAAAGAAGTTTTTAAATATTTTGATCTTAAGAAATAAGGCTAAAACAAATATACTTAAAATCTGAAAGCTGACACAGATAGAAATCTTTGCTAAGTACTCCTTAAATGTCACTTTCTACACCAAAAATAATCTGTAGCACATATACCAGAGAGCAGTCATATGATTACTTTTAAGAGGGAACAATGGAAATTACAGGCTCGACAAACATATACCATGATCAAATTAAACATTGCTTTTCTGCTTTGCATAATTTACATATGCAGAATTTGCTTTTTAAACAATATTTATTTAAACATTTGGAATTTGGTTTTATAACAATAAAAATATGCAACATTACTCCTGCTCAGGTTCCCCAGTTCTTTGTGTATCTGTAGAATGAGGTTCAACAAATGGAGTTCTCCTCAGCTTGTTGTAGTAAAGTTTTTTTGTAACGAGTTGCTGTGTAAATGAATTGAGTGCACAGGTAAAAGAACAAAACTGAAAATCAAGTTCTTAATGCACTACTGTTAAGTTCTGTAAACTAAATTAGTCACTGCTGATGCTTGTTAATATGGCAGAAGGAAATAGTATTAGCACTAGCAATTCAGCATAGGTTTGCAGCAATTTCCAACCTTTGTCAACTGTCCTCCCTACCTTCAACCTTAAGAAAAACCAAATTTGAACAGCAATGGTCAAATACCACCAAAGAGAACAACCACTGGATCTCACTTTGTTCTCATTGCTCGCAAGCTGAGTAACAGATGCTCTTTGTGTTTGTCCTTTTGCATATCAGACACACAAAAGAAAGACCGACCTAATTCTTAACCAGCTGCGTAACCCAGTATGCGCTGTACAGGGGACTTCACGTCCACCATACAACGAATACTGGGCCATGGAACTGGCTGCACAAACAGTAAGGTGGGTAAGTGGCTTTTTAATATTATTATATTGCGCATTTCTCCTACATAAGTTTTATTATGTATCTGTATAGTGACTTGCGTATAACTTAAAAGCTGTGCAATATAATAAAGAAAAATGCCACTTACCTGACTTTCCATAACTTGGTCTACAAGCATTCAGAGTCTCACTAGTATGCTAAATATTGGGATGTCATAGGAGAGCAAAGAGTCATTCTTTTGACAACGAAGAATGTCATGTAGCCTAAAAAAAAATTACAAAGGGTTTTTGCTTCTCTAAAGGAAAAAAAAGAACCACCAGACTATTTTAATTTTTCTGTTAAGCCAATCATTTAAGTTCTCCTTCCAATGAAATAGAAGGTGTTTCTGTCACTTTCTGCCACTCCACATTGATTATTCCTAAATGTTTTTCCTAAACATGATTTCTCCATTGACAAATAAAGACACCTCCAATACATACATCACTTTATAAATCTATTTAAACCATGTTTGGGGCAAGAACAAGGGTAAGAAAGTCAGAGGAATTTTATAGCTAGACACAGAAAATTACTGTCAATAAACAAAATAGTTGTTTCTAAAACCACAGAAAATTTACTGCAGCTTTAGAACACTGTTTAAAGTGCTCAATCAGGCTTATATAGTAAGAATAAAACCACCCCTGGATTTAGAGAACACATCAGGCCTGCAGGTGACTTCACATAGCACGTTAAGTAAAATTAATGAAACCATGACTAGTAAAGGGCAGGACAAAAAACCAAAAGGCAAACAAAAAGCACCCCACAAACTAAAAACCCTAACAAAAGCAAACACCACCAAAAGAGCCTAACAAATTCCAGAAGACTGAATTGCAGTGCGCTATCAATAAAATTTACACAAAATTGTTTAAAAAAATAAAAATTACTTAGCCTTTACATATACATAATACAAAGAGATTTATTGAAATACTGATATATAATGTAACAGTGAGCACCCTAAAATCCGCTTAATGCAATGAAAGTTGAACTGGTAGGAAAAAAGTAGGTTCAATTTTCTGCAGAGATAGAGCTTGTACTCAATAATCAGGCTAGACAGATACCTAATGCCCAAGTCTACAGCGTCCTTTGACAAGGTGTAAAGAAACCTTAGGGACACAACATTGTATGGAGGCAGAATTCAGCCACCTTCTGACTGAGGCCAACTGAAAGCCAGCTTTACAAGTGAAATCAATAAGAAAATGAATAACATTTCTAACCTGACATTATCTGTGCAATGGCAATTGTAAGATACTGTTGATTCTTCAAAATAACAGTATGGTTTACAATGCTTTAATTTCTTTCTTATTCCAAATACCTCCAATTCAAATAAACATCATCTATCATATAAAACCGCGTTTGCTGGTGTTTGGGGTATATAGCAATATATAGCAATATATTTTCCTATTACATGTTCCTTACATAGTATTCTGGTTAACATTTCTCGACTCTTGCACGAAGTAATTTTGTAAAGATACGTGCCAGTGAAATAACAAAGGCTGAACTTTAGGTTCATATAGAATTCCACACAAATTCACAACCGAATGAAGAATAAAATATTATTCAGTATTAAACAACCAGAAAACTCCCACTGTGCCTCTGTAATGTCTGGTGAAAATGCTTCTGTGTTTGGTGCTTTTCAACAATAATCAGGAAATTCGTTACCAATGCTCACGAGTTTTTATAATAATTTCCTAGGTGTCCAGTGTTTGTTAGGTTTTCCACCCCCAGAAGCTCCATGGGAGCAGAACTCAAAACTAAGGAAGGACCAAGTAAACTGGAATTTCTTCACAGATTACATAGAAACTAAAACAAACTCTTTAGGACCCTTGAGAACAAACTGAAAACTCACATGAACTTTAAATCCAAACCACTGTAAGCTCCCTAAAGCAAAATTGAAAATCTAAAGGATATTTCCTAAAAGAAAAACATACAGCACCCAACAGCAAAAACCATCTTCTTATTAAGTGAGCCTTAAACCATCTTTGTTTTACATGCAACTTAAGAATTACCTGCTTTAAAAAGGGAGAACGCAAGACAACAGGTAAACGGAGAAAGGACAAATGATGTTCTACACTGCTGAGGTTTGTGGCAGAACTAGAATTAGCAGGTGATTTTCTAAACTTCTGTTTTTTGAAACTCAACAATCAATTATCTCACAGCCTTCACAAGATATCCAAAAAAGAACATGAATAAATATATATCACATTCCCACTCAGCTGTAGGGCAAAGGGATTACACCATTTTACTCTCGCAAAGTTTCATTAATACTACTTAAATGTTTTCTTTCATGTCAGGGGAGACCTTCTTTCCAGTGTCATGTTCTTCACATTTGTTCTTTAGCCATGGCATTGCTCTCCAAGCATCCTCTTTTTGGTGACTACCATTTACTATAGGTTACTGCAGAAACATCTATCATCAATCTAAACTTGTGTCACAGGAGCATGGTCCTCATATGTGAGTTTCCATCTTTCAAATTAAAAGACCATAACAACAACTATTTGTACCACAAGGGAAAAATCTCAAATTGTTTATTAAGAGGCATGTTACAACAGCACCTCTTTGTTGCCTTATAGTAAGTGCTCAAAGACAGCTTTGAAAGAAATGTGTGCCCATGAGAAAGGGCAATACAGCAGACACATAACTCTCTCTTACAATGCCTTTGAAAATTCTGGAGAGAAGGATGTATTACATGCCTCAGCCATTGTTTTCCAAAAGACTTTTGATGAAAAGAAAGCCTGAGATTAGCTAATGGTTAAAACAATCAAATACTAGGACTAATAATTTGTAAAGATCTTATAAAAAAACAAAACCAAAACAAACCCACAAAATACAGAAAATCACACACACACCCCCATATTTTAGCTAGAAAAGACCCTCTGAATCTTCCACAATCCTCCTACCAAAAAAAATTAAAATAAATATATCATGAAATCACTAAACACTGCAGGACTGTTATTTTGGACTTCTGGTTCGGTTCTAGGTCTAAGAAGGCTGCAAGGTGGAGGTGTCATGGCGGGAGGGGGATTTTCCTTCCTCCCTCTAAGACATTCCCTGTGGGAACCAGTAGCTCACCTCACAAAGAGTCAAGGAAGAGCAGCCCATCTAAAAAATACAAGGTGGTACTGGTATCCTCTTCATTCTTCATCCTTACCACCTGTGTGTGCTACAGGACTTCTGCATTCCATGCCCAAGCCCTGGGATACAAAGATCATAACTCACTCCAACCGTGGAGCAACTCTTTGCTCCTCCTCCCCTCCAGAGAAGTGCAGATGCAGGACCAGACAGGAGCGCAGCCTCCCGCAGGGCAGGGAAGCAGAAACATTGTCAAGGTGGGCTGAGCAGCACCCTGAGTTGTGTAGAGTCAATGCCTCTTAACTTTGGTATCATTCAGTGTCACATAAAACTTGTAATTGGTTTGCTGCCTATCTTGGGAGTCTTACCTTCTGCTATATAACTCTAGGTTTCTTGCATTTTAGTTCAGTTAGTAACGAATGGTAGAAGCAAACCAAAATAACTCTGTGTTGATACCTACAGCAGAGGAGGATTCTCCTAGGAAGAACAAACTAAATGTTCCTAGACACCAGACGTTTAGCGCATTTCTGTACATACTACAATAGCAACAAAATGCCTAATTCAAAATACATAGTATCATATTAAAAAAAAAAAGATTTGAAAAATTATTTTCCCATTCCTGCCATTCCAATATCTCCTGATGCTTTCACAACCACAGGTAAAACACAATAGTGAATTTTCAAACAGACCAATACCTCAAAAACATGAATCTCAGCTAAAACTCAGTGGAAAATTTTTGAAATAAACATGTTTCTAAAAACGGCCCAATAAATCAACACACTACTGCACAGATTTTTACTACAGGTGTGAGTTTTTCCTCAGTGGGATACTGGACACAGCCTTTCACCATCATTTTAGTCACAGTCTCCTGAATGTGATAATAGAGAACAGGAAGATTAATGCAAGAAATATCATCAACTCCTTCTTATCTTCTCAGGTTTTCTGGCACTTGAGGAGTGTTGTAAACTTACTTGATCCAAAACCAATACAAATGTGGCCAGGAGACAGCCTGGCAGAACAGCCAGTTGGATCGGGGCAGATGTGGCTTCTTATTTCAGGACTCACAGCACTGCCTCTTACTGAGAACTTTTTTTGACCGCAAGCTGCTCTTCTTTTTTTTTTTTTCTTTTCTTTTAAAATTTTGATTGAAGGATAATAAGGTTTAAGATTAAGGTTTAAAATCATCTGGAGGTGGACAAACACATACATGGAGCAACCAAGGGAAAGGAGAACACAGCACTGTATGTAGATAAGGACAGACTACCCAGAGCTATTTAAAATATGTACAGAATTGCAAGAGCAACTCCAGTAGAGGTACAACCTCTGTGTGTAGGGTTCTTCATGACAAGCACTGAGTGCACAAAAAACACGTGAAATGTTTACAGCTTTCTTTGCTTTTTACCTTCTTATTGATCCTGGGATTAACAATCATGCCATGAAACCAAAGGTAAAAATCCAGTTAATCCTATGATTCAGGATTTAATAGTCTTCCCATATCTGCCCAAAGCCCTAGCATTTCCAAATCAGAAACATCTGCAATTGATCCTTTTAATATAGGATTAATTCCAGAACAGACATTGCTTACATGGTTCTCAGTGACACAGAATTTACATTGTTCCCCTCAATGTGATTTCCACCAACTGCCCTGCTTATCCAATACAATAAAAAAAGAAAAACAGAAATCTGAAATGCCCCTGAAATCAGGAAAACAAGCTCTCAGTTCTTCCAAAAATTTTAGGTGGGACTGGGAAGTATTTCATGTTTTTTACTACAAAAGCATTCTGACCTGATGGGTTCACAG
>JAOXNO010000013.1:70597729-70608497 GCA_028565335.1 Limnodromus scolopaceus | reverse complement strand
TGTCTAGAAATTAAAAAGCCCCACTAAATTTCTGTCTCCATACTCCAAAAAACTCCAGACGTTAACTTTATTGAGTTTGCTTAACTATTGCACCCATATCCTATGTTGGGATACCCCATATCCCACATGGAGTAGTTTGATGTGTGATTGTAACAGCTAGGGTAAAATTGTTATGTGGAATTGAAATTTTTCGCAAGATCGGCAGAGCTTTAAACTGTTGTATCTAGACTAGTAAGTGTTAAATATATGCCATTTAACAGATCTGAAAGCAGACTGATTCACAAGTGGTATTGCAATTCGTACAACACTTCAGAAGCTTCAGGTCAATTGCAGTTCATACATGCAAATCGTCAAGAATGCTATATTTTATTTTTGCTGCTTTACCAAAACCCTTCAAAGACACTTACCACTACTTCACAGCTGAGATCTACAGGAGAATTAAGGGAAAGATCATCTCAACCACAGGAGCTTTTCTCTAAATAACTCAAGTCAGATTATTAGTTTAGTTGAAAAAAATAATAAAAATCACACTACTTAAAGGAGTATCTGATTATTCACTCATGTTTCTACAGTTAATACACAAAATATTATAAATCAAACCTGGGTTTTGGAAGATTTCATGTCTCTGTGACTGAAAGTCAAGTTTGAAAAACAAACTGCAGATCCTACAATCATGTGATGTAGATTCTGATCTTTTCAAAACACAAGTCTACTGTGTTTTGTAATCTAAGTAGTTTACAAACTACTAATTATAGTAGGAACTCACACATAAATGCTTCATTATTTAATTTACAAAGCAACAATCTGATCATGTCTCACAATGCTTCACAGCAATGTTAACCTGTCTCAGCAACTGCAAGCTCAAAACACAGCAGGTTTCAGAATCAAGCTTTTTGAAGTGTTTCAGGTCAGTAACATCATCTCATCTGAGGACCATTCTCCTTTAAAGTAGCTGCCTTGCATCTCTGGTGCCAGAAATTAATTCCCTCTGGCAGGAGCAGGAAATATAAATTAAAATGTGTATGTCGTAAGTAAAAAGCAATGAGCAGTTATTGATTAGGAGTGACCTCTCCCACATGCCTGCTTGTGGGAGAAACTGGACGCACTGCAGAAGAGATGGTTTTTTATCCCTGAAGTTCACAAGTGTGCTGGCACTGTGGTATACGTGCTACAAGCACCATATGATGCACGACTAAGAGTAGATAGACATCAAGAGCAATTAAAAAAAAAAAAAAAGAAGAAATGATGAGCAATATGAAAGTGGGTGAAATGTTATGACTGAAGATCATCATCTGTTATTTTTTAGTTACTGAAGCAGGCTTAGCACAGGTATGCAAGCAACATTATGCAATATCAAAACTGCCTGCATGCTGTGAGGTAGCCCTGATCAGTTCTGCTTGCCATGGAGGTTGAAGGTGGTCAGAATACAGCTGCACACATCTCAGAACTGGAATTGTCTCTATAAAACATCTTTTGTTGCTCCTGCTTTCCAATCAATCACACGTGGGCGAGAGGACATATCGCTCTGTACATATGTTAGCTGAGTATGCAAATAAGCAGCTGAATATCCATGCCAGTAATTTTCTTCTGTGGAGACTGGCTTGTTTGGCAGCAAAGAATGCCATGGGCAGAGAACTGTGAATGTCTGCATATGGCTGGAGATACACAAAAATATACTCTGTGCATGACTCTTTAGGTAGGAAATTTTGAGCCCCAGGGAAAGACAGAGCGCAAGGGGAAGACGATGGACCAGGAGGGTGAAGATGGGTAAATGTGAAGCCAGTTAGGGTGTGGGAAGCCAGACTGGATACCAGGTAGGAGCATTCAGCTATGGCCAGATTGGTCCTTTGAAACTACAAAGGCTTGAGCTTCCAGTTATGCCGAGGTAGAGGAACATGAATTTTATTTCGTGTCCAAAATCAAGAAAAACATACCTAGGCCCATACCTAAAAGACTGGTCCATTGTCACAGCAAAACACTAATCATATGATCTAGTTACAATGTCTTAAAATACCTCTTCATTTGTTAAAAAGGACCAGCCATGATGCACACAGCTCCTAACATCCCACCACTACAAACAGAAACTTGACATTTTAAACAGCAGGTCTGATTGGAAAAAGGAGGAAGTTGCATCCAGAAACTTAGGGTAGAGCTAGTGCAGCTCACGCAGAGTTGATACTTAAGCTGCACTGAGTTTCTCACAGTCACACGGAATTATACAGGGAATCATGATCACAGTACTCTGAATTTGCACTCATTTACTGCATCAACTACTTCCAACACAGTAGTAAGAGATCTACCAGTAGCAAGCTAAACATAAATTTGCATTCATACAAGAAACATCACATTAACAATGTTGTTCTGAAAGTCATGTTGCAAAATATGTAGTAGGAATCTGCTAGTGCAGGACCCCAAATATATATACCTCAGTGATGAGTTGCAATTTGTAATTTTTTTTTTTTTATGAAACACAGGACAGTAGGTATTCAGTGTCTCTCCCCAGGCACCTAAGAGAAACTCCTTCAGCTGTACATCTATTCCATATGCCTAAAAGCACCAAGCCAAAATGAGCTAAGCACTGCATGTTTAGGAACATCAAATTTAAGATCTTAGAGGCTGAATTTAATGCATAAAGGTTGGATGGGAATTAAGGAAAGGAAATACAAGCCCCCAATTATTCTGCAAGAAGACAGGCTATGCTATTATTCCCTTTGTTGAAGAAACTCAGGAAAGCATTGCTATAAAAACATGTTAAAATGAGAAGCAAATGGCATTTAAAACAGCTTCACTTCCTACTTAGGGTAGACCTGAAAGCAAGGGGAGCAAGCATGTAGGAAGGAGAGTGCTTGAAGAAAGAAATAAAAGCACAGTAGCCGGCTCTTCTCTGCAATAATATTATCAGCCTGCTGAGAGCAATTACAATAGCACAGACAGCACTTGCTTTATCGTGACCTTATTGAATTAAATCTGAGGAAAAAACCTCCGAGATTCAGCAGGGAATTTATTAGAAAATTTTAATGCCAACTTAAATTTGATCCAAAGGCCTCAATATTAAAGGTCATATCCATTACTATACGGTGGGAAACCTTGGATCTCTCTGTTCCTATGTTCTACCCTTTCTCGGTTTTGTTTTCCTTTTTAAGAGTAGGTCACTCTCCTTCTCTCAGCTTTGCAGCACTCTTTATTAGAAGTACAATACTGCTATTTACATTTTTAAAAGCCTTAGCCAGCAAGTCAAATAAAGAACTCCAATCTTACTTTAAATGAAAAGTTGAAAACAAAAACCAAAATCAAGCAGCACTGATGAAACTAATGTGCGATACAGTCAGATTTTACCACCTTACAGGGATATACAAAACTAGTAACCTGATCTTTACCTCATGAAGTTCAACAAGGCACAGTGCAAGGTCCTGCACCTGGGCCACGGCAATCCCAGGCACAAATACAGGTTGGGCAGAGAATGAATTGAGGGCAGCCCTGAGGAGAAGGACTTGGGGGTGTTGGTGGGTGAGAAGCTTAACATGAGCCGGCAATGTGTGCTAGCAGCCCAGAAAGCCAACTGCATCCTGGGCTGCATCAAAAGCTGCACGGCCAGCAGGTCCAGAGAGGTGATTCTGCCCCTCTACTCTGCACTTGTGAGACTCCACCTGGAGTACTGCGTCCAGCTCTGGACTCCCTAACGTAAGAAGGACATAGACCTGTTGAAACAGGTCCTGAGGAGAGCCATGAAGATGATCAGAGGGCTGGAGCACCTCTCCTATGAGGACAGGCTGAGAGAGTTGGAGTTGTTCAGCCTGGAGAAGAGAAGACTCTAGGCAGGCCTTAGAGCAGCTTTCCCATACCTAAAAGGGGCCTATAGGAGAGATGAGGAGGGACTCTATGAGGGAGTGTAGTGATAGGACGAAGGGTAATGGTTTTCAACTGAAAGAGGGGAAATTTAGATCTTAGGAGAATTTCTTTACTGTGAGGGTGGTGAGACACTGGAACAGGTTGCCCAGACAAGTTGTGGATGTCCCATCCCTTGAAGTGTTCAAAGCCAGGCTGGATGGGGCTTTGAGCAACCTGGTCTAGTGGGAGGTGTCCCTGCCTATGGCACAGGGGTTGAAACTCAATGATCTTTAAGATCCGTTCCAATCCAAACCATTCTATGATTCTATATCCCACCTGATGATCAGCAATTTTAGTCTTCCTCAGAAGTACTGGAAAACCTGGCAATTGAACTAGTTTAATCTACCGTTCAGGCTACGCTGGCATTAAATATATTTTTGCAAGACAGTGCATGAAAAACCATCTTTTCTGAACTTAATTCACAGAATCACAGAATGGTAGGGGTTGGAAGGGACCTTTGGAGATCATGTAGTCCAACCTCCCTGCCAAAGCAAGTTCACCTAAAGCAGGTTGGACAGGAATGCATCCAGGTGGGCTTTGAATATCTCCAGAGATAGAGACTCCACAACCTCCCTGGGAATTCCACAAGATTTAACATTCTTCGTGCTAAGAGCTAAACTTAACTTAGTTTCATGTACATCTCGGGTATCTTTGCAGGTTTGGAACCTAAAGAGCAAATACAATTTGAATGCCACTGAAAGGTTACTACTTCTTAAAGACTTGTGTTCACACATTCATATCCTGACCCTTCTACACGTGGTCGGAAACGACCTCTAGCTCAGAACCTGCATAGCAGTGTCTGGGCTGACATGCTGTATCAGCTGCGCCCCAGGATGCCTGCTTTTGAAACAAAACACAGCTTATTCACACAAGCATCTTACTGCTAAGCCCTCCACACACAACATGAATGTACTTAATCTGCCATGCTAAAGGAAGTGTCGATGGTTTTGTCTTCTGAATTGCTTTGCCCTTCACAAAGAGATTGATTACACATCCTTGTTTTAATGCGATTTGATTTGGTAACCGCTGTAATTTTGTTTGTTAGATAGCTGTGTCTTATCAGGCTTATCTCATTCAAAAAAAGAGGGAGAGGCTTAATTTATTACTGTTAACATTTGCAAGAAGTCAACAAAATAGCTGCTACACTAAAACAGAAACATTTAATATTTTAATTTTTCTTTTCATATAAAAGCTAGCCTTGATGTTAGACTACAGACATCCTAGTTTTGTACACCGATAACAAAAACTCTGGGTCTAAATTTTTTTTTTTTTCTTAGGACCTTGACAACACATAATTTCCTCAGTTAGTACAAAGAGGATAGGAATTACAGAAATAAAAATTTCTATCATGATGCTGGGCAGGATGGCGTCAGGCTTCATACTAGTGTTTGCCAGTCATTTTTCTGGCATTTCATACAAGTTCAAAGAAGTGAAATAAAAACTATCTATTAACAATAGTTTTCAACTAACAGTATCTTATTTGAAATATGGAGAAAGGTAGTATTTTAGATACTCACCTAGAGTACTATGTAAGGATGGAACCAGGATGAAGAACAAGAAAGGCAAAAGAAATGGGAGTGCAGACATATCTGATCTTCAATTGCTCAAATGACAGAGAACTTTGCTACCTGCATCAAGATTTTGTTGTTTAAATCAGTCCTTTTGTTTCCTAGGAATGAGACCCTGGTGATTTTTTTTAATCACCCTTTGATAAAGGGGGATTCTTATCATCCGCTATATAAATACTCTTTTTCTACTGTTTCAACTGATTAAAGAGGTTAGTCATATTCATTCTCCACCTCTTTTGACTCCTTACCTGTTGTTCTTTCCCACAATAAGCATTTATCTTTCTGATCTCATTTTTAACTTAAGCAAATGATATATTCCTAACTCTGTGTAAAATACTATTTAATTCTACAGCATTTCAGACAACATCTACTTTACTCAACAGTTCCTTCTACAAGTAGCATTGTAAAATTAGTTCCTACACAGTAGGATATTAAAAAAATTAACTGTATATCATATTTGAGTTTAATAACATTAATGACTTCTATCTCAATTTTTTCATGTATATATTTTTTTACTTGAAAAACTACAGTTCACCTTTAGGATCTCAATTAAAAAGACAGGTAAAATTGGAAAAGCCACAAATAGCTGCTTCCCTACTTCTTTCTTTTCCTATCCTAATGTTCACACTGGCTCTCACTTAACTAGAAAATAGCAGCATTAACCATTAATTCTTTCTTCACTGCTTATTAGGCTGGGTTTTTAATTCTTATATTGTCTTTGGTGCAGCTCACAAAACACACTAAGACTGACACAAACAATGTGGTCAGCACCCTGCCAGCTTTCTGTCTAAGCAGATTTTCTTCTCCCGTCTACTGCTACTTGGATCTAAAGAGGACAGAGAAGAGTGAGGTAGATGATAAAGGGATACCTACTGAGATAGTGTTGTAAGACTTGGAATATTATGCTTTAATTCCTGCTGTAAGCATATTTTAGGAACCTGGGCAAATAATTTAGTTCCCTATGCACCAAAGTCTTTAAATATATGCCTAAATTTAAACAGAAGTAGCCTCCTTCATTTCCACCTCAGTATCTTAAGGACAGGCTGGCATGTGGTGAAATGCACAGTTAAAATCAGGGTGCCTTGATCTCCCAGAGCTCCTTCTGTAAAGGAGCAGCAACACCAGTAAACCTCTCTGCCCTCTGCCTCGCTTGTCCAGCTGAGAGACGGGAAACAGTCCCAGCCCTGAGAAGTCCCCTTGGGATGGCACAGCAAATGTACACGTACTATCATACTCACAAATTATTAGTAATGAAACTAGCAGTGTGAAAAGACTTACTTCCTCTTTTTACCCATTAAGCACACCATACATGTGGTAGAGGTATTTTACTGTCAATAGTTTAGTTCTTCAGAATTATTCTACAGCACAGCTTTGCATATCAATTTTTTCTCCTCTTCCCCTGTGAGCATACATACAAATAATTTAAAAGCAATTTACAACACGTCAAATTGCTTAAGGAGACTCTTAAAAACCTAATGTATGAATTTAACTATTGGCATGATTTATTAGTGAAGTTCCACTGTTATAACTTGACAATTAAGAAATATTGATAAATGTAAACACATTATTGATGTCAATTAAAAAGCACAAGATTGATTAACATCCCAGAGGTATACTGGCACAAGCAGTTAGAGAATAATCACCCCCAATACGTATTCACTACTGACAAATGTGCATAGAAATTAGACTGCTGTGAGACAAAAAGTACTTTCAATTAAAATTAAGATCATTTCAACACATAACCAAAGCACGGGGTCAACAACAAAATCAACAGAATTACAAACAACATCTGTATTAATGTGGAAGGCTAAGTGATTAGGTCATATAATGCTCTCATTAACTATACACTTGGATGGAAATATGGTTAAAAATTACCAACACAACTGCTTAGCAAGTGAATTATGCTCATAGGAGAAAGTCTATGAACGTATTATTTAGTCAATACACTGCAATGTTCATAATTGCTCTGGTGAGGGACAAGACCTTGTTTTCAGGATAAACAGCAGATCTTTGTTTCAGATTACGTATTTAGGTCCATTCTAAAAGTGACCAAATTATAAAGGTGAACTCGAAACTCTGCTTAGTAATGGTTCACTTCCTGCAAAGCCAACAGCCCAGGAAAGACATGCAGACAGTCCATAGCTGGTAGGGGAGAAGCATACATCTGACATACCCCAGAGAGAACAACAACAGGAATCAGTCAATTTGTGATTTAAATGTGACTGGAAGAGTTTGGGCTCCTTTTTTCTCCTTCTTTTTACCTGCTTTCAGAATTAATGTACTGGCATAATGCCTGTCACCAAGATGAAGGGCACTGCAGCTATAGCTTTTAATGGCCAAAAAAAATCCAGGCTCACCTCAGAAAGCACAGCGCTAAAGACAGCAGCAATGCACCAGTACCAAGGAGACTGCGTAAACACTAATTAAACTTCTCTCTGTACTCTTGTCTAGAAAACAGTTTTCCCTTCTTAAACTTCCAAGGGCTGGATCAGACATGCTGATATTGGAGTCTAGCAACTTTCTTCCCTAAAGCTTAGCCTTCATCACAACTTCATGGATCAAACACATTTCCCTCAAATACAAGCAGCTGACTACAGAGACACTAGACAGAATCCAAATTACTGAAAAAAAAAGATAAAATTGAAACATAACACCTCAACAATAAAGCTTTTTTGTTTGAAAGAACTTTACGTGAAGGCCACACATATGTTTATGTTTATTGTCAAAATAAAACTAGATCATTATGAATTTACCTGGCTGCATGGCTGCAAATTCAGCCAAATGGTATTAGTGACAGAGACCATGTTTGGTGCTATGGTAAACCACAGGGGTATACAATGGACCCCCAGAGTGCCCAGAGCAGAACCTCAGAATATTACAATATAGGCAGACACACTAGACACACAGAGGACTGTGAAGAAGGCTACTTTTTTTTTTTTTTTAAATAAGAAAACAACTGGCACCTTTGCAACTGTGATAATGGAAGAACTTCAGTGACTGAACCAACAGAAGCAGCATGAAGATAGTAAGACAGGGAAATAAAAAGCACTCATGAAGCCAGATTCTTGGAGCAATTGGACAAATAGAGCTTTTGGCAGGCTGGCCTTTTGCTGAGAATGAAGACGAGAATAAAGTCTTTAGACTCGACAAATGATCTGTGGAAGAAACAAAAAAAGGCATCTGATTTAGAGTAGCATAGGAAGATTTTACATACTATGTTTTCAATGTTCTGAGGGGAGAAGCATGGCCATCTGAAAGGACAGAAAAGAATGCAAGTATCTTAAAGAGGAGCTAAAATGCTCCCTCTTCCTTTTCTTAGCTGTAAAGGGAAAAACTAACTGTAATACGCTGAGAGACTCATGACTGGGCACGGGAGGAGAAAAAGTCATTAAAAAAAAACACTGTACCACAGCTACAGGACTTGTCAGATAGTGAGGGCGTCAACACCAACATCATCATCCTGAATTACAGACTGCAATTCAAGGGCAGCAGAACACAGTCCTGGGGATCTGAGGCACCAGACAAATGTGCCAAACCTCCTCTGGGAGGGAAGTGTGCCTGCTCAATTGCGGTACCATTGAACCTGACACTGTCTCCTTTCAATAAACAATACAAAACCAGGAACAAAGGTTTTCTCAGCAAGGAAAGTGAACTAAACCAAGAAACTGTGGGAGATCAAAACAGACATCACTGTTGTAATAACAGCACTGTTGTCTCTCTCACTTTTTTCAGAAGACCTCAAAACAGCAATCCCTCTCTTTTCCTCAAGGTCTAGCTGTACTTAAAACTGGTTTACCCCATGATAGACCCCTTACCGAAGATGGACACTCAGGAGAGATCTATGTTCTGACGTGAATGTAAGTCACAATACATATGCAAGGCTTTTTACAAGGTTATACTCTTCATAAATAACACACAAAATTATTCAGGAAAAAAGAGAGCTTGCACAAATGTTCTGCTCTGCAGCAGACACCACACAGCAAGAAAGACGGAAAGTTGCTGAAATGTTAACATACTTTGATGCTAGAAACTCGATCTTCAAGCCCTCCCTCAACTCTTACCACTAAAAACCAGACTGGCCGGCATCAACTCATGATCACTGTCGTGGTTTTGGCCAAATTTACTAAAACCAGACTGACAGATGCTACCTTGTTTGGAAGACACCCCCTTAAAGTTTTGCCACAACTGCCACTCCCATGAACCATGTTCATTTTACACACTGGGGAGAAGCCCTTGAGACACCAAACACAGTAAAGCAGAGAGCACAAAGGGAGGAGTAGCAGATGAACACATCTCCCTGAAAACGTGAGCTTTCCTTGCTTCTGGACCTCTCTTTAGCACAGACCGGTTCAATCCGTGCTGCTAACTCTTTCAAAAATCTACCGACCAGCCAGACACTGATGAAAATTACTCTTTTCCATATGAAGTTTACACCTAGCATTTACTTGATTGGATGTGACATACTGCCATGCCAAATTGGAAAATAAGTCCTTCTCCCGTCCTTCAGACAGCCCTCCTCTGCATAACATCAGATGGTCAGAGCTCTGGATGCATTATGTAACTACTTATTATTTATGATAACACCCCAACCTCACTGGATTAGCCACTAAATACATGTAACAAAAATAATGTCAGCTCTTTATAATGGATAATTGAAGATAATTGAAGTGTTTTAAAAGCAGCTGCCAACACTCAGTCTTTTTTTTTTTTGTTTTTTTTTTAGGAAAGGTTACTGCATACATCAAATGCCATGTTTTACACTAAGGCTCTTAGATCAGAAAGGCAAAGCCTCATCGCACCTCTGAATCGCCTTTGCTTGTAGCCTAAAGGTTACTTTCAATGCAGGGTCTATTTTGGTATTTAATATTGCAGGCAGAAACTGCCACATGTAATTTAGTCAGCAGGACAAACAGCAGCAAAACACTTGTGAAAATACAATCTTGCTCTCCATCAGGAGAGTTAAAGGAAAGCCTAAGGAGTAACACTGCCCTGGAGACTCACGCAGGTGTAACCTGGAGAGCCAACCCACCTGAAGACGGGTAAAATGCCTGTTATACTTCCTGCGCATTCCAATTCTAGAAATTAAGCTGATATGACAGCTCCGGGCTTTTGGCATGTGTTACAATATTGTGTATGTCCAAAGCTATCCTACCTGCCAAGATGAAAAAGCTATTTGAAAAGGCTGGCCACAGTGGACCTCACTACTAACACGTCCTGGGAAGGGCCAAGTTCTGATTCACCTGGGTGTCTGTTCAAATTTAGCAAACCTTTTTCAAAGTCACTCCTATTACAGGTGTTTCGTTGTGGGGGGG
>JAOXNO010000013.1:70509998-70597719 GCA_028565335.1 Limnodromus scolopaceus | reverse complement strand
TCCTATTACATTTTTTTCTTTTTCCCCCCCCCCCCCCCCCAACCTTATGGATATTTACTGGACATAAAATTCATTTACTTTCATACTGTAATACAAAACCAGAATAGCTCTAAATTTAATGCCTCCCCATTTCTATTTAAATCTCAAGCTTTCTCTTGTTTACTAACAGCCAGGTATTATTAATCCTATGTTATACCTTCCTCCACGTGCATCTGTGTCTCTTTCCAAGTAAAGAGCACTGAAACTTAACATATGTTAAGGATTTTTATTGCTTTCTAAATCACATTCTTCCTTGTAGGCTACTGTTACAAAAGAAGAAATATACAAATACATATTTATTGAGTTATGTTTTCAAATCCCAGGGAAAGTACATGTAGCTTGAACATAACAAGTAGGATTTAAATGAGGAAAAAAACTATATCTAAGAATATCAACCCCAAAGAGCTTTGGAATAAAAAAAAAAAATCCACAGAAAAATCTCTCCAATGCCTTTGAAAAGCCGAAGTCAGATGATTTAAAATCAGTGCTTGGCTTTTGCACAACCTTCCAGTCTAATTTTGGTAAATGCATGTAGGGAACCAATCAAGTGAGAACTCAGAATCTGCTAAAGCAATTAAAAAACTGACTACCAGTATTGCAACAGTCTAGAAGCAAGAGACATGCAAGAGGATCATGCCGACCATTTGCTAAATTCTAGATGTCACTGCAAGTATTTAGAGTTGTATAGATGCTTGATTACCTTCAAAAACCCATTGAAGTGACTTGATAGAACTGTTTTAATAGAAACTTTGTCCATTGATTGATTATGCCATTCACATCCTGCTCTTCTTCTGTGAATGAGGCATTTGAAAACTCTTTCCTGCGTCTATACTTGCTTTAACCAACTAAATGGCTTGAGAGGTAGGAATAGTTCTCTCTGTGCATAATGTTGGATCTATCCTGGTTGGAACGTGTAGGTGCAACTGTAATAAATAGAAATATATCACACTAGTGAAAAAGCATCAAACTTCCAAGGACCCTTCTCTTAGATAAAACCTGTAAGTCTATAAATTTTCATAGAAAAATAGATATTTGCAATTACAAAGCCAGGGGAAAAAAAGTAAATAAAATTCAAAAATCTTCTCAAGAAAAGCAGTAAATTAATCTGTGATTTTAAAACTTCCTTGCAGTGACAAACTTGACAAGAGGAAACCATATTAGAGCTCCAACATAACTGCCACCAGGAAAATGTGACTTGCCAATATCATATACATTCCTGAACAGTTGTGTTGGTGCTGCACCCTGTACTTACTTGTGCTTAAAGAGCTTTTCCACCTATTCTTGCCTCTTCACTTCAAAACTGCTGCTAACATAATCAGATATGTTATACAGTATTTTGCAACTTTCTTACCTATTCATAAAAATTAGACAGACATATGACTTGTAGCCTGAAACTAAAATTACTAATAAGAATTTTCATAATGAACCTTCTCTGCGAAGGACATCCAGCCTACAGTGCTTTGCAGTATAAACACAAGTATCTTCAGAGGCACAGAGTATTTTTTGAAGGTTAAGAAGTTTCTTGAGATGGTCAATTCCAATGTCACTCACAACTGTGTAAAGTGGTACCAGTCCCCTGAATGCTCAACTGTATGCTTTCAGTCCAGAAGTACATACACCTTGGCATTTACTGCTATTTTTTTGCACCTTTATCTGCTATTGCTGCAAGTCAATCACAGGATTACTAGAACTGAATGATGGAAACGATTGGGAGTATTTGCTGATAAAAGCACAAAGGATGAGGTATAAATTCCAAGGCAGGTGCAGTAAACTAAGCTACTTCTAGCTTTTTTTTTTAAGAATAGCTATAATTGAAATTGCTTGTCTTGCTAATATTAAACATACTTTATACTATTTTGATTTACAGAAACATGCTTTATTGTGCTGTGGCTATATTATTACCAATTCATAATAATGAGTGCTGTATTAGTACATTCATTCTGTATTCACTTCTTTTCAACTGTTACTTGAGTCCATGATACTACAAAGATGAGATACTGCTAATAAACACCTCAAGAAGGCGCAGTACTTGGCTACACACAGCTGCACTGGCAACGTGGCTTGCTAAAAAAGAAGATCCAGAAGAA
The DNA here is from genome assembly GCA_028565335.1 of Limnodromus scolopaceus. Taxonomy (NCBI): domain Eukaryota; kingdom Metazoa; phylum Chordata; class Aves; order Charadriiformes; family Scolopacidae; genus Limnodromus; species Limnodromus scolopaceus. Next base: position 70,595,593 of record JAOXNO010000013.1, on the reverse strand, counting down.
CTACTCGTATTTTACACAAATTTCAAAACAAGACCATATTAATCATTTTTACTAGAAATGGCAAATATGGAGAAACATGAGAATATGAGACCAAAATCTTACACTAAATATTACACAGGCTTTTATCAAGGCATAGTAATGAAGCATTTCATTAAAAGAAACGGAGCTAAAATGATAAGTGATGACTATTACAAGGATTAGAATGTACTTACAACATGTTGCAAACATGAAAAATGCTGCAAGTACTCAATATTTAGCATTATCAGTGGAACTTTCCTCATAGAGTTCTCATATTTCAAAATCACGTTCCTTCACTCTTCTACATATCCTAAGGGAACAGGCCAAGTCTGAGGAACAACAGCTCAAGCTCAAAAGATAGAAAAGTTCATCCGTTCCTTTAGAAAACGCCGATGACCTGCCAGCTGTAAAGTAATCAGAGGCACACGTCCTGACTGTCTAACTGCTCATGGTGCATCTCTTTTCTCCCTCCTAAAAGTTTGTGCAAACAAAGATTTTCATCAGTTTGCATCATTTAGAGGGACAAAAAAAGGCTGTGAAATATCAAAACTGTTTTACTGAAGAGTACTGTAGTTGTGTGATGTCAAAAACAATACAATTGATACCAAAGCCTTCAGAACTGCCAGGAAAACCAAATAATCCTTCTTAGCTGGACAACAAGATGATTGGTAGTTTCCAGCTACAATCTAAAACTGAGAAGAAAGTACTGTGGAGGAATACGTAAAAATGAGATGTCCTATAAATCAAAACAGGAATTTAATCAGAGCACACAGGTCCAACACAGCTTTTGAATTTCACTTTTATATTTTCAGTTCAAAACTTGAGAGACAGCATGCCACAAAGAAAACTAGTGAATACTTCAAAACACTCAGTATTATCCTGTCTTCAAAGGGGCTTCTATAAATCTTGAATCTCAGCAACAGCTGTAACATTTCAGGGCAAATTCTCATACCACTAACATATTCCAATAGCAATGGAAACTCACAAATGAAGTCATATTAGCATAGCTGGGGAATGGCTGTTGTGATAATCCTCAAACGACCTCAAGACTTAACCTCAAAACTTTCCAAAACCTTCTATTTCAAACTTGTGACAATACATTTCTCACAACCCCCTTCTTTACAGGGAAGACACCACAAATTGTGCTGTTTACACAGTAAACACACGCAAAAAAAAAATCTTCACAGGCTGTTCAGAACAGAATCAGAGTTGTTCCTTCCTTTAGCCAGACTATTTTTAAATCAAAACCAATAACAAGCAGAGGAGGAGTAAGGCAGAGATTAATGTTCCTCCATGCTTTTCAGCTTTATAAAGCTACTTCTATAACATTCAAGCAAATTGTACAGTGACTGACATGAACAAAATGACAGTAATCTGTCACTATTTCACATTTCCCACTAGACTGATTCAAATAGTTATTTATGAACCTTACACTTCAGTGGTCACTTTGATGACTAAACCATAAATTAGAATGTAAAGTGAATATAAATTTGATTTTAGAGTAACAACAAATTGTCAGCAAAGTGGGATATTATTTAATTTCTATCGACATGCTATGAAAAAGTCAGCAATACCACGATGTGCTACATCATAATAAACCCCAAACTTAGCAAAAAAAAATGCTAGATCTCATGTATGCTTCAGTGGGTCTGCATTTAAAAATAAAAAAAGTTATATTATGCTTGGTTAGTTTTAAACAAAGTCATAATAATGTTAGATGACTTCATTACTTAGATCTTCAATTAAACAAGGGAGCAAGAATGAATTTTTTTCCACAGAGCATGATTGAATTTGACAGCAAGTAAATATTAATATGAATTTAGATGCTAAGGTTTTCAATAGTCCTGATGAGAAGCTTACTTTTAAGACAGTGTTGCTATTTTTCCAATACTTCTCTCTTGCTTTACAGCTGAAAGTGAGATGACACTGAAGCATAATAGAAATTCTACAAAGAACAACAGTTCTAAATTTTTTAGAAAAACATTTTTTTGGAGGGAAGGGAGAGGAATGACTCAAAAAAAAAAAATACCTTTATTATCCAACCATAAAGCAGGGACTCATGTGCCAAAAGATTATCTTGATAAACTAATTTTCTTTTATCAGATTATTTTCTGTTAAAAAGTTCCATTGCCTATTATGTTACTGTGTGTGTTACTGTCTGTTACTCCTGCACACCTATAAGATAAACACAACTCTTCCAAAACTGAATGTAGCATGATTATACTTTGGAAAAAATTCTAGCAGTGTGACATGTAACAGATACTTCAACTTAAGTTTCACTGTTTTAGCAGTGTTAAAAATGGGAAGCTGTGTCCAACTCTTTAATATTCCTTACTTTTTCAAGTATATTTTCCTGAAATTCTTACATGGAATGACACCAAAATGTGATCCAATTTAAAATGACTTTAGCTTTAGCAGATAGGCTTCACATGTGGGAGAAACTCCTGGAATAGCCGAAATTTGAAACAGCAAACAAACAAGCAAAACCCCTGCTGGTTTAGGAATAACTGAGGCTTTGTGGCATTATTCTTCTATGTCCCAGTGACAAAGATACACACCAAATAACAAACACATAACAGAAAGATAGGTAATTAATGTCGCTTGCTTGACAACAGTTTGATTATAATGTATTTAAAGATATGTTTGATTATAAAGTATTTAAGATATTAATACTAAACACTAGTTTTCCGTACTACAAAACTAAAACAGATGTGAAGAGATTTTCATATTCTGAAAATTCAAGCAGTGCTGTTCCAGGGAACTGGAACCCTACATGCCCTTTTTGCTCTGAACATCTTCCTGGCTGAAAAATTCACACCTACATACAAAGCATTTTAAAGCAAGATTTATGTACTACACGGTAGAATGAATTGCAGTTCTCAATGAATTCTTAAGTCAAAAAAGATTTCTTATAAAATTTCTTTGTCGTTACTACAAAGTAGCAAAATGGAGAAAAAAAAGTAGCAGATCAAAATGGTTCTGCTGGTGCAATGAAAAAAGCAGAACCCATGCTAAGAGAAAATAACAAATCTTGTATAATCTTTTATTTTCTTCAATGAAGAATTACATGCACAACATTTTTTACCAGTGCAAAATACAGGCTGGTATATGAAACAATTACCTTTTGTTCATGAACAGGCTTGTCAGAGGTACTTGTGTACCTACAAGCACATGCATATGTTTATGTATGATCAAAATGTTAACTAGTAATCAACGAACACAAAATGTCCTTAAGCCCAACTACTCCTTTACAAAGGGCAGTGAGTGGATATACCAGTCAGACACTAACCAAGCCTGCCTGCTCTACTGACTCTTTCCATGGCAGCTGAAAGACCTAACTGATGCTGAGGGACAATCTTTAGGCTAAAAGAAAACTTCATAAAAGGTGCCAGATGAGACCCACACCCCAGAAAGAAAAGACTCCCCCCGTCAAGAGTCTGTTTTGGAGAAATGGTATCTTTTTTTCAGGGTCTACAGTAAAAAACTATTTTGGGTGTTCACAGGACTCAAGACAGCAGAGAGGAGTTTTATTTTAAAATCTGTCCCAGATCTATTATGGCTCAGATGAGTCGGTAAACCCATGTTTTGTTGAAAGAAAAGCTGGAAAACTTTTATTTTAGCAAGACTTACCCACCACCTGACTTATAACTGCCTTTTATTAGTTATGTTCATAGAACCAGCAAGAGTCAAATCCTACCCACATCAAGTCAGGATACCCCAAACTTTAAGGTACTACAAATCAGTGTCTTCATTTCAGCATTCACATACATATCTATTAAGTGGGAAATGTATTTCCCACCTATTTCAAGTGCTTTGATACCTTGAAATTGAACTCTCTTCAGAAAAAGGAAGTATGTGCTGTTATAAAAGAATTGTGCCAAGTAGGTCCTAGTTAAGGTCTTTTAAAAGAAAAATAAATTTAGTACACTTCAATCATCAATTTCATGGCAAAACAGTTAGTGTGGTAACCTCACTAACGTTTTCCTGATTTATCAAAGATATAATTTTACATTCTTAATTACAACCACTACAGAGCATTTTTTTGACACACAGGAATTTATCTTAACCACAATCCAGAAGAGATTTTCTGTAGCATTTTACTACAGGAGATCCCACTTCCACAAACTGTTAATTCTTCGATGCAGATTTCTGTAAGTGGCAGAATTTGACCCTGTGCATTATCTTTTGCCATCCCCTGTGACAGATGCACTCCTCCTGTTTGAACTAACTGAACTTCGGTCCAGGCAGATGCTCCGCAATCGGCCTAACTGAAGTTAATCCTATTGTGTGAGGCTGTTGGTGAGAACTCACCACCAAATCCTCCCCCAGAATGGTCTGGCTGGAGCATGGGCTGATAAATGGCCAAAACTGCATTAACATAGCAGAAAAGCTGACTACAAATCAACCACTTTACACTATAAATATCTACAGCCAGGGGTCTGTTGAGCTCTCCCTCCACAGCAGCTGGTTGCGCAGCAGTGATCTTCCCTTGAGCAGGGCGATGCCTCTCAAGGTTACCCGTTGAGGCTGAGAGATCCCTTAACCTGACACCAGAAATTGACGCGTTGGTAAGTGACGTTTTTTGCATGCATGTAACATTTAAGATACATATAGTAAGCCTAAGTGATAATCTTTGTATCCCGTACTAACTTTAAGTGTAGTAGAGTATTGACCACCAATCCACCTGTACTTATTAAATATTTTACATACCTAAATTTACTGATTAGAACTCAAGAAACTAATTACTATCTGAGTGATTGCTGACTCTTTTCCTGCGACATCCCCTCCTTCATTGTCTTCTCTAGCCTCTAGTATTTCCCTGGAGAATATCAGATATCAAGGTTCTCCAAAATAAAACCTCAAAAAGAAGAGCTGAAAATGCTACTCATCACCTACAGATAAGAGAAAAAAATACCCCAACATTTAAATAATTGCATTGAATCAACCCAATTTGAATTGCTTCTTTGAGAAACACTTTTAAAATACAAAAATAGCAGTGTTTGGGTTAAAAAATGATAGTAAAGCTATAGTAGCACAAAACAACACCTGTTCCCGGGATAAGAAATTCTGAAGTAGTAATTTAACTTGCACCAAAATATTTCTACTTAATTGCCACATCAAAAGGCCCAGCTTCTTACCGAAATAAAAATCCAGCTGACTGAACTGCTGGTTGTTAAAAGATTCATGTTAAAACAGACCATAGAGGAACAGGCACACATATTAATTCCATATTTAATAAAAGTACTACTGAGCTATGACAGGTGTCAGTAAATGCAGATTTTGGAAGGAGGGACAGCTTAAGCATTGCAAGTGCTCTGAGAGAGTTCAGGTGTAGAAGCTTGCTTTCTTCAAATTCCCAGTGGTCACTGTGGATAGTAATAAAGTATCTAAAGTTCAACGAAGTATAATTCATGTCTAAATAATATGGTACCCAGCAGAAAGAAGAGAGATGCTGTAAATGCAATTCAGACAAGGTCAGAGAAAAATACTACCAGTGATTCAACTTATTCCAAAGGAAAATCTATCACCCTGCTAGCATTTAGCCAGCATTTACTTAATTCACTTCAGGATTTTCTTGTTCTGCTACTGTTCTAACACTGTATCTGGAAGTGGGGAAAAACAAACACAGAAGGCAAGACTCTTCGGAGTGACTGTCACAGCCACTCTTCTAAACCTATAGTGGAAGGAGGAAAGCGTGAGGAAAGGGATCCAATACGCATGAGCTAGAGAAAACAGATTCAAAGGAAAATTAGGGCAGAACAGAGAAACAGCAAAGACACAGTAAACAAACAGCAGAAAAGGTAATGGAAGAGTACATAAACTTTTGACAGCAAGGCCTGCTCTAGCTAATGGAACAAACATCCATAAGTCCTGTATCACAACCATCAGGGATAAACAGATATTTCCCACCCTTTCAAACTCAGACGTACAAAAATACTGTTCATCCAGAGATGTTTTGAGCAAGGATCTATTTTTTTCAACCTGTAGTGGCATAAGAGAGTTAACTGAGGAGTGTACAACTCTTAAATATAATGAGAGAAATAAACATACCTGCCGATGAATAACTTCTAGGTTTGCTTTGGCTTTATTCACTAGTTCTTCTATTTTTTCAGAATCCTTTATATTCTTGTTTTCTCTGAAGGCATCTCTTATCCTTCTGATGGCATACGTTCTAAACACAAACAATAAGAAGACGTATTCACAGATGTGTCACAGTTCATGGTATTTCAACATTCTTTAAAACATGCTGATTTTTAAAAATAAATACACATACACACATAAGTATTTTGCCCAGTTTTATACATAAATGTTTTTATTTAGGGTCTTGTCTTGCCTGAGTTAAAACAGTGACCAGATTCTTTAATTAAAATAGTGGTTTTGCTGGAAGTTATTGTACAAAAATTTCATATTGCATGTATCAGTTCAGTACTTACAGCTTGTTATTGCTGTAAACATATTGTTGGATGCCCAGCATGGATACTGCAAAGCTCAAGAACATTACAAAAAACCTAAGAACCAAAAACACAGCCCACAAATTATTTTGAATCAGTGCAACTACTGTTATTCTTCATACTCTAAAGGTCAATAAGCTAACATCTAAATACATTACATAATAAATATAGACTTTGCAATTTAGCAGTCAACAAAGATAGGCTGATGGACCAACCACAACAAAAAGGGCTCCTTCCTTGTCACTCCTTCCTCTCCTGAAAAAGTGTGTTTCAACCCTCAGTCCAACACCTCATCCGTTTCTCCACTAAGAAGCAATAACAGGACACAATCTCTGCAAGCAGGAAGAGGTTATGATCTCTGCTTTCGGAGACAAAGGTCCAAAGCTGCAGCTGTCTCGGAATCTCTCCCCTTTCTTTTCAACCCAGTAAAGACCCTTTATGCAGTCTGTAGTGTACTGCTTGATAAAAAATAGGGCCAATTTCGATATTAAAATAAATTTTGCAGACTGAGCAGTAGATACTTTCATTACATGCATGCTTGGGAGGGGAAGGAGAAACGACAGTAAACTGATGCTGCTCAGCTATCTTGATAACGTCCCACTTCTCTACCACCACATCACATCAGTATCATTTTTACTACAGAAAGTAAAACCCTATGTGTGGCGCTGGAAGGAAAAAAAAGGCTGCTGCAAATACCACAAATAGTGTAATATTTCAACAACCATTTTCAATCTTGTATAAAAGTGAAACGAGACAGAAAATTGTCTAAAACACAATCATAAAAAAACTCCAAAGACGATGTTAAAAAATAAAAATATTGGGGGAGGAGACTGAGGAGGGGAGAGGAAGAAGAGGAAAGATGAATAGCCAGTGGCACTCTGTACCATTAGATGGTGCTATCCAGCTCCGAATGCAGCCTCCACCAGCCAAGCAGCATATTTTCTCTGAGCTCATAAATAATACATTTCAATCACAGGAATCAGGACGGTTATGGAGTGCCACCCTGCTGCCACACACCGGCAGATGGTGCGTGCTTTTAATTAGGGCCTGTTCACCTATAACGTGACACTGGGGTGTGTGAGTGAACGAGTGTGTGCCTGTATGTGTGAAGTTAATAGAATGTATTAAATATGGAAGCTCATTCTCATCTGCAGCTGCTGTCCTAGCAAGATTTGAAGGGGAAGCTGCTTATTTCTTCTAGAAAAAAAACAACCCCAAATCATTAAGATGTAGTATAATTTTGTTGCTTGATAATGAATGCATTTCTAATCACCCCATATACATATGTAAGGTTAAACCGCGCAGTCTCATATACTGTTTTCTGCAAGAAAGGAAGGGTTTCTGAAAGATACCAAGATCTTAAGAGATATATATATAGCTTAAAAGAAAAAACAACAACAAACAGCAAGTACCCATTACTGGCTACAAGTCTTTCAAAATGCAATGCAAATGACTAAATGCTGTCTACATAAAAAAAAAAAATGGGACTAAAACAAATTCTTGTTCAGTATAACACCTACAGACTTTTTTTTTGTTTTGTACATATGGTGCATTAATTGTTCCATTTTCTCTCTCTTCCTCTCATTACACCCAACAGTTGTTGAGAAAGAAATGTACTGAGAAAACACCATCAGACCAGTTTTTATCTATAGTCAGAAAGTTGCGCTGTTTTTTCCTTTTACAATTTCTTTAAACTTTTATGAACGTTAACACACAAATGAAGCTATTTTACATAGGCTTTAAAACGATCTTAATTCTACAGCTAAATCAATACATCTCCAATATTCTCTAAACACACTTCAAAGACTAGCTGTATATACTTGTCTCTATTAAGGTTACACTGAGATTCAATATATCACTCAAAATAAGGATAAGCTGAACCTGAAGCTCAAACCCAATAGTATAATGACTGTAAAACATCTTTTCTTCCCCATTGAGAGGTGCCAGGGGAACATTTCACCAACACTCAAATTCTTACAAAATTATGTAAAAAGTGTTAAGTCAAGATATAAACAAACTGCCAGTTTTAGGGAGGGGTGTGTGCGTTTTTTTAAACAACAGCTTTTTATATCCAATAACAGTTGTGAGCAGTATAAATTCCAAACCTCAATACTCTCTACACTTCAAGAGTTTCTGAACTGAGTAGGTACTAAAAGCTAGTACTAACATTAGAGCTGTGATATTGCTGCAAGTCCATGAACAACCGAGCTCTTTTTAAAGTACAGTAACGTGTGTAGCAACATGTCGTAAAAATACACATGCTATGAAAAGAACTTGTTCATTCAGACATATATCTGTTGGTTTTTTTTAAAGAGTACCACTCCAAAGATCTGATTGATGAACAGACTGGTCAGCTGATCAGCTACTCTAATGGTGTGCATTTTTGCTTCAATAAGCATAAACACATAAACCAATCATATACCATTTGAGGGCACGGGTCGAAATGCTAGTGGCAAAGAATATATGCCTATCACCCCTGGAGGTGTTCAAGACCAGGCTGAACAGGGCTTTGAGCAACCCGGTCTGGTGGAAGGTGTCCCTTCCCAGGGCAATGGGTTGGAACTCAATGATCTTTAAGGTCCCATCCAACTCTAAACATTCTATGATTCATAAAACTTTACAACATTAACCGAAAAGAAGCACTACGTGAATACAGTGCAACAGATGAAAAGCATACTAGCAAGTGAAATGGATGCTGTACTTCATGGATAATTATTTAACCAAGCTGGCACAAAGGAACTGAGGGGATACAGTATGGCAACGAGTTTAAGCCAATGTGAGTGAAGGGGAGCTGCTGCAATTTTGCCACCCGCCCTGGTAGGCACAAACCCTCCCGCTCCCCCCTTCAGACCAGCACAGCCAGGCTGGTATTTGGCCCTGAGATAAGCCAGTCCGACTTGGTAACCTGACAGAAAGCCAACCTAATAAAAGACTGAACTTTTTTGTTGTTGTTTTGCACATCCAAAACACTTTTTGCGATGCCTACTTAAGTGCATCTGTCACACAACTAAGTCCCAATTAAATCAAAAGTGTGTTCTCAATGGGTAATAGACTCAGTGCAATGACTTCAGACCACAGCCACTGCCCGTGGATGGCTACGCAAGGCAACAGATGCATATCAGTAGAAAACAGAAAGAGGGGTTGGAGGTTAATGGGAGAATAATGCCAGGGCCAAAACGTTACCCGAGACTCAAAGGGAATGGGCACTACCCGCTAATGTTAAGAGACAGCAATGCCCCCAAATAATAGTAAAAAACACGGAGTTACAGTTAGGAAACAGCCTTTTTCCTAATACTCCGTCATTCACCTCTACCTTCAAAGAGTTCATCTTTTTCCTTCCCCGAAGCGCAATTGAAAACCTAACATCTGTCCTCATAAAAATGAATCCTACAAGAAACGAAGTCTGGAACAGCGGTTATTAAGGAAAAATGAAATTGCAACACAGGTACTTGAGAAAATAATAGCTGCTTGGGGATTTAGATATTTTTGTTTCAAAATGTTTACTTATGTCATGCCTGACCAGAAAACAAACAAACAAACAAAATCTATTTCTTTTTCAAGTCTTCACTCTCGTATCTTTGTGCTCTACTAAACTAGATTTTAAGAAAAGAAGCTGAAACACTGTGCAGACATACTCGATATTAAGTCCTCAGTAGTATACCTTCCAAATAAACTTGACCAAGTCATGTTTTTCTCAACACCGCTTTGCATTTACCAGTATCATGACACAGTAAATGTTTGAGTCACCTTTCCAAGAGCTTTACAAACATGTTGGCATCTTGTCTTTGTGATTGTGAACAAATACAATGTATTAATGGATGGCATCACAATCGCCATACTGTACAACACAACGGCTATTACAAATTGTAAGACGTTGCGCACGTATGCAAAGATTAGAAGGAGGACTGTGGCACACAACCTGTGCAAGCACAACAGATCACAAGGGAACAGGTCAGCAGGTTAGAATATTCAAGACTTTCAAAAAAAGCTATAAAGAAAATGCATTTTTCCTTATTAGTTTAAGTTGTATTTAATAAGTTAAGGCAAGCAATCAGTAGCCAGCCTCTAGGAAGCCCACTGTGGCTAGTAATTCTAAAACGAAGTATTTGATGCTTTTATTTAAGGACACAATGTGCAAGAGCGAGACACTGATTTACAACACAGCAATATTATATCAAGGGAGGGATCCTTTTTATAAAATGTCATCGTTTACTTTCACTAACTATAGTTTTTTTACCATTTTCCCTTCCAATTAATATCTATTAACTTAAGGTAGCAATAGCATGAATTTTCAGAATTTCTCATTATTACTAGCAAAACGTGCATGATATGAGATTTGCCTAACTAAATTTTCATAATTACATATAATTTAAAAATGGAAAGTTTTTATAATAAAAAATTATCTGCAGAAAAATAATTTTAGTTTACCTTAAACTTTTATTAGCATTAGTAAGGATGTCTCCAAGTGCAGAATTACTTCAAAGGGAATGATTATTTCTATCTATATTTGTGTACACACACATATTTCCACAGATATGTATGTATTTTCATTTTTTTTCCTCTATAAAGGTCTCATTAAAAGACACCAATAAAGGTGATGCAAAAGCTGCATGCAATCACCACTTAATACTAAAAAAGAGAAACATTTGACAACAGATGCATATTTGAGACTGAGAGGTAAGTACTTCATAGAGAAGTAGTTGTAACTTATACAATTAAACAGGACCAATAGAAGGGTGTGGATGCACTGTTTTATCAGCAAGATGTTCCTCAAACTCCACCACTAGACACATTTTCAGCACTGCCATCAAATTACAGCACACCACCACTTGACTGTTCTCTAAAAATCAAAGCAAAGTCTATTCCTGGAACCAGGATATGCTTGGTGGGTGTGGTGGCTAGAAGCTGGAAGTGGAAAAGAGCAAAGAAACAGAAATATTAGACTCTTAGTTAACCCAGTATTATTTCCTTGCATTTTCTAATCAAACACAGGATTTGAGAAGAGAACAGCACTAGAGATACTTTATTACCCCAAAAGAACATAGGAGAGGGATAAAAATTGACACACTTTAGAATACACACTTGAGAGCTGGTGACCCTGACCCAGTACATACAATAAATGCTGTATGATCAGATGGAAGGATTTGTAACTTATTTCTAAAGCAAATCTTGCTACTTTGCGTTCCATACCTCAAAGCTTCTAATAAAAACTTGAACCTCCTATGGGCAAGTTGCCCTAGGTGAGAAAGAGAAAATGATCCTAATACACGTCTATTTCAAAAAGTTTCCTTTCATTTTATTTAATCAATCTAAAAACTGAAAGTGCCTCCCCGCATTTTTATACACACATGCTTGTGGCTGCTTTTAGGAAAGGAGAACTTTTTCCCCCTGACTGTATCCTTTAATCAGTTTGTGCCTGTAACCATTTCAAAGAGCAGAGCACAGATGACCACCCGATCAACAGGATCACAGAATCACCCGCATCAGAAAGCGGCTCAGGAGGTCTCTCGTCCCACCTCCTACTGAAAGAAGGGTCATCAATGGGATCAGACCAGGCTACTCATGGCTTTGTCCAGTCACATCTTGAAAACCAGGATGGTGACCAGACCTGGGAAACATGCTCAATTGCTTTGCTGTCCCTTACAGTCAGTCTGAAAGCCTCTCTTCCTCCACTTCATATTTGCTGTCTCTGTTCTCTTGACAGGCAGCTCTGGAAACTTTGGGGTACAGGATGCTATTAGGTTTCCTCAATGTTGTTTCTTCGGCAGGGTGAACCAGCCCATCTCCCTCAGTCTTTTCTCACAGGGCAAGTGCTTCAGCCACCAACCACCTCTGTGGTTTCTGCTGAGCTTGCTTCAGGTCATCCCTGTCTTTCCTGTATGGGGGGTGGGATGGGGTGCAAGACTAGAGTAAGTACTCCAGATGCAGTCTAGCAAGCAGTGAGTAGAGGGGGACAATCGCTCCCTTCAATCTGCTAGCTGAGCAACTTTTGATGCATCTCAGGATGTTCCTGGCCTTCCTTGCTGCCAGAGCACACAGCTGGCTGTCTGCTGGGATCCCTAGCCCCTTCTCAGCAGAGCTGCTCCCTGGCAAGTCAGTACCCAGCCTGTTCTGTGGCTGAGGCATCTCCTTCCCAGGTTTAGGACATTGCGCTTGTCCTTACTAAATTTCATAAGGTTGCCATTGGCCTTTTTCTTCATGCTTCTGAGGTCCCTCTGCATGGTAGCCCTTCCCTTGAGCACACCGGCTCCCCAATTTGGTGTCATCTGCAAGCTTAATGAGCAAGCACTGTTACTTCCTCTGGGTGAGTGATAAAGACATGAAACAGTATGAGTCCCAGGATCAGCCCCTGAAGACCCATTAACTACCATCCCCTAAACCCCAGCATCCAACCAGTCTTCAAGGCGCATGGTTGTCCACCCATCCAGACCATAACACCCTAACTTGGGTACAAGAATGTTGTGGGAGTCAGTCTTGAAAGCTTTCCTAAAGTAGAGGATGACATCATCTACTAAATGACATCCTAAATGACATCCACTGCTCTCCCCTTGCTCACCAGTCCAGGCAATCATATTGGTTAGGCACGATTTACCCTCAGCTCCCAAACACCTTTTTCTTCATGGCCCCAGAATACTATCAGTGCTATTCACAGTTAACTATGTTTCATAGTTTCAAACAGAAAACTATGTTTTCAAAGAACCGCAAAAATAATCATACATTTTTGTTGCTATACTTCTAAAAATAAAAACAGTTATTGGCTTAATCGTAAGTGTAAAGAATCTCTGCAGAAGGGATTGCTTTTCAGAAGGTCAGGGTTAAAAGAAAAAAGGAAAGTTGTCCAAATGAAAGCGTTCTTTTAATCTTAATTGGAGTTGCAACTGCAATGTTATATTGCAGAAGAGGTTAAAAAAAGAGGGTTACCAGTGAAGGACCCAAACAAACAAGTTGTTCAGTTAAGGAGGCACCAGGCAAGGATATGCTGCAGGAACTAGAAACAGAATTTGCCACAGATGAAAAGTGTCCCGACGGCCTGAAATGACAAATCGCTCTCTGCTAAGCTTTCCCTGCCAAGACCCTGCCAACTGCTCACCAGGACACCTGGGTAGCTCAGCACTCCAATTACCAGGTGGGGAATGCCTTGAGACCACAAGTTCAGATCCTGACAAGGCCGATTTCCTTCTTCCTCCTTTTGAGGCAGATATATACCACTCCATTCACTGCACCGCTATTTCTGAACAGTTCTTAAAAAAGGCCTGGCCTGCTGTGAATTGCCATTACAAATTCCATTATGCTTTTCTGGAAAGATTAGAGCTTGAACCCAACACTGTGACAAAAATTTCTGTCTTCAGCACGGCTAGGGGTTATCTTCCATTCTAAGAAGAGACATAGTTTAGCTTATGACTTGGGTACCCTGAAGAGGGCTAACTGTATTGTGCCTCTTGGTGACTGTAACTGTTCATTTAGAAACCCACTGGGCGCAAATAGTCTAGCTGGATGCACGAGTTTCCCACTTGTCAGTAGAAAATGATTTCTCTTTGATGAAGCAATAGCGCTCAGGTTTTTCAATGAAGCAACAAGGCATAAAGCCTTGAGATATTCTAACTTCTTGGACTGCTGTTTGATTGGATGATAATGAGATTTTGCTTGGACATTTCTGAAACACAGCTTTATTTCTGAAACTAGAGATTTAGATTTAGCAAACATCTAGTTACAGTACCCATATTACTCTTTTAATATGGAAATGATAAAAATGCCAATTCCTTAGAAGAGAAAAGGAATTGAGTATCAGAAATAGGTTGACAGCATACAGTTTTAATATAATAACTAAGATATTTTGACTTAGGAAAGACTTTAAGAAATAATTCTCTGAAGGTTATCTAAGGTGAAGTTTTGTTGGTCGTTTTGACAGGCTAGTAATTTTGATTGTACAGAACAGACTCCTAACAAAAGTTTTACTTCGCAAAAGCAATCCTTTAATTTTAGTAAAAAAGATGATTAATTTTGCCTCTTTACTTTTGCTCAAGTAAACGTGCACTTTTTGAGAAAGAAGAATTTAAGCATCACAGGTCCAAAAGAAGTAAAAGAAATAACATTGAAGTTAGATAGGATCCAGTCATCTCATGACAAAGACAACAATAAACCTTAAATATAATTTATTAAACAATCCATATGAAGTAACACAACACCTGTTCTGTCTGCTTTTAGACAACACAGTAGAATTTACAGGATTTGGAATACTACAGTTATTCTCCAAACTTTATCCTCTCATCCATTTCTATCAGCTTTACAGCTTACCTAAAAGTCTTTGTTTCTTATAACTCAGTCAGTAGTGACAAACATCCCTCACTGGACCTGTCATTGCCATATGGCTCAATGACCTTCCCTCATCTATAGCAAAGCACTGCATGTTTAGTTTAGCAAATTTGCAACATCAATTTTGACAATAATGATGGATATTTGAAATTACAACGTAATACTTAGCAGCATAGAAAATTCTAATATATGCAAAGCTTATTAGTCAAATCTAGAGCCTTAAAAAAAAAAAGTCAATTTGGAATGCATAATAAAATCACCATCCTACTTTGTGCATACAACAGAGTACTAAGTAGTATTTTCAGACATTTGGGACTGTAAATACAGTGCCTTTGGACAATACATGAAATGTTTTCAGGAAGCTCAGATACAGATTGCTGTGATTATGTTACCAGAGGCTCAGAAAAAAAATAAATGCAGGTTGTTTTGTACAGTATGAATGCTACCAAAGGTGCAGGAAGTCAAGTAAACTACATCTTTCATTCTATTTTTTTTTTTTCTATTTAATTAGTTACAGGATGGGGAAGTGTTCACAAGCTTTACAGATGATAACGCTAGCACAAAAGAAATTGGGACTGAAAATCCCAGCCTCAGCCAAGACTGTAACCAAAAAATGCAATAGGTACAAACTCTGGATGTCAGTTCATCCCCAAAGAAAATCAGATGCAGCTTCTTAGCCAATAAATGAGCAGAAGCAACCACGGGTGAACAGAGGCAAGGTTTGAAGATGAAAGAATATTCTGCTGGGTAAAGCTGAGTGACTGGTTCACCCATGGACCAGAGAGGCAGATTTGAGGGTTTGAGGCAGGCACAGCTGATCTTCATCCACAGAAATCACATAGCACCTCTGTGCACCAGGCATAATGTGCCAGAACTATCCACCACAGCTTTCTGCACTGTAAGGCTCTGCACTCCTTGTGCCTCCAGGTGCTATCAGCACCAACGAACACTGAAAAAAGCCAGAACCTTTGCAGGCTAGTTATGGAACAAAACGCCCACAGCTCTTGATCTTTGGAGCATAATGATGATCAGCTAAAACATTCCTGAGACCTCTGCTAGCTCCAGTAAAATAAATTCAGCTTCTCAGGACCTCTATATCCTACATATCTTTCTGGAGTTCAGAAGCAAGATATGAATCAAAGTAATACTAAATCCTAAGTGAAGTAATACACCATTCTTGAAAGCTACTTCACATAAAAGAAAAAAGAAAGTTACACCTATTTTTCTATTATTTTTCCTGCAGTTACTCTAAGAAACAATGTGGGATGGATGATCTGCCAGTTATGAAGCTAAAAGCATCTACCAGCCAAAAATGTTTCTTTTGGGCTACATATGCCCCCCACCTCTAAAACTAGTGCATACACTCTCCCACTCCAAGCTGTAGGTCCCAGCACACAATGCAACACTTTGATCTGACCAGACAATATATAATTTAATATCAGACAGAAAAATGAGATTAAATTTAAAACTTAAGCTATACTAGTCCAGTGAACAGAAGTAATTCAATAAACCTGCTGACGTACCTTCTGATGACACATCTAACCACTGTAACAGAAAGGGAGATCAGAAATATTCAGGAAGACAGAGATGTCTCTTTCTCCAAGAAGAGGAACATTGACAAAGTATTGTCTTTTCATATAGTCAAGCCTGTTAAGTTCAGATGTTAAAATTTAAAGGTGAAGATAAAGCTAAGGGAAAGGTCAGTAATTTTTAGTTTTCCAGTCAACCTTTTAACATTCTCTCTCAGAGACTTACACTATGAAAGGGAAAAAAAACCACCCCACCTTATTCTATTTCTATAATATATAATCTGTATATATCTATTCAGTTGAACAAGGTTTAAGTTCAGCCTGGTACATTTATATAGCACAAATTTTAAGCCAAAAATGTGTTATAAAAACCACCAGATAGTATTTAATAGTACTTTTAATTAAAAACACAAAAGTGATGGTAGCACTTTGAGGGTTTTCTTTTTTTGGCTTTTACCTGTGAGTAAGTATTTGCTGTGTTTTGTTTTCTTACTCCTTTCCTCTAATACACACATGGCTGTAAAGAGAAGTTCTCCTCAGATAACAATTACTCTAAATGTGGAATTAACATCTGGCTTAAAACTCAATAACTCAGATGAGTACTGTCTAAGGCTACTGCATGAGATATTAGGAGAGGAAAAGAGGTATTAAGAGTGGTCTATTTATCATAACAATGTTTTCAGTATAACATTTTATGACCAGGGCAGATTACCTTCCCTTTGACATGCAACATGACCTTCCATTCCCCAGAGTAGCAGAAAAGGTTTCCAATCTCGGAAAAAATTACCCACAGAAGTTGCAGAAGTACCAGGTCCCCAGCTAATGGTAGCAATAACTCGCACTGATAGAGAATTTCTCCTTCAAGGATTCCAACAAACTGCAAGGAAATAAAACCCCACAATCAAGCCTCAAAATCCATATAAGTTAGTAAGTACTGCCACTAGTTCACAGAACAAGGAGCTCTGTTCAAGCATGTAAGTATAGTATACTTATTTGCCCAACACTGCATCTCTGTAGCTGGTAGGACTATATGCATCCTATGTTCCCACTGCTTTTGGAGGTGATTGTGAGGGTGCCACCACCAATTTGATTAATCTTCACATTCAAAACCTTCAAATAATAGGCAGCAATTTTTGGTATAAATTACAAAGTGAAAATAACAAATTAACAAGTTCAGTAAAAAAATATGTATTCAATAGCTCCAGAAATCAGGAAACCTGTTTAGATGTCTACATGAAATTCATTTCTTATCATTGTTTTGTAAACAAAACACTTGAACATTTATTTTCATATTGTAAATTAGTCAGACCACGGAAAAAAGCATTATGAGTGAGACATCTAATTTACTTTGGACAGTGATAAAACTACTTAGGTCAATCAATAAATGTTCCTCCCTTCAAAACCAGTTTACATGCGGAGACCATTAATTTGAAAACCTATTTGTTAATTTACTGGACTAGAAAAATGCTCTGATATTTTAGATAAGTCAAAGACGTTTTTCGGAACTTTGTAGCAGGTTAGTTTCAAGGCAATGCAACACACTTCTATTTGACATCCAGAACATAATTCAAGCTATAAACTTGTAGGATGTACTGTGGCTTGTACTATGACTTAAGCACTTCATTTGAGCTGTACTGACTTTAAAACATTTTCCTGAGAAGGAAGCAGTCTGATGTTACTTAAGTAAATAAAAACATTGCTTACGAGGAGAGGCATATTTTGATGAATGAATGAATTACTGTTTCACAAGGAATTCCATAAGCGATTCAATCCAAAACTTGACGAAATGTGATGGCTTGTACCTAGCCCCTTCCAGTTCTTGCAGTTCCCCAGTTCTTAACTGTGATTAACAATGCAAATGAATGATGTCTTCTGAACCACACACACACCCCTACCCTGCTACGTTTAACTCTCACTCCTATTCTAACACAGTCTGCAGAAAAGTGTTCAACATCCACTGAATGCGTAACCATCAATGGTGGCTATCCACAAGATAAACTGATCTTCTCCAATACCAAGGCTCTGAGGAAACCTATGCCTACATTTCTCCTGATTAGGCAAACATGTAAAACAGACGTTTACATCTGCCTGTGATTGTAACTGAGCATTGTGATAATCACTATGTTTGTTGCAGAAACAAAGTAAATAAATAGTACCAAGGAAAAATACCACATAACCTGCAAGCAAATACTAGTTGGCAATAACCACATGCTGTGCAAGAGAAAGATGGGAGACAACTATGTAAAGCCTGACCTCACAGAATACAATAAATTATTCTCATAGGCACTTAAAGTCACAGAACTAAGTTCAATTATAAAATTATAAACTTCAGTACCATAACGGATTAGTGATTATTGCCAATATATTAGAACTGATTATAGTTTCAGGGAAAGATATATTTTTTTTTTAAACACATACTTTCTCTGGCAGCTAAAATAAGACAAGCTGATGATTTAGAAACAGATCTTAAAACAGTTCTAGACCAGGATATGCCAGACAAGCAGATTCAGGAGGAGCATCAAGTCACGGCAATGAAGTTTGTGGAGAATCTGACTGCTCTCATATTCAGAATCCCACAAGACATTTTGACTTTCATGCTGATTTGATGTAAAATGTTCATGGAGCTGTATTTACTGAAATACTAGTTCCTTGCAAGTTATATTAAAATACAGTTAATTATGTCAAATTATAAATCAGCATTTTCTAAATTTAAGTTAAACATCTTTTGATCTAAATGCTATTGAGTTCAAGAAAAAAAAAGCTGCATTGCAATTCAATGGAGATTCATTTGTAGCAAGACTAAACACACATCGTACTTTCTTTAGTTTCCACAATGGCTTCACAGCTTGCTTTAAACAGAGATTTTTGAAAAAGGATTACTGGGACGGAGCAGAAGTGAATTCCTGACCTCTTGATATCAATACATTCATACATGCATGCACAGACATAGTACTTACTTTGTGCATAGGCTTCTTTTCTTTAGAAGACTTAAATGTGATTTGACCAATTGCTATTTATTTAAAAAGTTAGAAAAATATATATAAGCAGCAGCTTTTCACAAGACTTTGTAACAAATACGATGTTGAAGAAAAATGTAGTCCAAAGTATTACGAGTCTTGAACACCAGCCAAGTCTGGCATTTAGCCATTCACAGCACAGGACCTTCAAATTTTCCCGAAGAAAAATTTAAAGATTTTATTTCATATACATTCTGTTAAGGAAGACAGAATCTCAACACACCTAAATTCTTTCACTATTATCATATTAAGTGTTCAGTTGTGCATTGCGTCTTGAGAAAAACGTTTGAATTCTATACAGACATCAGGTGAAAAGGAATAGAATAGAATGTGGAAAAAATGTAAGGGAAAAAGGCCATATTCCATAATGCCATCCTAGGCAGAATATTGTCTGACTGATTTGTGGTGCCTTCACCGTTAAGAAAGAATTCTAATATCAAGAAGAATCCCAAAAATATTCCTCACTGAGGACACCCTCCACACTAACTTCTGCACAAAACAGTCATGGAACAGCTGTCCCAAGTATACGCACACATGCACACAAGAAAACAGTTAAGCAAGTTTTTCTTTTCATCCTGTTTTTTCTTGGAAAAGCAGGCACCCATGGGAAGAGCTTTATCAAAGAGGTAGTTCAGACAGCATCCTTACTATCTGTTGATGCAGCAAGTGGTTCTAAACATTGTGGGGGTTTTTGTAAAAATTTTTTTTTTAATTTTTTTTTTGGCAAAATTATTTTGTTTTTTTTCTAAAAAAGCCAGAATGCTGATCTTTTAAAGAATACTTCAAATAATAGCCCGTGTCTACTGTGTCTTGAGTAAGTCTTGATGTTACTATGTCAGCATCTTTTCATCACGGGCAGCATAGAAACAGATACAGAGAGGATCTAAATGTTAAAGCCACATCCAAGAGTAAGGAAAGGATGAAGTGAGCTAGGACAGCATTTCAATACTTAAAAACTATTACTACCGTACAAAGTGTTTTTCATTTACCAGAAATCATACACACATGTCTATTGGCATGAATCACTGCCAGAGGCAGTAATTTTTCTTTTACTCTCATTAGTTCTCAAACAAGTTCTACTGGCAATTAAATCTTATGTAAAAAGAAAAATGTCCCCGTTCTACTGCGCTATACAAAGAACACAAATAATGTCTTGGATAACAACCACATCGCATTTACTCAGTTTGGGTGCCTTTACTAAAATAACAAAGTCCATTAATCAGCCTTTTGTGAAAGCCACCGCTCATTTGTCTTCCAACTATAAAATTTCAATTTTTCCAGAACTCTCTACGCCATGTATGTGCTCCAAACTCTTTCTCCAAGTTGTTACTATTCAAAACTCCTCTGCCCAAAAAAAGGAACTCAAGAGAATTACATCAAACCCAATGCATAGATATCCTTTATTGTTTAGGAAGAACATAATTTTACAAGGGTAAAGTGAATGTACCTTTAAATCCAAGAAAGCGACTCCTAATGAACACCAGCAACCGAACTTTGATGGAACGATTTTCAGTTGGGAAATGTTACTTTTATAAAACAAAACATTTGGCAAGATTGTTTCCATTTGGTTTAAAATTTCTTTTCAGAGAAATATGTTCTGATGGCACCTAGTGGTTATGTTTTTACGTTTTTGTAAAATATTTTGGAGCATTCTGTTCCATATAGAATACTGAAGTCAAATGGAAATACTTCAATACCATCTGACCCGAACTCTGACAATCCAAAAATCACATTCTTATGCCTCTAGATTTTCCCCAAAAGTGCACACATTTCCATATTTTACTACAGTTTAGAATGTAGTCATCTCAGTCTTTGTCACAGTTCCCATCCCAATCAGCAGATTTAGCACCATCCAGAGCTTTTAAAACACCAACATCTCTATCCAAGCATACGTGTTTCTCACAGAATAAGGCAATATACATAAAAGACCCTAAAATAATAGCAAAATACCTACATGGTATGTGATCTCAGAAATAACTCCCAAAATTTAACTTCCCAAAGAAAGAGATATTAATAAGGCCAACCACAAATCTGTGTGAATGCTCTACAAAACTGACCTGCAAATGTGCAGTGTCCCTTTGCCCACGATTTTGGGCGATGCAGCTGCCAGGCCAAAACAAGTGTCTGCAACAGCACAGGATGGAAAGCACCCTGCACCCCCGACTCAGGAACACCACAGCTGCTTGCAGCCCTGACTTTCTTTTATACTTTTCAAGTAGATTACAGAGATTGCCACGTACTCATCATGTGGGAAACTAACTTAAAAACTCCTGAACTTTATTATCGCTCAGAATGCAGACAGCAATTACATAGCGAGAAGGAAAAATAAGTTACCCGCTTTCTGTGGGCAGCCAAGGAAAAAATGGATATTGTAAAGCTGCAGTTATGTCACCTTATTCCCACAAAGAAGTCAGACAGCTCTGCTGGACAGAACTGACAATTTTTTTTCCCCTGTGTTTCTTATCTCAGCTACAAAGTATCACTTTGGAAAGAACACAGTACTTTCTATAACATCATGTGTCTCTATTTTCTCATTTTTTTTTGGATTATTTTTTTTAAATCACTATTTGGTCTTTCTTTCCTCCCTAACATACAGAAACTTGATACCAAGAGCTGACAATCTGCTGGCAGACTTTGTCAATCAAAAACTTCATTGGGAGAGCCAGGGAGAAAAAGGCTTATTCAGCTTGGATAACTGTCACATGCAAAATTTTAATGTGGTTGTTAAATTATCTGAGTGATAGAAGTGCAAAAAGAACCAGTTACTTGATTCTATATACCAGGGACTAAAAGCAGAGTAAGATTTTTCAATTAAAGTGACCAAATAAGGTACGTTGCGAGGAAGAGAAAGAAACCCATGGCGTCAAAAGCATTGTTAGCAGAGTCTTACAGCTTTATGCCTCCTTGAAGAACAGGTCATTATGCAAAACAGGTCAACTCAACCTATACTTGTGCAAAAATCCATCTGCTCTTGTATCTGAATTGGTGCCTGTGCGTATCTGACAATTCCCACAGCCTGCTCCTTCCCCAGTGTGAGGAACCACTGAGACAAGCACCACACAGAAGCAGACAGCCTGAATTGCTATTGCAGTAATAACTGACTCCTGAACATCCTCTTTCCTACTGTTACAGCAGTAGGACAAGGCACCTTCCGAGCAGTTCCCCTCCTCTGCATGGCCTGAAGAAGCCTTTGCTGAAATCCAATAGTACAAACCCCTCAGCGTGTAGCCCACAAACAGAAAATCCTTGCAGCCTACCTGATCAGCCCTCCTTTCCAAAGGAATGGGCTATAGGCTAGACTGACGTGTGAAGCAACATGAGAAAAGTTAGTTATTTATTAGCCTATTAAATGGACAAAACAAAATTTCATCAAAGGACAATGATTTTACATCATATAACCACTCATACAAGTTTCTACATCAGGTACGCTGCAAGAGGACCCACAAAGGTCCCACATATTGAATTAAGTTGCAACATGTAAGAAAGCTTCCAGGTCCCATATGTAAGAACAGTATCAAGGAACAAGTGCAATATACTGATTGTGCATTCATGCTCCACCAAAAGTCCACCTCATGCCACGGGACACAAGGTATTAAGGAGTTAGATGCAGCATCTGTACCCAACTGCCAAGGAGGAAGAAGAAAGGTTGCATTCATTCTCAAACAACTAACAACAACTCTCAAACAACTCTGAAATGACAGATGCAATGAAATGAGCTTCTAAGAAAAACATAAACACCTGGAAGACAGATAACAACAAAGGCGGCAGAAAGCTGAGGTAGGATTTAATACAGACATGAAATGATTTTTTCATGTTGCTTCCTAAAAATTAAAGAATTGGAATTCCATGTGGGAAATGAGAGGATGAGCACGTTTTTTAAAATCTCACAATAAATTTATGTTCAAAGAGTATCCTATAGCAGTTTCACATCTTTCTCCAGAGCATAGTATCTAAGAATCTTGCTATTAAGCATGCAGAAAAACTAAAATAACAAAGAGAACGCCAATATACTGCTATATCCCAGTTCCTCAGCCTAAAAAGCTAAGAAACAATCAGAAATGGTGCATTGCTAAACCAGACCCTCTTGTTCAAATGTTCAAGGATGGCTCTGTTTATTTTTGTGTTTAATCACAACTCAGGGTCAATCTTTACATAACAGCAGCTGGCATCCTACATAGTTCTTTTTTTCAGTTTCCTATTTGCAAAAAGCAGACTAAATATTGCATATACAGCAATGATCAACAGCTTGATACTTCCTTAAACACAGATCAGCTTATATATACATCACCTCTGGACATACAGAATACCTGGCCATCTGTGCCAAATTAAATGACACTGACTACGAACTTTTTTTTTTCCAGACCCACCTGGACTTATGAGAGTAGCAACTTATCACCATGAAGAAAAAATAAGTAAGCATTTTATTTTAGTGATTATCATTGTTTTTTACTCTGATTTCACGCATGCAGAAGACCTCAAACTGTAGAAATGTAAATTCTAACATTAAAACTTTTATTAAATTCAAATATTAAGCTGAGTGCAAATCCACAGGAACCACAAACTTTTTTTCTGAAGAACAGCTTTAATGCCAAAAGACTAAATATACCTTACGAACATGCTCTGCCCTGTTTAGTGGAACCCCTGAATTTTTACTTCCTGAACTTTCTTTCAAAGCAAAAAAGCAGCATTTATCATAAGCACCTTGAGATTTTTAAAATGAAGATTTTCTATATCTTGATAAAAATCTTTCAGAGAAAGACTAAACAAAATCTGTATGAAATTTAACTAAGACAAGTGCAAAGTCCTGCACCTGGAAGGACATAAACAAAGAACCCAGCAGAGGCTAGGATCTGTGCGACTGGGGAGCAGACTTGCCAAAAGAGACCTGAGGGGTCCTGGTGGACAACAAGCTGAACAGGAGTCAGCAGTGTGCCACTGCAGAACGAAGGCAAATCAGATCCTGGGCTGCATCCACAGGAGCATTACTAGCAGAGACAGACGTGATCATCCTACTCTACTCAGTGCCTGCCAGGCTGCACCTGGAATACTGTGACCAGCTCTGGTCTCCACAATTCAAGAGGGATGTAGACAGACTGGAAAGGTCCAAAGGAGGGCCACAAAGATGGTCAAAGGGCTGCAGAACCTGCCCTATGAGGAAAGACTGAAGCAGTTAGGTCTCTTCTACCTGGAGGAGGCTCAACGGGGATCTCATTACAGCTTTCCAGTACTTAAAGGGCAGCTGCAAAGAGAAGGGAGGCACTCTTTTCACAAGGAGCCACGTGGAGAGGACAAAGGGCAATGAGTACAAGTTGCACTGGGAGAGGCTTCATCTGGACACGTGGAAGAACTGTTTTACATTGAGAACAATCAGTCGCTGGAACGACCTCCCCAGGGACATGGTAGAGTCCCGATCACTGGAGGTTTTCAAGATGCAACTGGACACAGAGCCAGATGAGATTATGTAGGCTCTCTTTCACATGAAAGGTTGGACCAGATGATCTTTGGAGGTCTGTTTCAACCCAGGCTGTTCTATGGTCCTACGCATCCCTGAAATCAGATTAATAACTATGTCGTTCAAAGCAGAAAAAGCAATTGGCACTGAAAGAAAACCTGTATAACTTAACTTTGCTCAGTTTTGTCCTCAGGTTTGCAGAGATTTGCAAAAATCAGATTTACTAGTTTTAAAATCATAGAATCATGCATTCAATTAACTTGCTTCCAATGCAAAACCTGTTTTGAAAAATTTCCTTCCCTGATTATTCTATATTCTGGGTAGTTTTATTAATTAATCAAATAACAGTGCACATTCTAACAGAAAAATCAAATTCCATTAAAATATGATTTACATAGACAAGAAAAATATATCT
Organism: Limnodromus scolopaceus; assembly: GCA_028565335.1. NCBI lineage: Eukaryota > Metazoa > Chordata > Aves > Charadriiformes > Scolopacidae > Limnodromus > Limnodromus scolopaceus. The sequence goes on along the minus strand of JAOXNO010000013.1, from coordinate 70,570,397 downwards.
ATAAATAAAAATGCAACATCCACCAGTTAACAGAGAAGATAATGGATAACAAATAATTATACAATAAATCAAGAAATACCTTAAAAGAAACAAAGAAATTATTTGCAGAAAAATTCCAGAGACACTGAAAGCTTCTGATATTGCTCATAACTACAAGAAATTAAAGAATTAGAAAGGAGATCAGTCAGAAGCATGTCATATGATATTTCCTAGGACTTATTAGCCAGTCTTAGTATCTTTTTAGGCAAAGGACCTGAAAGTCATAGTAATGTTGATATAATCTCTGGAGTTTATCCAAGCCAACCTCCCACTTGAAGTAGGCCTACACGCAACAAGGTCAGGTCAGCCACGGTGCTGTTTGGTTAAACCTGTCACAAAAACCTTCGAAAACAGAGATGTCAAAATCTCTCAGGGTGACCTGCTCCAGTCCTGTGTCAGCCTTCTAGAGAACACCTTCTTCCACTAGATTCCTATGCATTTTGACCACTGAGCTTCAGTTATGTTAAACAAATAAGAAACTTTAAACTTCAGATTATCCTCATTTGCAACCAGATCTGTTTTAACAGCTTTCACAAGTTCTGTTTTCGTTACCAAAAAAGAGACACAACACAAAGCCATTATTTAAATAACAAATGAAATTCTATTTAGAAATTATCCCTTAAATCAATTCAGTTGAGACTGTAACCTGACATGTTATAAACCATCAGATGACCTACTTTTTGTCAACTAAGCAGAAGAAAACAGCATGCTCATTAAGAACCACCTTTTTGACTCAAAACCTAACATCTTCCCTCTTTGCATATTGATTTTCCTCCAGTACAAATCATACTCCCTTCCTCAGACTGGGTAACAGGGCAGAAGGGCAGACATAGAATTACTTACAGTCTACTAAATTCTCTCTCCCTGCTGTTAAAACCTGGCCTACACATCTGGGCCTCCAAACACTCCATAACATTTACTGCTCCTTTGTGTTGTTATTCTGAAGGCTGTCAGTAGTGACCTTAATTACTTTAAGATACATATGTTATTCTTCTCAGTTAAGGTACTAAAAGTTCTTTAAGGTGCTAGAAAAAAATTTGGTACTACCAGATGACATATAGAATATATTCACTAGGAAAGTCACAAAAAAATATTGACTTTTCCATCACAATCTGTACACATTTAAGAGAAAAAGCACAGCAAGCAAATAAGGAGACAATAACCAGCTGATCCTACTCCAGACGCACACTTACAAATATGCTCCATTTGCAATAATAAAATATTCTGAAATTCTCTCACTGAAATAATGAATCAATAAGATTAATCTTTAATACTTTCTACTTTGCTACAAACTGGTTCTTTACAAAGTCATTAGGTTTACTGCAGGGTATTACCATATCACATTACAGCAGCCCTGAGGACTGCTTATCTTGGCACAGAAGAAACTAGTGGGGTGTCCATTTTAGCTATGGGTGCAGCATAAACACCAATGTAGAAATGTTGTTATGGACCCAGCAGATCTCTACATACAATATCTGCTGATTGTTTCTTGCTAAAATTGCTATTGCTTTTAGTGCTCAGAATGTGTATAGACCACAAGATTTTATACAGTTGCTGATTTTACAGTATCTAGGGACAGGCCATCAAAAACTGAGATCTTTCCTTTAAGGAAAGGGAAAACTGGCACCATGATATTGTGTCAAAAAAATTAGATAACCAAGGTAAACATACATATGTTATGATTTCTATACCTTGAAATTTGCTAGTATAAAAACACTAAAAGAAAAAGAATGAAAAATTTTGCATTGTGTTAAGCAGAAAACTCATTGGTGCAGCTATTGCTGTGTGATAGTTAGCCTTGCCTTTGAGCTGCACGCCAAAATTTCCATACAGAAAAGATGCCCCCCAGGTACCTACTTCATTTCTGGGGGACCTGAGGAAGGTATGGTTTATAGAGAAGAGATGACAACGATTTCCCAAGTCCGCTGTGCTCCACCAGCAAGGGGCTGGGCAGAGGGGGGCCCACATGTGGTCTGTGAGGCTGGTGCCACCAATTACTGGTACAACCACTACCAGGTGGCGTTGGCTTACTTCCTCGCACTGCTGTGGACTCAGCTTCCTCACTGATCACCTCTCAGCACAAACCCTTTGCCGTAAAAACTCCATGGCCCAGATGGGAGCTACGCTCAACTGTTCACCAGCTGCACATCTCATGGGCCTCAAGCCATCACTGTTACATACAATCCGCTCTTTGTTAGTCAGAATAACTCAGGACAGCAAAGAGCAGAGGGAAGCCTTGACAGCCGGGGAACTAGAGAAGGAGGAGAGGAACATGGTGCATACAGACACTGCTGCGTGGAGTTAGCAATGAAGGTTTACTAGTGCCAGCTCAGTTTCAGCCCCACAGCCTTTCTTCTCAGGGCACTGCCTCACACTTGAGGTTTGGGGAATATTTATGCCTTGAACAGTGCAGAGCTCACCATAGTTATGCAAGTTCAAAGGCTTCTGTTCCCGATTCTTGCCAGGCTGGAGATGATTCACAGCAAAGGTAGCTCACGTGCCTCTGCCTGTGGTCCAACTGAGCAGTAAATTGAATAAACTGCCAGTGGGTAATACAATTTTGCCAGTGCTGGTGGGGGGCACCCCCTGTGAACACAGCAGATATCTAACGGAGACCAGGCCTGTGCCTATAGCAGGCAGGCGTACCCTTTGCCAAAAAACGGTGCATGTCTTTCCCCCACAGCCAGAGGAGGCAGCCGGCCACCCTGTGCAGCGGGAGGAGAGAACCCTGCTCCCTCATCGCACACAGCACCCCACGCTTGGGCACGGCACATGGCGCCGGGGTTCGGCAGGGGGAAGCCAGCCTCCACCAGCACAACCACGGCTGCAACCCTGGCCCCGGTCCTCCCCTGCCAGGAGAAGGGCAGCATCCAGACGAGACCCGAGCTGTTTCAGGCTGGGACAATCTCTGTCCTGTCCCTTTCTCCCACCACAGGGAGGGCCCAATACCTGGTGCTTCTGAGGCAGCCCAGGGTCAGGCACAGGGACAGGGACTAACCCTCCCCAGCGCCCCGAGTCGGCCCCAGGCCCCAGCCGACCGCCGCGCCCGACCCCGGGCCGCACTCTTCCTACCCCAGGGCACGACTCGGCCTGGGCGGCCGCCCGCTCCCCCACGGGCTCCCCGGAGGTCACAGCTCCCCTGCGCTCGCCAGAAACCAGCTCCTACGCGGCCCAGCCCTGAATGACATCGGCTTCTCCCCTCATCCCCGTTACCCCCACGCTTTCGCGGGGAGAAGCGGGGCCGGAGCCACTGCCTGTCCCCGGAGCCCGTCCCCGCCCGGGCCGGCAGCGCACCTGTAGTTGTAGCCGCCGAAGCGCTGGCTCTCTCGCAGCAGGGCCCGGTACAGACGCAGCACCTGGGCCCGGCTGGACGCTGCCATGTTGCCGGTACCAGGCAGGGTCCTCCCCGCAGCGAGGCCCCTTTCTCCGCCCGCAGCGCCCGAGGCCGCGCCGGCCCCCGGAGCCGCCTCCTGCCACCCGCGCCGGCCTCTCTGCGCGCCTCCGCGGCGGGCAGGCAGGGGCGGGGGCAGCCGCGGCGGCGGCAGGAGCGGGAACGCACGGCCGGGCGGTGAGTGGCGAATCGGTAAGGCAGCGGCCGCCACGACTCGACCCGGACCCAGCGCTAGGTCGCGGCCCGAGGGCTCTTCGCCGGCTGAGGCAGCCCCGAAGGGTGGCGGGCGCCTTTCCGTACGGAGGGTTCGGGGCGGGAGCCAGGCCCGCCGGGTCGGCCCTGGACGGCGCCGCGGAAACGGTGACTCCGCCACGGCGTTTCTGCTACAAGCCTCGGCTTTCCCTGAGGCGCTACCGCCGCTTCCCCGCCAGGGCTCCGGTCGGCCTCGCTCGGTGCGGCCCAAGCACTGACGAAGCCGGGGGTGGGCCGGGGAAGGAGGGAAGAAGGCCCAAGCCGTGGGGGAAGGGAAGCCTAGTTTCGGATAAGCTGGTGGGTGATGGTGGAGTGTTGTTTGGTGGGTGTGTTGCACGGGGAGGCGGAGGCTGGCAAGGTGGGGCTGGTGCAGGGCCTGGAAGGGGGCAACAGGTGATGTGTGTTTGGTGATGGCGTTGCAGCCCCTCCAAAGTGTGCAGTGAATCTTCACCTGTGCCACCTGGGGTGCTGTGGCGGTGTGTGAGCTGTTCCTCTCTCAGTGTGCTCTTTTAAGTTGAATTCTGTTATTTAAACTGATTCGACCTGTGTAGTTATACTCCAGGTGCTGGTTAGGTTAAGCAGTGGCAGTCTCTGAAAGAGGTTAGCAAGGATTTCTTTGCCTCTGTGCGTTTATTTTCAATGGGAAGCATCTCTTTTATTGTTTATACCAGTGGCCTCCTGATCCGTTTGTTGCTGGAAACGAAACTTACCAAGTATCCTCTTCTGCTGAAAGTTTTGCCACTCCAGAATAAACATGACTTTGTAATTTACACCTATGATGCCTCAGCTGTATTTAATACTGATTTTTAAATATTATCAATGATACAATGTATTTATAATAATTACATGATTGTTACATGTATGTTCTGTATATAGTATATGTTTATATACATTCTACATGTCTGGCAAAAGTGTTTCAATTGCTGCTGCTAATTGGCCTCATTTTATTGTGTGTGCACTTTGGGTATTATTATTTGTGTCAGTTTTACAGCTGATGCAACTGACAGTTTATTGCATAGAACTACAATAGTTCTATGCTTCTCTATGTAAATAATACAGACATGCATGTAGTTATCTCAAATTCATCTTTGCAAGTATGCTATATTTTAGCAGCCCTTGTAGGCTTCCAGAAACCAAGATTTTGCATACATAGCAAATTTCGTGGTTATTGTCTTTATTAAAACTAAAACTAGGAATGTTAGAGGAAATGTTGCATTTGTAGAAAAATATTATTAACCTGAGACACTGTGATAAGCATCATGCTTTTTAGGCCTTCCCTTGTAAGTTACCAAACAATAAGTTTTGGGCTAGCTTTTGGCATTCAGGAAATCCAAACAGGAATATATAAAGCAAACATGCTCTTTAGTTGCCTGTGGGACCAACCAAATTCTTCTTGTAGCCCAGGCTGAGTTGTTGACACAGATTTCCATGCCAGAAGTAGAGTCCATCTGAGGTGCTCCTTCATCTTTGTAGCTGTTGGTGGCTAGGCTGCTTAGTATGTGTTAAAGCAGAACTCTTGCTTTCTATCAGCAGATTTATCATCTTCTCTGAAAGCAACAGTGGCAACCCAGCCCTTTGTTTTGATTGTGGGCTTCAGACAGTTTAAGAGATAAAAGAGTTTAGTGAAGTTATGTAAAATCATTCTGTAGATGAACGTGGCGATTATTCCATCTAATTTTGCAACAGCCCTCAGCCCTCTTATTATGAGAAATAAAGTTTTGATGTTACAGTCTTCAGCTCTAAAATATAAGGGAGTAATTGGGGAGAAAGCAAAACATGTTAACTAAATTTTGTTTACAAGAACATTATTGATTTAATATTTGTAAAGTAATTATAAATGATTTAAAAATAGCCTTAAGTGCTAATCTGCTAAAATTGCCTGACAGTTTTTGTGATTATTTTTTTTAAATTTTTTTTAGATAACCATATTTTTCTCTTAAAGAAGCATGGAAACCTCATATGTTTAGAATAAGCAATAAGCACATGCAGGGTACTATCAAATGCAAAATAAACATGCCAAAGAAAAAAAACCTTTCCTCTGTGTCCCTTTCCTGGCTTAACCTTTATTATACTCAAGGAGAGAAGAACAATTTTTAGCAGAAACTTCTTGTGTTTGTACAGTTGGATTGGTACTGTTGACTGAAAAAATTAATTGTTTTCTTAAGTATTTTATTACTGTGTTTTCTTGGAAGCAATAGATTACTATCTCAGAAGACCTGTCGTTCTCCAGTAAGTGGGCATTGGTCTCTGCTGTGACTGGGGTACATGTGTTTCTGTTAGCCTTCTGTGTACGTGCATCACTGCAAACCTGCAGAGAATTTGAAGGACAGAAGCAGCCCAAATGACCACTGTTGTGTCCTGTGACAACGGAGTCTACGTACAGGGAAGCTGTAATGATCACTTCATTAACTACCTCCTCCTTCCCTAGGGGGAATCCACACCTGAATTTAATCTAGACATCAAGCCAGAACCAATCAAGCCATGGACAGATGATTTTTTTTTTAACCCCCTATCTTCTCTGGTTTAAAACTGAGTGGTGTTTTCTTTTTATGTTTTATGGGGATGAGGCTAGAGATACATTTTCCTTGGTTGCAGTGATACATATAATCGTCGTTAAAGGAGGTTGGTCGATGTTGATTTGTACAGAAGTTTTTGTATTTGGTCTGAGGAAGGAAGGTGGCCTGTGGCCTTCTGCATCTCTTGGGATAAATAAGCGGTTTGATATAATAGTATCGGTATCTGGAATAGTTGTTCCTATTTTAAATATGTTTCTGTTCAAAAAAAAAAAAAAAAAGGAGGGGGAGAATTTGTATGAAATACCTGCAGAGGCTGTGGACGGGTGTGAAAGCAAACAGCTGTTACGTTCTCTGGTACATATTGGATATTTTGTCGTTGGTTGCCAAACTGTTCCTTGTGGTATGCTATGGCAGCTTTATGACACAGCACTCAACACTTTAAGAGAGCGTGTGCTTTCCTGTTACGCTGCTGTTTATGTTCATTATTTTTCTTTGGGGGTCAGGATGATAATTGATTGTTGTGACATTATCATCTCTTATAATTATTCTTTTTCAGTTTGTGAAAACATGCTAACTTTTCCCTGCTGTGGTGGTGTGGTTTCTCTCTTTTACTCCCTGTTATTAGTTCTTGATGGACAGCGTCGCGCACAGTGAGATCCTATCCAGTACAGAGCAGGACCTTTAAAATTAGGACTATAAATCATGAGAATTTTGGGAGTTCAGTCACAAATGTAACAAACTATAAATGAGCTATTACCTATAGTGAGTAAGATTTCCACAGTGTCAAAAGGAGGCCTTGAAGAACTCTGCTTTTTTTATAAAACATGTATTTATTTATTTTATCTATTGCCCTATAGAAGAAAGCATTTTTAATCAGCAGGAGAAACAACTTCCGTTTTTCAAAGTTAGCTATGCTCCTAAATTATTTGTGCATTTTGGAAAATTCTGTGTAAGAGTTCAGAGGGAAGAAAAAAATGGGACAAAACTCTTGTGTCAGTCACTTTTTGTTAAGTTACCCTATCTGTTTCTGAACTGAATTGCAGAATGTTATGTATTGCTTAATGTAAGACTGTAAGAATAGTAATAAGAGGGGAAAAAAAACCCAAACCAGTAGTGGGTTTTCTGTTTAAATACTTGGTCATGTAAGGGTATGCCTGTTTTACCACTGCTCCTAAACCTTTGCTGGTTCATGATCTTGCATGCTGCAGGCATTGAACTGAAAGAAACACTGAATTTTGTTTCCCTTGTTGGCCTCAGTTTTACTCTTCTAATTTACTGTTGCCACATACAACCCCAGAGGATTTCACAGGCATCATGTTGCCTGCTAATTATGTATTGTGTTAAGCAGCTGGACAGTTCAGCAATCATGGGACGGGATAACATCTGCATCAATGACATGCAATGTTGATATATACTGTACTGATTTTGAAGGATGTTGATAGTCAATATATGTTGGTAAAGTACTTTGAAATACCTGAAATAAAAATGCTATAAAAGTCCAGAATTAAAAGGATAATTTTGTGTTACAGCAATAGGCAAGAGAATAAGTAATAGGGGATTAAAATTATGAATAGTGCTTAAATAGTTCAGTGTGTAATAGTTGCATCAAGTGCAAATGACACTTCTAACCTTAATGTTGATGAAATCTAAGGTATTTTTTGAGATGAGAATCCAACAAGAAATTAATGTATTTTTGCTCTATGGTTGGTTGTTATACTGAAATCTTACTGAAAAACCTAATCATGAGAAGCGGGAACAAAAGGATTTATTAAGTGTTCTCATCCGTGACCTCTTCCATTCAGAAGTGCTTTCTTTGCTACACTTCCCAGTGTTTTATCTAATTTAGTCTTAAATAACTTCCCTTTCCATGGGAAAAACATTCTAATTTATATTGTATTTTGCTGTTAAAAGAAATGTTTTCTGACGCTTAGCCTAGGCCACCCTCTTTCCTAAGTTCATCCTGCTCTTCCATTTATTCCCCTTAGAGTCATGCTATGTAATTCCTCTTCCTCCTCCGTGATTTACGCTATCATCATATTTCTCCATTGCTGTCATCCAGCCACCCTAACTGATTTAGTTACTTTTTATTTTTTTTGTGGATGTTGCAATTTTTAGCTTGGGAAGCAAACTTAGCAGGAAAACAAAGACTAATACTGTATTTAAGAGCAACTGAGAATCTCTTTCTAGCCACCCTCCTGTGCCTCTTTTGCTGACTTGCGGTTTCTGGTTTGCCAGGTTAGTAACAAATGGTTCTGCTGAGCTTTTCTGTTAAAGATCACGGTTGCATCTAAGGTGTCTTCCTAGAGCAGAGTTCTTTCTTCTCTTGAATTTATTTTTGTCATATATGAATGTGCATGTGAATATGTATAAAAGCATGTGCACAGTCACGTGGTGATGGTAAAGGGGAAGGTCAGGCTGTTCATCCTGGATTCCCCGTGCTGCAGCGTTGGGGATTCGTGCGCAGCTAGCACAGTGCTGTAGGTTTTTTTGTGGTTAACCAGTCCCATATCCCAGGTATGGGAAATCAAAGACAACCTGCTGCCTGGGTGCATCTTGGTTCTTCTCCTGCTCCCTGGGTTGTGGGCATGGGCCCTCTTGTCAGAAGATACTAGGGGCTAGTTCCACTCGAGTCACGGGCTATTGCTTAAGTCCTTCTTGGAAAATTCACTTCGCTAAGCGTTTTCTTATAAATACTCCTTGTGTGATTGTTTCCTGGAAGCAATTCCCAGAGCAAAGTATCAGTGGGGTAGAAGTATCCCGTTGCTGTAAGGTAGAGTGGAGCTCATATAAGAAAACATGTTATCCAAGTTTAAAAAAAAAAAAAAAAGTAGAAAGTGCTTGTATAATATGTTGAAAATGTGTTACTGGGTAACGTGTGACCTCTGAGAATGGGGCCTGTAGAAAACACTAATATTTTTATTTTTGTTAGGGAAAGAATGGTTAAGCAAAACTGTGATTTGCAGTGGATGTGTAAAGCAACAAAGACTAAGTGGATTGTAAGTAGGCTGTTTAGTTTTCTGATGGTGTGATGGGGGAGGGGAGATATGACTTTCCACTTGTAATGCGTTTTCATTTTTTACGATGCTATGCATTCATATGACGTTTTGTTCTGGTAGCTTGGACTTCTGGTCTAGAAGAAATGCAACAGTTTAAATATGAAGCTGAAGCAAAGGAATCTAAAGAGAATATTTCTGCAGTGGAAAAGAAACCATGGGGCAACATTTTAATTAAAAAGAGGGAAGCAATATACCTGTATCACTGAATTGTAGTAATGGTAGTATTTAAGATAACATAATTTTGCGTGATCTTTTGACACTTTTGGTCTTTCATCTTTTGTCACGCTCAGTTTTATGTCCCCAGAGCTCTGGCCAGCATTCATGATAGTGCATTAGGGACATGTTTCTAAATATCTCATACTTCTGATGCATTTGTATGATAAGATCAATTGTCAGTATGTCCTACATGCCTTCACACTTATAGACAGAACTCTCTTTTAATTTTTTCTTTTTTTTTTATATCTGAGGTGACTGTGCCAAAAATTGTCTTTCAGCCAGTCCCTGAAGAGAAGCAGCAAAGCATTGACTAAAGCTAAAGTGTAAAGAAGCAAGGCTGAGGAAAGATTATCTCTGGTTGTGGGTAAGTAATTACAAATAAATTTAGCTTTCTGAATCTGTCTTTGACACCATAATTGCCAGCCTTTTTAGGGAATAACAAGTTTTCAGTCCTTCTCTATGTTAGTAATAATAAAAAAATCTTTCTTCATCAGCTGTTAAAGACAGGTATGCTAACTCGTATGCTAAGTATCTAACTTTGCTTTCCATATAGAATCCATGCATTTCCTCACTCAAAGACCAAAAAAATCCCCAAGAGACTTAAAATAGGTAGATAATAGTAACAGGTAGGTAGGTAGAAGGTGATAATCTTCTGAAGGACAAATTCTATCATCTTTATATTGGAGTATGTCTGTAGCTTTGAATATAATCGCTTTGAAATCTGTCCAACTACATAAGCAGTAAGTTGCTGTTCAGCGTGAGAAGGGGTGGCAGAATTAGGTTCTCCTTACTTTACAAACCACTTATAATTGAATTGATGCAACTTAGAATCCAGCATAGGATGCTCTGGTGAATGGGGAGTGAGCTCAGTGAGCTTTTGGGAGAGGCAACAGTTATGGCCTTGGAAATGCTGCCATCCCAAATCCAGTCTGTTGTTATGTTCCTGTCCTGATAGAAGAACAGGCTAAAAAGAATGTGTGTCTGTGTCTCTTCATGAATTTTGTGTCTTAGCTGAAACTGGGGTTGAGGGTGGATTGAGATGGGGATGCAGACCTATGAAATGGAGCTGCCAGCTTTCCTGTAGGGATGGGTTTAACATTCTGCAGAAAGGTAGGAAAGAGGAATGGGGGAAGAAATAGCTTGAAGTACCATTCTGGCAAGATTTATAAAAGTCCATCTGTCCTGACTTAAGTATTGCTGTCATTTAGAAATTCTGTCATTAGCTTTTTCAGAGATGCTTCATAGCTTAGGATCAGTTTTGCCCAAAATGTGGTTGGGTTTATTTGTGGGTGTTGTTCTTGTTGGGTTTTTTTTGGGTTGTTTGTTTGTTTGTTTTCCTGGCTTTATACACATGTTGTTTCCTTTGGTTTTTTTTTTTCATGCAGGTGATTTTCATGATTGTTTAACTTTTGCAAGGGATCTTTTTTTTTTTAAATGACCCCTGATCAAGTATGTGTGCAGTATCTAAAATGGGACAAAAACATAAACACAGGAAATTGTCAGCATCCTTGCAGTTTTAATGGTGCTTCTTTTAAATTTTTTTGTGTGTATGATTTCAAAATTGGTTTGACATTCAGGACTGCTCAAGACCTTCATTGAGTGTGTTCTTATTTTTGGGAATATTCATGTAATCTTACTTTATTATTTATTTTGGCTGTAAACATAGGTTTTTTTGGCAACATTTGTTTCTACTTTGACTTTATTACATCAATTACTTTCAGGGTGAAAAACTGTATAGTGCATTATATCAGCTCTTCCCTTGGTAAGATAATATTCTAAAATGGACAGATATGATACTGCACACGTAAAATTATCAGATATTGAAGAGTCAATTAAATATCAGCTCTACGTAGGTTTGTTGAACTTAAAAAAGCTATGTGCTTTTCATGTTGGCATACTAGCATTGTCAAGTTTTATGGAAGGCATTTGTTCTAAACAGATAGAGAGATGTTGCTTGACAAATGTTAGCTTTTTCTTTTTTTGTTTTGCCTTCTGTCCCTCTCCCTCCCTGCACAGGTTGTGTTTCTTATTCCCCCACCCTTCCACCCCAATGTATCTCATTCTGACACTGTTGTTCTATCACCGTTTTCTTGTAGTAGGTTATATTCTTAATACAATATTAATTCTATGAACTGAAATTCTGCTGAATAGATGAAGACTTGAACTAAGTATGTGGAAACACCATGCTTATCCTAGTTTCTTTTATCAGATTCCTTGCTTTTTAAATGCCTTTTTTTTTTTTTTTTTTATAAACACCATTTATAAGACATTGCAGATTTCACCAAATCCTATTTCCTCACCTGATACTAGTTCATTTGACCCCAGTGTTCTCTGACTGCTCTCATTCTGGATCGCGAGTGACGGAGCCTGCTGGCTCTGTGTGGAACTTGATCTTTCAGCATGTTGCAAATTGCAGTTCTACAAATGATTTTGAAGAGAAAAATAAAAACAGTTATGTTTTAATTTTGATTCTCTCAGTACATAATGGATGGGGCATGAACTGAAGATTGTTTTGTCATATGTGACCTTGAGCTATAATAACACTTTATTCTTCATTAATAATAAAGATTTGATTCTTTCATGTTATTGTTTTCTTTTTTTCCCTAACTTGTATAGCGTCTTTCACCTAGTCAATGTGTATATCTTGGCTCAAAATGCTAGGTGAGGGAGTGTTGCCTTTATTATCTAAAGAGTGGACTTAGAAATACTTCTTTGTGTCATAATGTGAGATGTGCATCCTGATCTATGTTCATGTGGTTTTGTTTTTTTCACTGACGCTTGCTCTGGAAGGAAGTGTGATTTCAAGTATCTGGTGCTACAGAAGGGTTCTCTGACATAATTAAAATATATGGCTTTCTCAAGGCCTTTCAAACAAAGGTTTTCTTTTGTTCTCTGTGCTGTGCTTTATCTGGAGTAAGTATGTTAACATTAGCAAGCCTTTTAAGGAGATATTATCTTGTAACATTAAAGATAATAAAGCATGAAGCTGCTTGGGAGCCTGTTATCCTGAGTTGCTGTAAGCCATGGACCCAAATATATCCTATTTTCTATCATTAATGACAAAGAAAAGTTAGTGATACTAGTCTTGTTCTCTTTACTGTAATACTTAATACTCTTAAACTTTTTTTTTAATCCTGTGGTGACAGAACTGGATGGAGACATAATTTAAACCTATATTTTAAGTCATACTTCCCTTGCTTTGCTTGCTACAGAATATCTTGGAACTAGTTCTCCTTTAACAAGTTATAGGAGATGTCAACACGTCTTGAACACCGTAAAGGTAATAGCGTTCAGGCATGATCAAATACAGTGCTACAGGGTGGGTGTGCCTGAATGCATATGAAAAAAAAAAATTAATCGTAGCTGTAAACTTTAAGAGAACCAGAGCATAGTTGTATCAGGAAACTAGAACAGGATTAAGCAAATCTGTTTTAAAATTTGACTTGTATTTATTTGAATAGGCAGAACTTTAAATTGAGGGATTTTATAATAAAATTTCTAATGACTATTTCTCAGCAGAATTATTTATAATTCAGTATCACTTATTGCAGTTAAAGTATGTTTAAGGAAAAAGACTATGCTTTTTTACCCCTAAGCTTTAAACATAGACAATGCATGTCTTTAGCTACAGTTACAGAAAGTATTTCATAGTAGAATATTTGCAAATCGGGTTTTCTGTCTTTTGGTAACCTGTATACATCCATAATTCTAGAATACACAAAGTAAAATTTTTAAGCTTGTTCGTGGAGTTTGGCTTGGCTCTTAATTCTTGTGAGTCTTCTTGAGTACACTTGTTTTCAAAAGAGCAAAGTCAGTCTTTCATCTTGCAGCCCAACAATGTGTTGGAAAACTGATGAGGCAGCACAGAGGCTTGGTAAAGTCATGTGAGGTTTTGAAAAAATATATTATCCATCCACCTGTGGTAAATTTTAGCACTGGCATCAAGGAAATAACACCAGAGTAGTTAATAAATAAATAGAGTAAATAAGTTTGCTAAAAAGACCAGGGTAAAGGAAACAAAACTGAAAGTGTTTAGCGGTGCAATCTTACTTCATTTTTGTTTTACCATTGGAAATTTGTATTGCTGTGAGACCAGCCGTATTGAGACAGATACTGTGATTGTGTGAGACTTGCTGGCAGAGCTGTCTGTATTGTTTGCAGGTCCTGCTGTTTGTGTGCATCCAGCATTTTGTGTAGGTTAAATGGGTTGGAATGAACTGTGTCATTTAGAAACTTGTGGCGAGTTGTTTTTTTTTCCCTCTTACAACACGCCAGTCAATACCACATTCTGTGTAGGCTAGCTGGTTTTTCCTGTCTTTTTTTTTTTTTTTTTTTCTTTTCTGCTTATTAGTATCCACAGCCCATGTGATTTGGGGTGGAATGTAAATGATGATACAGAGTTTCTAAACAGATTTTGTTTGCTATAACATAGTATGTATTTGCAATTCCAGCCTAAGACTTTGGGTTAATGGCTCTTGTGAGATGAAGGGGTCTTCTGCTTCTAAACCCTGTTAACACAACAGCCTAAATCACTAGCACATAAATGGAAGAATAAAGAAACATCTGGTCATTGGTTTCTATTTCACTCAGTCAACAGAAAAGAGCTTCAGCAGTATGGAATCATATCAAAGCAATAAAGGCTTTTGCATTATCTAAAGAAAAAGTATTGGAGTAAATAGAATTTACTTCTTAGTAAATGTGGGTTCCATTTACACATTTCAGAGATAATAGGCCCTTATTAAGGAGAGTGAGCCAACAGCAGTGTTTTAAAGCAGAAGAAAGTCTCTCAAGTGTTTTTCAAGAGCAATATTAGCATCTGGGTAAATTTATAGGAATATTTTTTTACTCGTATCTTAAACAATAGTAGTCTATGTTACTCTGAAGCTATGTCTGTACTCAGTCAACAGCTGAGTTTAGAACCGTTTCTTACAAATCTGTACCCAGTCAAAAAAACGGGCTAGCATCGTTTTTAATCGGATGCCTAAAAGTGACTCTGCAGAAATCTTCTCTGGCAAAGTGAAGCAGAAGAAAGATGGTAGGAATTACAATCATCTGTTTTCTGACACCTCTCTCTTTAGTATTGAACAGGGGTTGAATGAGAATTGGCAAGCAAACTGGGAGATCATTTCACATTTCAATTCTGGATTTCAGGGCTTCATGAGGGATGTTTTTGCATTGCATAGGAATAATATTCTGCTGCTCAGACTCCCTGGTCACAAGGTTCCCAGTGGCTCTGCACAGTCCTCCTTTCCATTGTTTTTGATGTGGTTCTCTAACATGAAATAGAAGGAGGTGCTAAGAGTAGACCTCTTTGGTGATACCTACAAACCTTTTTGAACTTGAGTAGGGTGGATTTGATCAAAGAAAATGCCTTTTCCAACAGGAAATGCTTGAAATCTTACAGTGTACAGTAATGAGGATGTAAGATGGCCAACCATGCAGCATTGCATACACAAGTTTTATTGAAACTATATCTAAACACCATTTTTCATTTAAGCTTGTGTCTGTATAAACATGATGTGAAGTTTTAGGCATAGGCACTATTTCTCTTGTTGTAAGCTGACAACTTCTGTTTTCATTTAACTGACTCTTGATTCTTGAACAGAAGAGATTATTTTTTATTATTTAATTTCTTATGGAATGCTTGTTAGATTTAAGATATTTTTTTATGCGATGGCTAATAGCAGTGGTCCGTATATCGGATTCCCAAATAAAGATTTTACTGCAACTCCTGTCCAGCTCTGCTTTAAATGAATGAGAGCCTTTAGGCTGATCTGAATGGACATCTGCTGAAACCCTAATTACAAAGAGACAGAACTGAGCATTTGTGCAGCACTGGGAGCTGAGTTTTGTGGTGCTGAAATTAAATTCTCATTTTTAATACAAACATTTAGTGAAAAATAGGATGTGAAAATGCATTGATAACAAGAATTGAATCAAAGGCTATTCAGATAGGTTTCATAAATGTAATGTCCAGTTTGCTGAAGTTGTTCGACAATTGTGACATTGCATTTCAAATATAATTAAAAATAGATCATTATTTGATCTGAACATTCATTCTTTATTTCTTTGACTTTAGAGTACTTCAGTTAATTTTTCTGTTAATCTTAGGAAGCCTTTTAAATTTAGTGCTCTATTTCCACTGCATTGGACTGACATTTTCTATGCTCAAGTATGGCAATATATTGCTGCAATGGTGATCAATGTGGCATATAAATAAATTTATAATGGGGGTAAACCTGTCTGTGAAAGAAATAGCTGAAATCTTTTAAAGCTATTGATGTAACAATAATAGTAGTAGTATGTTTTCCTTCAAAGCCTGGAGTAGCCTCCAATATAGCTTTATGGAAAAGGTTACTTAATTGTATGTAATGTAGTCAACTGTCAAATAATTAATTTAAAATTTAGATCTGAGGGGAGATACAAAATCTGTAGACTTATATGGAGTCCTTTTCACTTTCACGCTGTTGGAGTGCTTTTGATAAAGAAGAAAGAGGATGGAGTAGCAGCTAGCTCTCTGGAACTGATCCAGAGCTCATTGAATTAAATGGGAATTTTTTTCATTAACTTTGATCATCCTTGGATTGAACCTGTATGCATATGATTTAATTAGTAGCAAGCTTGGGAAGTGCTGGTATGTTGCCTTTTCTAGTGTTTTACCTATGGAGATAGTAATTACATAAACTAATATATTTGTATATCTATCATACTGCAAGTGCAGAAATACCTACTGTTGGCTTGTCTAGTGCTGGACCTTCATTTACATGACATTTTTCTCCTAAACCTCTTTTTTTTTTTTTCTTGCCAGTTATAACATCATATCTGATGATATTATATTGCACATAGAACAAATCTATTTCTATGTCATCAGAAATATTTTTATACTGAAAAAGGGAACATATTGTAACTTTATTGTATATGTAATTATTGATGATATCCAAAAGATAAGTTATATTTAACATTAAGAGTTAAAAATGCAAACTTGGCAGGTTGTCTTCACCTGAGAGTAAAAAGGAGAGAGCAAAAAGGAGGTTCTCTAATGTCAAATGTTTAGTTGTTCAATAAAGTATGTTTTCATCATGGATCATGTTGAAGGTATTTGTTATAACGCTGTCTTTTTTTTCTTTTTTTTCTTTTTTAAATTGTGTAAAGTGGTGTAGCTTCATGTTGGGAGGTGCTTTTACATTTTATGTGAGTTTGAGGGCCAACCAGAGGAAACCTCCCTGCATAAAAGCGAGTTTGCAGCAGGTTTTTAGGCAAAGCTGTTGCACAGTCATTGTTCAGAAAAGCCAAATGTATCATCTGAGCATTTGAAAGGTTTTTACCCTCAGCCAGATTTCTATCACATTAATCCAAGATGTGTTGTACCTCATTAGGTGAGCTGCCCCGATGCCTTAGCTGTGGCAATTTGTGAAGTTAAGATACTGTTTGGGGTGGACGAGGAAAGGTGGTGGGACCTGGCTGTGGGTATTGACACTGAACACAGAGATCCCATGTAGATGTGTCCCGTGTTTGCTTTGCAAATATTGGCAGACCCTGTTGTGAGTCTGAATGATTTATGGCCTAAGAGTTCATGAAAGCTACCAGGCTTCTTATGTATTAGTAGCATAAATAGGAACAGTAGGTATAAATACCAAAGTAGAAAGTGGGGTGTTAGCTTATAGGCCTTTTTCAATTTAGCAGTCATGTAACTGGCCATAAATCTGCTGCTTGTGTTTGCTTGTACTTTTGATAATTTGCACCCACTTTTTAGCACAATAAATAGGGATTCTGTAAGGTATCCATTGCATACCTGTCAATGAAAACTAACCTGAAAAAATATGTCTGTGTCAGTCAAAAAATAGTAAAAAGAACCTGGATTTTTTTTTCAGGCGTATTAAGAATTACTGAAGCAACATTAAATATTATTCCAACAAGATGCTGAGGTTTTAGGTGGTATTTTCTCTGCTGCTTTACAAGAAAAAAAGATTCCGTACCAACTGCAACATAGCACAGAACATATGCTACTTTTGAGGCAGACATTACCTTCTTAAATAAGCACAACGTCTGCTCAGGCTATGCTGATGTGTGATTGTATATCATCTACAATGTTTTTGGGGGACATGTATTACAAGAATATCTCTGTATACTTTAGGGAGTGATCCAGACCTTGGAAAAGGAATGGAGTAGGTGATCTAAGTAGTTATTTTTTTGCCTCTAGCTGCTGATTGATGAGCTTACATTGCTACTTCTGCATTTGCATTTGAGAAGGGACCTAGGTAAGCAAATGATTTTTCTCACTTTGTTTCTCAAAAAATTAGTAACTTCTTTTAGAGGAACTATATTTTTAAGGTACAAATCTGAGAAACAGGGGAATGAAAACATATACATGGTCTACTTTTTTGGTGTCAGATGGGAATAAAAGCAGAAAAGTATTGTTTAATATATTATTTAATGCGTTATGAAGCAAGATATCATCTTGCTTGTTATGTATCCTGAAACAACATAGGTAAATGATAAGTGTATTATTGTACATGTTGGGAAAACTACCTTTGCTTTGTCACAAACCTGTTGTTCAATGACTGCCACAAAATTTTTAAAGATACAATTAGAGAATAGTAATCTGAACTCTACTGATTAGGTACTGGGTTTTGGTTTCTTGTGTTAGAATATGTCACAGTGACTAGTTCTTCTGCCCAGGATCACCTACAGAGAAATGTGCGTTCTGTGTTGCACAGCCCCTCTGGCACATGTACTTTAACTCTACAAAGTCTCTCTTGTAATCCCTATCCATCTACAGTGAAATGCAATGACAGCTTGTTTCTGATTTCTGGATGTTAATGAATCTATTCACACTTAAACGTGTGGCACCCTGGTGAAAGCAGTGAGTATCCTGGATCAGTGATGTGAAAGAAGTGAAATGGATGTACGTAAGTGTAATATCTGCCCCCAGTCACAGATCGCCTTTGTATTCTTTAGCAATAACCTTTATGAGTGAGAGTAGGCTAAAGTTGTATCACTACTGAGAACCAGAGTGCTACTTTCACTTAAGCTGTTGCTGAGTGCTATGTTTTGCCGTCACGTTGGGTTGAGTTTAATATTATTCTTAAAAATTTTGGTTTTAATCATAGATTCCTAAGGAAATGAGGACTGTAAGGTGGTATTTGTACATCTGCTGTCAGCCCTCCTTTTTCCACTTTTCTTCAGTCAAATTTCACAAGAAGTGTCCAGATCACCAGATGTAGAAAGTTTCAGGTGGTGTGTGAGAATAAAGGACTACTTAAAGGAGAGAGACCCTGTTAATGTCTCAGCTAAAGCAGAGGTAGCAGGATGAATTTGTTCCTTGCTACTGAATCTGCAAATGAGCTTTGCTTCCAGAAACACAAGAAATAGTTCTGCTGGTTCTGCTGCTTGCAAAAGAATCTTACTCTAAACTGCATTCCCTGTGGATGTTCTATTGACTGACAAACCTTACAGATGTGCAAAAGAGAATAGTGCTGTCTGAAATATTTTTAAAAAATTGAGAATGGATGCTTTATGCTAAAGAAAGAAGAATATTTTAGAAGAATAGTGTGTCTACAGGAGAAGGCTTGAGACAGAAGAAGCTATTTTTCCCAGTCTTGGAATTTCATAGAAATTATAGTCAATTGAAAATGTAAGCTGTTAGATTGCTGCAGAGGGAGGAGGCTGCTTAGACAGTAAATCTTACACTAACACATCTACTTCTTTTAAAGCTGTCAGCATGTTGCCATCATCTGGAAAGGTACACAATAGCTGTCATAAACGTACCAACTTTCCTCCTCAAATGAACATCTCCATTGGTGATGTATGAGATCTTAAATGTATTGTTTTTAAATGAAAGCTGTTCTCATTTTGTGGTGTTAACCCCCTTGCTACAATTAAATTCTGAAGTAGAAATATTCTAGGTGTTTGGAATATAAATCCAAAACTAAGAAAAATCATTTTACAAACAGAAGCCCAAGAAATCAATTAATCTTTGACTTTTTTTTTTTTTTTTAATAAATGCTGGTTGTTTGCTTCACTATAGAAATCATGGTATTTTCTTCCAGCATATGTTTTTTTTTTTTTCCTCAGTGCTGTGGATAAGCAGCTCTGCTGGAGAATTTTGTCATTTTCACCTTAGAGTTGCAAATTTCGTCAGTATATTGTGTTGGTAGCTAGATGCAGAAAGAAAATCAAAGGCTGGGCATTTGTAGTACATCATGCACTTCAGGTCAGGTGTAGACAAGATAGATAGTAACTGGGGTTTCTAGGACCTAAGAACTGAATGTATGAATGTGAGATTTCTCTTTCTGTGACTTGTCAAGATACTTGTGCACCTTTGAATCTTTCCCAGGTTTTGCACATGTAGTGTGCATTCTCCCTTTTTGAAAATATGAGTTAGCTCAATTCTAGGTTTGGTTTTGTGTGTTAGCAAGCAAGTGTGTTTTGCGGGTCTTTCTGTATGAGGAACCCATTGGAGAGAGCATTAATCCTCATGTGTCCTCATGTAATCTCATGTATCCTGAGAGCGCGGTTCAACAAAAACTCCTTTCCTTATACTGCTCATTTGCTTAGCCCTGCAGTTTTGGGAGGGTGTTTAAAACTCCATTTCTCTAATCTTTCACTTGTACTGAAAAAGCTGCTCCTTTGTGGTACTCATCACCAGTGAGAGGAAGCCATAAGTAACAGCAATAGTTAATTACCCATTTTTGAGAATTGGAGGTATTCATTTTTCCCATAACAGGGGAAATTAACGCAATTCCAAAACATGGTGGAGAAATGCAACTCTAACTATTTTTTTGTATCTCTTTCTCATTGCTTCTATTAAAGCATTTTTGAGCAGTGGCAATATCCCAATACATGCTTGAACAATTAATATAGTGGGCCATCTGATGCCAATTTGATTGCCTGAGCACCGTAGTACATGGAAAAATCTATCTCTATGCAACTTAAAGTGATTTGACAAAGGAGGATGTATTTTTCCGGTCCCCATTCCCCATGTGTGTACTTGCAGAAACACACACACACACACACCTGTCATTGCAACAGCCTGCCTTTTTGAGATCATGCCTCAAGTGCACGTGGTCAAGCCAGAATCTGGACTTAGGTGACCTTATTCTGTTACTGGAAATATTCAAAACAATTTGATTAAAAAAAAAAAAAATGAATGTTAGTGTTTTCAAATTGAATTGCTTTTTGCTTTCCATTGCTTGAAATATGAGGTACTGTATAAAAAATAAGACAAGCTAGTAGTATTTTTACAGGCTCTCCTTCAAGATGCTGGTCTGCCAAACATATCTTAGGTAATATATTTACATCATGAAATGGTGTCTTATTATACTTCACTCTTAAAATGTAATATCATGTAGTACCTAAGATTTGCAGCTGTCAAACTGTATCCATTTAGAGCACCACTGACGATGATTTATAAAGATCTCATCACCAGATGTGAATACAAAATTCTTAGAAAACTGGGGTGATATTTTCTACTGACGATTGCTAATAGAACTTCCCTTCTGATGGCCTGGCCAGCACCTTTTGATATTTATAACCTGTGATTTGCATTTGGAACTAGGCTCTCTAGTTTTTTCCCCTCATAGGAAGTTGGAGCATAAACAGAGCAATGTGTGAGACGTCCTTTCTGTCGAAAGCTGTTTATGGTAATTCTTAAGCGTTCTCTGTTAATCATGAACTAAAATCCTAGATATCCTAGATACAAATAAACTACACCCTGGGGAATGAATGTGCACCAGGCACTGATGACTGCAAAGTAATGCAATTTCATCTCATAGTCGTTGTCATCATCATCTCTTATATAAGGTAATAAATAATACAAATAATTTAAAAAAGTTGATTCTTGAATATTCAGAGGCTGTGGGCTGACCATTTCAGCTAAGACAGCTTTCTGCTATTGCTTAGTAGCAACAGGCTGTCTTACAAGTGGCATAAAAAACTGAAAACCTCCTTTTCTTGGCTTCTTTAGATGCTATAGAAAAAGATAGAGAGTAAAGGCATGAAGTAAACCTAATACTTGTTGATTGTTGCAAGAAAAAAATGTGCTATTTATTTTCTCAATGAAATGCTGAGTACTCCAAGATGAGATTAACTCAACAGAGGAATGCAAAACCTTTCCTACAATGAGCAACTTTACCCAGATGACTTATTTGCTGAAAATAATTAAGGATGTCTGGATAGCTGAAAACTTTCATCTACTGTGCACCAGAAGGAGCATCTGGTTTGTTTTGCTCATTTGTTTGCTTTGCTTATAGAAGTTTCCTCATTTTCCAAGCCAGCCAGGAAAACCAGCAGAATTATTTAAACAAAATTCCCTCTAGCAAGCTATGATAAGGCCAAATAATTAGATTCATACCCTTAGAGTGGATACACAGAACAGCTTATAAACAAAACCATCTTCCCCCGATTCAGCTGACACAAGTTATTTTCTGGTATAGGAGGGCAGAGAACAGAGTTCACCTGTCTGGTTGCACTGTAGTGCTGGTTGCTCTTTGCCACCCCTAGGACCGTTGTCCTAGAAAGGCTGGTGTTCCTGAGGCAGAGTGGGAGCTGAAAGAACCTGGTGCCAGCACCAGCAAAGATTTCATGCATTTAATTTGTTCTTCCAATGTGGCTAAAATAATTCCATTACAGATGTCTACTCTTTTAGAAAGAAATCTTTTTAAGCAGGCAAATGTGGTACTTGTAGAGCCATTTTACACAAAATACCTGTGTTTGTGGGTAGAAATAAGCCAAAATGAGCTTATTTAAAAAAAAAAAAAAAAAACAGAAAACAAACCCAAACCCTCAGCGATACATAACAAAACTGATGTTCTGTACTTATTGTGTCATTGATTCCCTGTTGATTCTTCTGTTTATGTGAAAGTAGTACTTTTTTCAAACTACTGGCCCTTCAGGCTCTAATGTAGATATTTAAATTGGAATAGATTCTTTTGCCAGTTGTACTTCTATAAATTATGGTTTCCAGAAGCATAATTGTTATGGGTGGGCTAGTTACCAAGCTCTTTATTTTCTGGGAGGCTGGCACAGACTGTTAAGTCTGCTAACCTGGATGGAAAGGATAGGGAAGAAAAACACTGCTTTTGCATTGTGATGAACAGGTACCGGAGAATTCTGGATATATTTGAGATAAAGATCTGTTGAACAAAGCTGTAACAATTTATGGTCACTGTGTAGAGTAAAATTTCATGTCTAAGAGAGCTCCTAAGAGATCAAAACCTGAACCTGCTTCCACTGAGACAAATAGAAATGTTTCTTCATAAGAAGATTTTTGAGCCCAAATTCTAAAATACTGAAATATTTTCAGGTCTGGGTAGAGTAATTCTTGCCAGCTAGCTGTATTTTATGAAACATGAATGCAAGGTAGATTAGAAAAGTACAATGCAGTGTAAAATTAAGTCCTGGAGAATTGATTCTTGAAGTTTTGTTGCTGCCATGTTTCAGCATTTTCTTTAAAGAGCAGATGTGCTTTGTTGTGGGGTGTTGTTTGGGGTTTGGTTTTTGTGTTGTGTGGTGTGGTTTTTTTTTGGTTTTTTTGTTTTTTTTTTTTTAATTTTTAACAAAGTGAACTGGTTTTGAAGGTTAAAGTTTAGGAATATATCTGCTTGGGTGACTACAATTTCTTCTTTAATAAATTACGTGTTATGCACGCTAGAGGTAGGATGCCGTGCTCTGGGATGAATCAGGTCCCCACAAGACCATTATAAAAGGATGTGAAATGGTCTCAGTGAGCTGTGTAACTACCAGTTACGGTTGTGCTTTTTTTCATTTCATAATGAGAACAATTTAATGCTTGATAAAATGAGAAAATGTGTTGTATCTTTAAATAATTTTTGGTTTGTACTGTTCTCGGAGGTATGAGGAGATGCCTTCCACAGTGGGTGCAAAGCCATATCCAAGGCCTTTTAGAAATGATTTGGCTGTGGGCATTAGCTGCCTGTTCTTGTAGCATGGGCAAGATCTGTCTACAACAGCAATGTACCGTACTTATACCATATTGAAACACATTTTAATAATACATGTTTTAAAAATAAAATGCCGTAAACTAAAGGAGGAACTAGATGCAATATTTTGCTACTAACACTGGATGATTAACGTTATAGGAGCGTTAAATTTTCTCCTGATGCATTTTTCTAATAGTTAAAATTTGAGGATGTCCGTTGTGCATGCAAGTTCTCAGTGATGCAGGCTAGACTCCAACTGTTTCATAAAAATATTTATTTAAAAAAACCAAACAGCTGTTTTTATTTGACTAGAAAGGGGATACTATGCAAATAATGCTATAGTTAAAAATGTGTAACCTGACCTCAAGAGTTTATTTGCTTTGGTGAAAGGCTTTGTTCGTTTGGATTTAAACAGAATCTTCACTTTGGCGTTGTATCTGAGAGTTCCCACTCTTAAACCACATTATTTCAAAAAGTGTGGGCCAGTTCACAGATGAACCAAACCATGTTAGCTGCTTTTTATTACTTGGCTGTGGGTTGATGGTAATGGAGGGAATACAAAACAGTGGGAATAATGTGCACGGCTACAGTGATTTTGTGACCTTTTGTGATTCAGCTGGAAGAGGCTGGTTTCGCAACTGGTACTTGGTAAAGGTGCTTGAGACTTAAAGAACCAAGTGTCTTGCTTCAGTCCCATGAACAGTTGGCCAGACTTTTTGTAGCTCTAGTTGAAATAGAAAATCTTGAAGACAACCAAGTTTAAAGAAATTTACAGAATCAATTTTGATTTTGAAGAAAGGAATTTCCTGTCTGTTCGTTAAATTGAACAGACAAATAAGCTTTCAGTGGTGCATAGCTTTTTTATGTTGAGCCCAGTGAAATGTCTGTTTTCTTCATTTTAATATGGGTGATTTTTAAAACTGCTGTTTGGAAGTTTTAAAAAAAATCTCTTCTGTAATTGTGAAAGGAACTCTGGCCACTTGCATACAGACATATACAGAACTTCTGACTGTGTCTGCTCATATTTTGCTATTTGTATTTCATCAAAAGTGCTTTTTGTTATGCTTTTTTTTCTCTTCATACATGTTTATCTAAGCATATTTAAAGTTTAATTCTACCACATTTTTGGCATATGAAAAGCAAAATTTAGCATGAAACATTTATGCACGAGTCCTGGCGTAGAGGAAACTAAAGCGGTATGATAAGTTCATATTTGCAAAGATGGTTTTGAATGTATAAAGGTCTGCCCTGTTCTGGATAACTTTATGTGAATCCAGGTAGTTTTATGAGACTGAATTGCTTTTATTGAGGAGGTAGAATTGATGATGTTAAACAGAACAGGTGGGTTTTTTCAGCTGCATATGTCATCTATGAAAAAAATAAATACATCTCTGAATCAGAAGGTCAGGTTGGAAATACCTCAGTCTGGGAAAGCTTGAATTTCTGCTCCAAACTCTTATGCCTTCATTCATTGGGAAAACAATGTTAGTGCTAGAGAAGAGTCATTTTACTTTCAAACTCATGAAGGCAAACAAACCCGTATGCTTTAGTTTTCTCTTCAATTACTTTGTGTAGTGGTACTTTCAGGGATGTGACCATTCCTCGTTCCAGCCTTTGCCAGCTCTGAACTCCTTTCTCAATCTACATTTAGAATCAGCAGAAAGATGATACTTTTCACCCCTTGGCAAGGCCAGCAGAGAAGGTAAATTGAGCTTGTACTGTGGTTCTAGTACTTCTTTTTGAATGGAGATACTTTGCACTGCTGTTACTAACTTTTCAAGCTCTGAACTGCCCTACCCCCCATTTACAGCGCTGCCATCAGTCCATTCAGTTGGCCAGCAATACTTTTCTAAAGGCATTTTGAAGGCAGGGATAGCTACAAAGCTTTTGCTTATCTAAAAGGAAGTTGTTGGAGCTGTTCTTGTGAATTCTTACATCTACTGACGTGCTGCGTACTTCCAAGGGTCTTCCTAAAGCATTATTGTGTTCATGGCAAGTAGTTGTTAAGCCATGTAAGACCCAAATAAATATTTTTAAAAAACAGGTCTGCTGAAAGCATCTGAGTAGTGCTGAGAGGATTGTGTTCTTCTATATTTTTTCTAGTAATGGATATTTATTAGGGTGAGCAGATGGGCACTACTCATTTTTGGCATTCATTGATAAGCCTGCTACCTTTCCAGGTGGCTCAACAAAAATGATAACACTGTGGCACTGCTCCCATTTTATTTTTATTCCTCTCAGACTAGTTAGTCACCTGCCTCTGTTCTCCTCATTTAGAGCCATCTGCTGGATTTTTTTGCTTCTGTTTTTCAGTTGTTCCCTATTCTAAAGTCACCAAGGGATCTCCCAATAGGGGCTGATGCAAAGTCTTAGCATGTTTGCTGAGTATTGGGCTCAAGAATATCTTCTTTTGTTACGTTCTTTGTAGCAAGCTTACAAGTTTTATTTTCCCCAGCCTGTCCTTATGAAATAATGGATTACTAAATTATGCTTATCCTTAGTGGACTACTCTACCACTTTCCATTATTAATGTAGTGGTTCTCTTACTTTTTTATTTTGAAATATGAAAAGAATGAAGGGCAAGTGAGAATCCATCTCTGTTGCATTTGTTCTCGTCACAAGAGAATAGAACAGAAATTTGTCATGCAACTTATTAAAACACAAGCTTTATCTATATAAAAATACATTTAAAAATTTTAATCAACAATTTATTTCTTCTCTGAAGAGATGAGGTAGGGAACATGCTTCTAAAATGGAAAGCCTTTTATTGTGAGTGTGTGAGACTGTCTAGACTGAGTTAGAGCTAACTACGTAGGACTAACCCACACCTGTCCTGAGTACACATCTCTGAAGTAGGCCAGTACCTTCTTTTTCCTGCTTGCTCACTATCTCCTCATTTGGGTATTTTCATTACGATAAATGTGCTGCATTTTCTTTTGAATGTAATACGCAGTCTTCCTGCATATTAGATTGAAATGAGTTTTAAAACCTGGTTGGATTTGAGAATGGGATCGGCAAAAGGCTTATACTTGATACCAGACCAAACAACTTCTCTGGCTGAAGGGCCAGGCCACTGTTTCACAGCTCTGTTCCCCTTTGATTTCCTGCTCTTCTTTGGAAACTCATCCTGCTTACCTTGCCTTGGAGGGCAAAGCTGCTTCGGTGTGGGTGGGGAGTGGGAAATTCCCTGCACTTTTCCCCCGAGACCCTGGAGGGTAATGTGGTACATGCAGGTCATGACTTCTATGTTGTCTTTTTTTGAGTATGTAGTCAGTATTTGGCAGAGAGCCACACTCTCTTCCACCCGTCTTTCTGTTGAGTCCAGCCTTGCTACTTGGTGGATCCTATTGAAATCAGTTGACATTCTTGTGGAGTGAGGAGCTGTTGTTTGGTGTGTATAAAACTGCTCTGGTGGGAACCACAGAGATGAACTCATAAGCAGTACTTGTAAATAGCTTCGGAGAGAGATCAGCTTCCCGGTCCCTTTGAAGAGCCAGTACTGAGCTAATGGACCTTGTTCCCGCGTTTCCATTGTGGTGCAAATTTTATTCTCTAATATGTTGTTAAAACTGCTATAGGCAACACTAGAAGAAAAGTCAATATAGATAAACACACAGCTTAATGTTAAATGTTTAAGTACATATTATGTGTGGCCACAGGTATAAGAAAAACTTAGAAATTTGATCGTACTGAACTCAGAATTGTTTGTTACTTGCTAGTCATTAAGATTATTGTGTCATGTTGCGCTTAAGGTTTTTGAGCACTGATATAACTGATCTTACTGCCTAATGGCAGTACCATAAAGAGTATGCAGTTTGCGTTTCAGTTCCAATTACTTTCTTGAATGTTTACTAGAAAAAAATAGAAATGTTTTTCCTTGGAGACAGCTGGGAAGTCTTTTCCTCCTTTCCCCTCCAGACATTGTATTGCCAGCGCATCCTTTGGCAGCTCTTGCTCCCAGCTGCTTCTATTGGGACACTGAATATTAGCAGATCTTTCTCATTTCTTGGCCTGCCCCTGACCTTTTTTCCCTGCCTCTTCTTAGTTTTGTGATTTCCCCCTATGCTGTACTGTATTTTGCTCCATGTAGCTGTTGAAAGAGTTTCTCTTGCCACCAGCCGTTTATTGAAGGAAATGTGTGAGCACCCCATTGTCCTCATTATGGACATTATGGATTAATGGACGTCTATTACGTCTATTCTTACTCTGCTGTTTCAATAAATAGCTATTGTTAGTGGTACAGAAAGGCTAGAGATAAATGACAGATGATAGACTTGAAGACATAAAGAATGAAGTTCTACATATAAGGATTTTTTGTTTTGTTTGTGTAAGGTTATATAGCTTATTTTTCTGAGTGGTAGTGTAATATCTATTCTGGGATGTATACTAATAATAGATTATTGTAATCAGTTCAATCAGCAATGGCTTGAGACCACTGGCTTGAGAACTGATGTAATATACAGTGATAAAGCTACTGGGTAATCAAGAGTGAAATTTACAGATATTTACATATATTTACATTTTTACAGAGTTCTTACTGTGTTCTTGCAACTTTCCTGTGTGCCAGTTTGCCTCTGGTGAATGGCATATTTTATCCATGGCTTTGAACTTTTAGTAACTGTTTTGTTTTCCTCTGCACAATTATTCTGTTTGACTTTGCATTTCTGTAATACTGAGCTTTAAACTACAGTGAGCAGATTGAAGTGATCATAGCAGTAGTTTGTCATTTATGATGGAGAACCATGTCAAGATAGTCGAATTTAGTTTGACCTCAATGATTTTTTCCCCCTCTAAATGTCAGTACAAAAAAAAAAGTCTTGATGTTTTCAGAAGGAATTTCTATACAAAAGGGAGTCAACCTAGATATCTGTGTTTTAACACTGATGATCTGGACCAGTAAGCAGTGATATGTATTCCATTTGTGTCAGTCAGAACTACTTGTGCTACGTATGTTTTCATCACTGGAGTCCATACTGGTTTTATTTCAGTAGTTCAAGTCCCCAGTCTCAAGTTTAAGCAGCATACCTTGTATGGAAAGGTTTGGAGTCACTTTCTGTGGTTTTCCGCTAACCTCTGTAATGAGGCAGCACTCAAGTCACAGAATGAATTGGTAAAAAAAACAATTAGATTTTAATGCAAAAAACTCTAAATGAATGTGACAGCTGAGGACCACGTGTTTCTCATCCTACTTCATTTCTCACAATTCATTTTCTATTCCAAGTCAAACCTGTAGAGAAACCTGCCTAGTGGATATAAAATAGGCCATCTTCTTGAAGAAGATGGAAAGTGTAGACCCCGAAGCAATGACTGGTAATGGGTTTGTCCTTTCCATTTTAAATCACAGTACAAATGGCCCAGTATCTAATACAAGGCATACATAGTGAATTATTTCCTTGAGTCATGATTGACATATGTAACTAATAACACTGAGGCATTCCTACATTCGTTTATTTAATAATATAGAAATAAAAGTGCTTTAAGAGAGTAATAAAACAAAATGGTTGAAGTGTAGATACAACCAAAATGCTTTCTGATTGAGCATTTTTAACAGTTTTCGTGGCAAAACTTGCCTCAAATGAGGCAAATGAACCCTTCAAATTGAGGCAAATTTGAAAGAGAATGTCTGTCAGTTCTTAATCTCCCATGCTGCTGTTGCACATCTTTATTTATGTTTAAAGTATTCTCCTTTACTGCTGATCTTCTACTTGATGCTTTTTTAAGCAACTGGGCTCAATTCTACTGTCAGTTAAACCAGTATAGCTACATGAAGCATCTGACCCAAAGGTCAGTGTTCTGTCTTTTGCTCTCATAAAGAACTGAGATACTGGTGTTATCATCTGCAGAACAACTGCAGCATGGTGGAGAGGGCATGGCATGCTAATGTGGGAGATCTTTGAATAAAAGTTGTGTCCTTTTGAAAAGGAGAGGTGAAAATAATAATAAATAAATAAATGACTACTACATATTTTAGAACCTCACCCTGCTTGGAAATTCACCATATGGAAGGTCATCTAAAGAGGAGGTAAGTATAGAGGGAAATGCAGGTGAACGTTCAGTTCTACAGATCCGTAAAATATATGGTTTTTTCCTCCTTGTTCTTGTTTTCAATATGAAATAGCAAAGTTCAACCATACTGATTTGAAAGTAGGAAGAAGCATTATATTGTCTACGTTGACAGTGTGAGTGAAGAGGTCAGAGGGATTTAATCTGTTTTTTCCAGTAGCTTCTGGCTAGGGCAGGGCAAACCTTTCAGAAAGGTGTTCAGTCTCAGTGTAAATACTTCACTTAATGGAAGCTATATCACACATGATCCCAGGTAATTTCGAAGAGAAAAGAGACTGGCTAGTAGCGTTCCTCAGTCAACTAGAGAAAAGCATAAATGAGTAACAGCTTGTAATCAAATTATATATATATATATATATATATATAATCTGTGTGTGTGTATGCACACATATGTAAATAGCACTGACGTGAATGATAATCCACTGCAGCAAATTTGTTACCAGCTCCTAGATCTGTTTCAAATCTGTTTCAAATCACAGCCTGTTGATAGACTGGGGAACAATTCTGCCTCAACCCTGTTCCATACCCCAATTTTACCTAAACTAGTGTTTTTGCTTTCCAGATGTGTCCCTTTCCACAGTATGTGTGGCTTGGGCTTTTCTCAGCTTTTCTTCTTTCTGCACAGATGTTGAAAGGGATCAGAGTACTCCTATATATTCAAACCAATATTAGAAACCATACTTGTTTCATTTGCAAGAAACGTAAACATAATTTAATTGTGTTTCCTATTGGCAGAGCTTGCTCTTTAATTCATGTGTGGTAAAGCTAATTAAATTATATGCCAATAGTTTCAAACCATGATTTATTTTTCTATGTGTTTGAAATGAAACTTTTATGTTGGTGGTTGCAATTGCCAGCCACCTTTGTTGTTCTGGGCTTGGAAAATTACAAATTCACATTTCTAAGCTTCTTCCATAAGGAAAGTATGTTTATAAAATGAAAGGTTGGGTTCTGCTCTCATCCTCCCATTCCAGAAGCTGGAGACATTAAGTAGAATGTCAAGTAAAATGAGACACTATAAAAATGTGATAATGAAAGGATAGGCATGGATAGAGACCTCTACTTTATTATATTTTTTTTTTTATTCTGTTTTCTGAATTGGGAGGAGAGCCTTTAGAGATGAGTAGTTTTCCTGTCTGTGCATCATTAAAATAGTCTCAAAAAACAGGAAGAGACAAACTTACTTCTACATACCTGTCTTCTAACTGTTTGGGATTTTTTTAGGGGTGATGAAAAAATACCTCCAATGAAGACAACGTGCATTTATATTTTTTCCCCTCCAGATAACACAGTGAAGCACTCGTCTCTCTCCCAAGTGTAAACAAAAAAAATCAGCAACAAAATTCAGCTAGTTATCTTTTTTTGTTGTTGTTTAAAATCTCTATAGTTATTCCATTTTTATGCCAGTACGTATCCTGGTTTGGGGTAGAGCGGGGCCAACTCTCTGCTCAGAGAGAGATGCTCTTGCTTATCCTTGTTGCCGTGGCAACCAGGGGCAGCTGATTGGGTTGTTTACCCTATGGAGGGGTCTCACCTGTGGGGAGGGGTGGGCAGGTCAGGTGACCCGAACTGACCAATGGGGTGTTCCATCCCATCTGCCAGGAACACTATAAAATCTGAGGGTTGAAAGGGTTCAAGTTGGCTCCTCTTCAAGAGCTCTTCTTTGGTGGCTCTCTTTCTTTGGTCCCTGAGGAAGACTCTGTCAGTTTGTCTGCCTTCAATCCCTACTGGAGCGTTCTGGAATCCAGTTCCCATTCATCATTGAGACCAGTCTGGCACTTATCCAGTGCCCGCCACTAACATCTCCCTAGGAGCTTGATATGGTTTTGTATATATTATATCTATTTCATTATTTCTTTTTTTAAATTTTATTATTACTATATCATTAAAGTAGTTCAGTTTT
Organism: Limnodromus scolopaceus; assembly: GCA_028565335.1. NCBI lineage: Eukaryota > Metazoa > Chordata > Aves > Charadriiformes > Scolopacidae > Limnodromus > Limnodromus scolopaceus. The sequence goes on along the minus strand of JAOXNO010000013.1, from coordinate 70,539,021 downwards.
TTCCTAAACTCGTAAATCTCTTCCTCTCTTTTCTTCCTCTCCTTGGAGCAAGAGCTGGGAGTGAGCATTTGTCACCTTGTCATTGGCCAACTCTGCCAAACCACGACAGTACGTTACCAGGTTTTGTTGCTTCTAAAACTTTACAGACTCTTTGAAGTAATCAGTACAAGTTTAGGGGACACGTGCGAAGCTACTTAAATGTGTGAATTATGGTGGAAGGCACTTCTATTAAAGTTTATGGTGTGTAGATAAAAGCTTGTAAGATTTTCAATTAACTTGAAGGATTAAAGCATTACAGCTATTGTTCCTGCCTTGTGGGAGGTGATGACATGGTAACCTGCTCATGGGTAGTATTTAAGAAGGAAAATTGTTCTGTTTTCATAATACTTTGGGAGTGAAATTACTAGTTACTTTTAGTTTTTTGATAGGCTCCTAAATAAAGAGAAGAACGATAATTAACTAGACCTGCATAAGGACTACTGCAATAAATAGAGATAAGTTTGACACTGGAAAATAGATGTACCAAAATAATACTTATTCTGGTTGATCGTCCATGCAGTATGCATTAGAGGTTAATCTGAGGCCAAAAACCCAGAAGGATTAAATCTTTGGGTACTATGTGACAATGAGGCAAGAACAGTATTGTGGTTTTGTTCTGGTATTTAATTTTCTGGGTTTTTTGGGGTTTTTTTTTTTCATATTTTTTTCCCCTTAAAGCTAGTTCAATGCGTTGTGTGTCAGAGAGAAGCTTCTCCAGGGAGTGATTCAGAGCAGGTGCCTCAAGTGAAAAAAATCTTCTATTTAGTTGATAGAAGGAAAACTTTGGTTCTCCAGGACACTGAGTGTTCTGCTCTGATGTGCTGAAGCAGTTAAGGAGATGCTTAGTTTGAAGTATTATAGAGACATGGAAAAGCATAAGTGCTTTGCTGGGTTGGTGTCAGATCACACGTTTATAGGTGGGAACTAGGGACTAGAGGAAGGTTACAAGAGTAGGAAATATTTATTGTAAATAAATAATAAAAAGCTGTAGCCAGTTAAAGAAAGATGTTTATAAAAAGTAGAAGGATATTATGTAGGAGAGTTTGGTCACATGTGTCTATGGCTGTGTATGAGTTTGTTGTGTTGAGAGGGACAAAAATAGACTATGGAGCATTCCTCAATCAGATTAAAAGGTTGAAACAAAATAATGACACGAGAGAACAGTGTAAAACTTAATTTTTTTTTTTAGTATTAGCAAAATGCTCTAGGAGAAAAGAATATGAAAAACAGAGTTAAGGAGGGCATTGAAAATGTGTAAGAAATATATAGGGGAGATGGAATGCATTATAAAGGTAAAGTAGACAATGTTTTATATGTGGCAGGAATTCTGAGAGGAGTAAGTGAAGACTTTCTCTCCTTTTCAAACGGTGTTGTCTCCATCCCTTCCTATTCACACCTCACTGCACTGTCTGCTTACACCCTCTAGATGGTGTTGGGGGATACCAGCATGTTGAGTTTCTCCCGACTCCATGAGTTAGGATAGATATGTGGTGGGATTTGGTTTGTGCTTTTTACATATATATATATACACATATATATGTATATATAAAGTTATTCTTGACGAAGTGTTGGCATAATTGTAGGTGGTGTTTGAGCCAGTGTGGATTTAAACACTTAGATGAGGAAATCAAATACAGTCATGAAGAAAATGGTCTGTTATGCTTTACTTAAAACATTGCCTGAGTGCTGTAACCTGTTATTTCACCAGGAGTTATGAGCATACAGCAGAGTGCTTCTAGGGAACCCATCTCTGGTGGGGATTGTGTAAGGTTTGACTTGTCTTCTCTTTGGGTCGCATGCCTGTGTTTCTCAATGGCAGGACACTGTTTCAGAGCTCTGCCGTTTCCTTTTCTTAGCACAGCTATGAGCCACTACTACCTCTGCTCTCTGGTGAAGTGGAATGAACATTCCTTAAAGAAATTGCAGTGTTTTCTTGTGTGATCTGCAAGTAGTTGCAGCTGCTCTGTTGTTTGGAAAAGCTAAACAACCCATCACCCCCCACATACCTGCTGGCGGAAGTGGAGTGCCATCGCAAGAGTATTTTTGGCTTGTCATGTGTAAGAATGGAAGTCAGTGTGTTACTCTTAGTTTGGGTTTTGGTTGGGGTTTTTTTCCCCTCTTTTCTGTCTGTTTTCTTTGAAAACAAAAATCTTACATTATTTTTCAAATTACTGAAAGAACAGAAGTGAGTAGTCATTCTTCCTCTTGAAAATCCCAAAATATTTTAAAAGATTCTGCAGGACACAAAACACATGGTGTCATCTCTAATCTTTTTTGTGTGGTGGTGACATCCTGCTTTGCTTTGCTATCTGTCGAGTATATTGGATATGCCTGTAGTTGCACAGGCTTAATGTTAACCATGGATCAGAGGAAATAATGGCAACCAAAAGAGATTGAAACCCGATTATTGTATCGTTATCCCCAATACTTTCATAGGACAGTGCAGTGATGATGAAATCCCTTTATCATCTTTCTTCACTGAGAAGCCCAGAGCTGGACACAGCACTTCAGGTATGGCCTTACTAGTATTGAGCAGAGGGGAAGGATCACTCCCTTGACCTACTGGCTTCCTAATGCAGCCCAGGATGCTGTTGGCTTTTTGTCGCACACGACTGGCTCATGGTCAACTTGTTATCCATCTGGACTGCCAGGTCCTTTTCTGTGCAACTGCTTTCCTGCTGGTCAGGCCCCAGCATATACTGGTGAACACATCCACTGCTTTCCTCTCATTTGCCGAGCCAATAATCTCTTCACAGAAGGCTAACAGGTGGATCAGATGTGATTTCCCCTTCATAAATCCACACTTAAGGCTCCTGGTTACCTTTACATGTTTTGAAAGTTATTTCCTGGATTTCTTGCTTTGCCACCTCCCCAGAGATGGAGGTGAGGCTAACTGACCTGTAGTTCCCCAGATCCTTCTTCTTGCCTGTCTTGAAGATAGGACTGACATGTTTTCTCCCATCTCTGTTCTCAGCTAAACTTATCTAGAGAAGACCTTTAGATTGCAGTTGACTTTTCTTGATGTAACTTACTTGTTATTTTTGTGAAGACAATTTGAATTTAGACACTGCAAATAAAGTTAATACTGTTCCTGAATTTGCCTTTACACTATGTTGATCAAATCTTCACCTTATAGTTGGAAGCAGGTTAAATTTGTATTGAATATAAATAAGGTTGTATGCTAAAAGTAGTGTAATACGACTTCGTTAATTTTTTTCCCGTCTCTTCCACTCCATTAGCTGGAACCAGCTCAGGTTAATTGAGAGTGGGAACTCTATTCCAGACTGGCATCTTTAGAGAATAATCGGTTTTCCTGAGAGCATCAGGAGGAGATTGTTAGGGAAGGCACTTGTAAAGGCGCACAAGAAATCATTTACGTGAGCTAGCAGCTCCCTACTACTCATCAGTATGAAACTTAGCAACATTCATTCTGGCCATGGAAGGGGAAGCTTGCAGATTGGTGGGAGCAAACCAGGACATCAGTCAAGCTGAATTGATTTAAATGGTAATTAAAAATGGATTCTTTAAAGGAATAGGGAAGCTTTTGTGCATTTTGTGTTGTTTTCCTTGAAAATGATTCCTTCTCAGTAGCTGGCAAAAAGTGAAATAAGTCATTTGGTAAATAGTGTTAGTCCTTTATGCTGAAATAAGCATTGATTTTGCACTTCTGAGCAATTATATGACCTAACACAAATATAGCTAGTTTCTTAATATTTACACATTCTTATTTTATAAAATATTGATTGGTACATTTCCTGCTTACCAGCTAATGATTAATTTTGGTTTGGGACATGTACAGTTGCGTTTGCATGGAAATCTTAATTCACTTAAAAATATAGAAACCTAACATTATACACTTTCCCCCAAGACATATTCCACATTTAAAACTAGTGGAATATACTAAACAAAGGCAGTATCTTTATTGAATGAAGCAGATTATTTATGGATGTCATGGTTTTCTAGTTTTTATTATTAATGGTTATGATCTTGAGAAGGAAAGGTGCAGGTGGTTTTGATCTGACAAGCCTGTTACATTCTTCTGAAAAAGTTATGTGTGGAATATGGCGACATGATTTTTGAAGTGGTAAAAAGGTGTTCATATTATCTTCCATGTTTTTTTAGAAAGTTATTCTTATCTATGGTCTATTACAATAATTAAGTTTTCCCAGTTGATAGCAGGTGCTTGTTTTACTATGCAGAAAGTTAGTATCCCCCAGCTTCATTCTTTATACAGCTTTGCTTTGTTGATGGATTTAAGAGTTGAGTGCATAATTTGTTTTTTTTTTTTTTTAGATCTTACTCATTTTGATAGAAGAAAAAATATGAACAAAATTTCCATAAAAAAATTATTTCTTGGTTTTGCTCCTTTCTATTTGGTATGGGTTGTAAGAGATTAGGACTGTGTATGTATGTGCAGAGCTTAGAGTATAGTTCAGGCTTCAACCCAGGCTTAGATCCAGGCTTCCTCCATTGCAATAATAATAATTTGCTCTATGTGAAGGAAGGAACATGAATTTAAAATGCCGCAGACAAATTTTTATCTAAATTCTGCCTTGTCTGCGGTTTTCAAGTAAGGAGACACCTTTATGTTATTTGAGTCTGTGGTGCCTGGGCCAGCAGGTTTCTCCTTTCAGGTCTGAGGGGCTCATCCCTCAGTCTGCCTGGACACGTTGGCAGGAAAAAGGCTGTAGGATCATCTCTTCCCATTACATCAGGAGAAAACGCAGGCTACCTCAGACTTCACACCATCTGAAATTCAGACCAGTGCAGTAGATCTGTTTCCTGGGACACATCACGTGCAGTCAAACCCCGAGATGATCTGGCTGTCAGGAGGAATCAGTAACAACTGAAGCAAGCGGTTGCTATGACTGTCACAACATGATTGCCTTCAGTGCTGTTTTAATGCCTTATTCTGATAATGAGTTAGGCCTAGGATGCATAGGAGCGAATAAAGAATAGTGGAATAAAGTATAAAGGTATGACTCTATAAATCTATCTCAGAATATGCAGTGTCTGAAAGGTTAATGTAATATGTAATAGTTAATGTAAGTGCTGACAGCTCACATGCTGAAGTGGCTTCCAAGAGATAGCTGCAAACTTACTTATGTTGCTAACTGAAAAAATCTGATTTCTGTGTTTTGGTGAATTTGACATGCAAGTAAAATTAAGATACCTGAAGAAGCAAAATTTGTGGTATTTGGGTTTTCCTGCAGGACCCCTGTAACCTTTAAATGAATTTAATAGCAGTATGCAATAACAATTGCTAAACAGCCTGTATATTACGTGCTTATGTTTAGGGAGCCTGGTTCATCAAGGATAACATAAATTATAGGGTTTCCCAGATTGTGGGTTGGTTTTTTGGTTTTGGTGTTTTTTGTTTTTTTTTTTTTCAGTGGTGGTGGTGCCCTCAGCATCTTCCAGCTCTGGGCAAAGATGTTACACCTGTGCAGAGGAATTTTTTTATTACCCTGGCAGTATTTATCTTCTGCTTTGAAGTAGCTTGCCATGGTTTGCAAAGACATTTCTCTGATGTGTACTCTGAATGTTTCAACTTCAATGTTAAAAGAAAAAAATATGTTGCACCTTTATTTATGTAGTGCTTTTACTCAGAATTGAATGAAACAGCCAGCGAGTCTTTAGATGCTAGAAAAGGGAAGATGATTCTGATTTACAAAGCTTTCCGCTTCTGTCTGAAGGCACTTCCTTTACCTGAGCTGTGTAGTCTGTAATTTTTTGAATTGGACACTTTTGTCAAAGGGGTTTTTGTCAGGAAAACCAAAAAAATATAGTTATTCCCCAAACCAGTAAAATCATTATCATTTTGTGATCACTTCTGAGTGACTCTGTGCATGTGTGTGTAGGAACACGAGTTGGCATCTGTGCCCACATGCGTTTGAATGATGGAGATTCTGAGGGAATATACAGAATCCTTTTTCTACAGAAATCCTTTGGATTTGTCAACTGCTTTTATTAAGGCCATTAACAGATATGCTTTAAAACGTGTATCTTGTACATGGATTTATTCAATACTGATGATACTGGTTTGCCCAAATCTGACATGCAGGGAGAGCTGAGCTGATTAAGTGAACAGATGCCATTCAGATGGTAGAAGACTGTTATTAACTCTCTTCTGGCAGTTTTGAACAAGTGCATGAAAATGGAAATGAACATTTTTATTGAACAAGTAGTTATTCAGCTTTTAATGTAAATTGTTATTGTTCTGCACTACTACTGCTGCTTCATCATCTGTTGGTAGGTCTTTTGGGGGCCAGGTCTCTTCAGTCTCAGTAGTGCTGCTAAAGTCAACGTGGCTTCTCTGTGCAGTTCATTTACACAAATAAAGGAGAAGATGCAATAGGAGAAGGCAGCATGTGTGACTGTTTTGTCAAATGAAGGCCAATGACTTCCCTTCTTTCTTTCTGATTCTTGTCCTTATTGTACTGAAACTTACTTTAAGAATTGGCAAAAGAAGGATTTTAATCAAATTGAACTTTTGAATTGTAATGCGATTTTTAAGGGAATTCACCAGGCATGGGTCCAAAAAAAAAATCTGTACATCATTTAAGGCAAAAAACTGTGGCAAGATGATTTCCTCTTTCAAAAGAGAAGATCCCTGTGCAACATCAGGTTCATTCCACAAAATGGTAAGTTTCATCTGGCAGTATCCATTGCTACAGAGAGTCTACCTTTAAAAGGTGAAGTGCTGTAGGAGATCTGCTAAAAGTTTTTTTCACTTCAGATTGCCGTAGTGATGGATTGGTATTTGCAGGTGAAAAGAGCTTTTCCCATTTTCTATAAACCCTATTTTAGGTACTTCAAGCATGGACAATTATTTTGGAAGTTGATATCACCCTAATATGTAGAGGAAATTAAAGGTTTCAGATATACTTAAAATTGTGAGAAAATCTATTTTAGGTTAAAATCAGTGGATTGTTCGTCCTCTTACCCTTTGCTGTTGACATGAAAATCTTGCTTTGCAGCCAAATCATACGGTTTAAGTTGTTGTGCAACATGGCTTTTGAGGATGTGAATGGCTGTTAATTTCCATTGGGCTATGCGCATGCTTATGGCTCCAGAAAAGGATTCAGTGAAGTGTGGTGCATCAGACAGCACTTGGCTAGCTTGTGCTCAAATTCTAGTGGAATCAAGCATGAGTCTAATCCAAAGTCCAGTAATTAAAATACAGTTGAAAGACTCTGAGATGACAAGACTTTGGGCCAAGTCTGAAATTATTTGAAGTTTCAGTAACTCTGTAAATTGTACTGCTAAAGCCTTGTTTTTCTCAAGTACATTATTAGCTTCATTTTTTACCCTGTTAGTAACCTCTGCAAGCCCAGGTAGGGGCCTTGTGCACTGAGGTGCTGAGCAAAACTGAGGGAGTTTATGATTTCATTAATGATTAACTGAATGGAATGTGTCACAAGGGTACATTGTCAGCTCATGGTCATCCTATTGTCCACCAGGACTCCTAGGTCTTTCTCCTCAGAGGTGCTCTCCAGCCAGTCAACCCCCAGTCTCATCAGGTTCGATGGACTTGTGTGCATTCAGGTCCCTTAGATGGTCTCAAACCTGGTCTTCTACAGTGAGTCGTTCCTCATTCTCCTGGTCCCTGCCTTTGCCTTCTGCAACTTGGGCAGTGTGTCTAGAGCCCTCACTGGAGAAGACAGAGGCAAAAAAGTCATTGAGTACCTCAGCCTTCTCCATGTCCTGGGTGACTAAGTCTCCTGTTTCCTTTTGTCACTGACATACTTACAGAAGCTTTTCTTGTTGCCCTTGATATCTCTGGACAGATTTAATTCTATCAAGGCTTTAGCTTTCCTAACCTGATCCCTGGCTGCTTGGGCAAATTCTCTGTATGCCTCTCAGTATACCTGTCCTTGCTTCCACCTTCTATAGGCTTCCTTTTTCTGTTTGAGATTATCCAGGAGCTCCTTGTTCATCTATGGAGGCCTCCTGGCATTTTTGCCTAAATTCCTCTTCATTGGAATGCATTGCTCCTGAGCTTGGAGGAGGTGATCCTTGAATATTAGTCAATTTTTTTTGGGTCCCTCTTCCCTCCAGGGATTTATCACATGGTACTGTGCCAAGCAGATCCCTGAAGAAGCCAAAGTCTGCTTTCTTGAAGTCCAGGGTAGCGAGCTTACTGTGCACCCTCCTCGCTGCCCTAGGGAACTTGAATTCCACCATCTCATGGCCACTGCAGCTAAGGCTGCCCTTGAGCTTCACATTTCCCCACCAGTCCCTCCTTCCTGGTGAGAACAAGCTCCGTCATGGTACCTCTCCTTGTTGGTTCCTCTGTCGCTTGGAGAAGAAAGTTATCATAGACATATTTCAGGAACCTCCTGGGTTGCTTATGCCTTGCTGTGTTGTCCCTCCAACAGATATTGGGGTGATTGAAGTCCCCCATGAGGACCAGGGCTTGTGGATGTGAGGCTGCTCCTTTCTGTCTATAGAGGGCCTCATCTGTTCAGTCCCAAACAAGACATTTAAGATTTTAGTCAGCAGAATAGTGATGGCTTATGTCATAAGGTATAAAAGTTTTACCATCACTTCAGTGCAATAGTTTGTATTAGTATGACAACTGTTGCTGCTTGCAAGTCACAACTGGTAATCTTAAGATCATGTCAGTAAAATTTTTATGCTGTACACTCACCATTGTGTTTGATATACAGTACACCAAAAATGTTTTACAGGAGAGAAGTTTATTTACTAACAGTTTAGAGGGTTTTACATTTTTATTGTAGGTAGTTTTAATTTCCCTCATCTGTAAATTACGCTCTAGTTACTTCATTGCTGTATATAGTTGCAAAAGGTGTATTTGCAAAAGATATTTTAATATGCCTATAAGAAGCCTGTAAGAATTACTTGTAGTAAAATTCAGTATCTAAACAAAGTACTCCTAAGATTTAGTGCCTTGAAACTTTCTAGGAAATAAAAACATCCGCTTTGTAGTGGATGAAAGGTGATAGTCCACCTTTTCCCATATGAAAAATATGAGATTTATAAAACAGGTTTATGATTTATAATGTAATGTTGCCTGTCCTGCTGCAGAAGTCAGACTAATTCTGAAAGAGGAATACCTTAATTTTTGTGTGTTTGGTTTTTTTTTTATGTAAAAAAAAAAAGTGAGGAATGGCTGTCTTGTCATGGTATTTACATAATATGATTAATTTATGTATACCTGTGCAGGATGAACTTTGTTTGAAGTAGTTTGAACACCTAAGAGGATTTGGAAATATTATAAGTTTAATTGGTTTCCAAGAGTCATAGCCTGCATACTCTGTTGAATAAAGATGTTCCAGAAAGGTGGATGAGTAGGACTTTCATAGACTCGTGTTTTACAAAGCATGTAGGAGGTCTCACCTGAAATTGCCTAGTGAAGAAGTCACATTTTCACTTTGGATCTGTATTTGGGTGATAAGTTTAAAAATATCAAGAGCATTGTCAGTTCTTGTATATTCTGTGTCTCTCATCTTTAAAATAGGTTTGTCAGATTATTTATTTGCTGTAATTTAACCTAGTTATGCATTAGTAAAGTTTAAAAAATAAAAAACTACTATAGGGGTTACCCAGAGCAGGATTAAGTGTGGTCTGGAACATATTCCTCCAACCAAGGTATTTACCTCCTAATTCCTTTTCAGTGATTCCTTTTGACCGACTAGGTGTTCCATACCACTTTGATCAGAGGCAGAAGTGAGGCCTGATGAGACTACAGCTCAGTACTGCAAAACTGCCATTAGATCCATAAGGGCAGGGAGAAAGAGAGATGTGATTTTTACTTGTTACATTAGGTGGAGAGCTTCATCGGACTGTCAAATCTCTGGAGAAAGTACATCTCAGTTGTGTTAAGGCTGTGGCTAGTATGCTGTGTACAATGTCCCATCCTTTCTTTGCCAGAAAATTGTGTGCAATTTTTCTACACAGGGTATCCACAGTCTTTTCTGCTGTGGTGTCCTGTGGGACTGGATGACACCTTGCTGCTAATATGTTTGAATTGACTATCAGTGATTTCTATGTTCCACGTTTTCTTTAGCCCAAAGTGAAAGCTCTGTCCTGAAAAAGCATTAAATCCACAGTTTGTGTTAAGGGCTACTCAAAAAACATCCCCCTTGGAGACTCATGCTTGACACTTGCTAGAAGCAGAGCAACACAGGATGCATTTGTTCTGGCTGGAGTAGACTTGCCACTGAGAACAATGACTTCAAATGAAGGCTTTTTTTGGAGGAGGAGGAGGAGATTTTTTTTGTTTGTGTGCTTGTTTTATTGCACTTCTTTCTTGAGCATATTGGGAACCTGCCTGACAAAGATGGATATGTTAGAACCTCAGAATGATGGGATGTTATAGAAAACAACAATATGACCTGAGGACTCACTTTAGCAGTCAAGAAGCAATCTGCTTGCCAAGTGACTGCTTTTCTATCATTTGTATATGCAATTTAAAAGAGACTATTCTACCTAATATAGCTGGTAGAGGGGACGACAGAAAGAGATTGTGTTCTATTCTGAAAGTATTTGCAATGGGTACTCTTTATCTTATATTTAGGTTTCTGATGGAAAGATCAATGGGAAGCCTACCAGGAGAAGGGACAGAAACATATTAGAAGGCATATTGGAAATGCCTTTGTGGCGTTGGTTGCATTTTTAGCTTCCACTTGCCTGGCTTCATTCAAGGAAGGCTTATGTGTGCTAACATCTATGTATTTCATCATCAGGTCTGTCTTACAGCTCTATGTCCTGCAAAATGCATTAAATAATTGTGTGGGCTTTTGCATGGTGGGTGTTTTAAAATGTCTTCTGTATTTGCTTTGTTTATTTAAAGGAAAAAAAAAAAGGTGATTTCAAGCTGCTTTATAAGAGGGCCAGATTGTTTCTTCTCACAAATAAGCTTAGTTTTCCTACTGTTATGTTCTTTCTATAATTGCGGAGTAGTGCAATGCTCTAAGATGCCCTTTGTCAACAGCTGATGGATATGTCAGATTTACTCAAACAGCCTCTAAATGTAACTGCCCTCCACCTTTTTTTCTAACAGCATGGGTCTACTTGAAACAGCACAGCCTTTTTCAGGGAAACAAATATGATATCCTATTCTTTATCTTGCCTTAACTCTCTCCACCCTTATTGCTGAGATGCTAAATTAGTAATTTATTCCTAATCTAGTAGTTTTGGTGATTGTATAGAAGTGCACCCTGAAACGTTCTCTTCTCTGGGAGAGCACTCTGTGATGTGCAGTACAGTGAGAATTTTTCAGATGTCCTGCTTAAAATTTGTCATCAGATAACTTTCTTTGTATGTCTGTGAAACACATAAAAACATTAAACACATTGTCACATACTATATATCTGACATCTTATAGAATCATAGGATTGCCTAGGTTGGAAGGGACCTTTAGAGATCATCTAGTCAACCACCAACCCAACACTGACAACAACCATGACTAAATCATATCACTGAACACTATGTCTTCCCGTCTTTTAAATATCTCCAGGGATGATGACTCAACCACTTCCCTGGGCAGCCTGTTCCAATGCTTGATAACCCTTTCAATGTAAAAAATTTTCCCCAATAGCCTATTGAAACCTCCCCTGGTGCAACTTGGCCATTTCCTCTTGTCCTATCACTTATTACTTGGGTGGAGAGACTGACCCTCACCTCTCTACAGTCTCCTTTCAGGTAATTGTAGACAGTGATAATGTCTCCCCTCAGCTTTCTTTTCTCCAGGCTAAACAATCTCAGCTCCTCAGCTGCTCCTCAAAAGACTTGTTCTCCAAACCCCTTACCAGCTTTGTTGCCCTTCTTTGGACACACTCGAGCACCTCAGCGTCCTTTTTGTAGTGAGGGGCCCAAAACTGGACACAGTGCTTGAGGTCGGGCCTCATCAGTGCCGATGATGACTTCCCTGGTTCTACTCACCATGCTATTCCTTTTACAGGCCGGGATGCTGTTGGCCTTCTTGGCCACCTGGGCTATTGCTGACTCATATTCAGCCAGCAGTTGATTAAGACCTCCAGGCCTTTTTCTGCCAGGTGGTTCTCCAGCCACTCTTTCCCAAGCCTGTAGCGCAACATGGGGTTGTTGTGACCCAAGTGAAGGACCTGGCACTTGGCCTTGTTGAACCTCATATCATTGCATGACTTTTCCATGGTTCTGAGCACTTTTCAATAGGAGGCAGCTGTTACTCAAGTGACATATCATTTAAAAAAAAAACCCACAAGTTTTTGCTAAACACCACAGGACAGATAGAGGAAAAACAACTGCTTTTGCCGATGTTTACCTGTATTACCTTCTTCTTTTGCTATGAAATAAAACAGTATTGACAGTGAAGCATCATTTCTGAATCACTGGGGTGTGCACATCAGACATAGCTAGTTAGGAGCCACTGTTGTTCATATTTTAGTGATGGACAAAAGTGGAAGCTTCGTGAATAAAGTTCAAATATGTTCCTTGCATTTCTGTTTGAATTTGCGTAGGGATGTTGGAGTAACAAACCACAGATTACAAATGTCTTGCTTTAAGAAAGGAGAATTATTTTATTTTCAAGCAGTAAAGTCACAGACATCATAGAGGCTCATATTGTGCCTAATGTTTAATCTCACTGTAGTCAAGAGTGCAGCCAAGATGAAATGTAAGTAAAGAAAAGAAAAATGTTGGGACATGAGAAGGAGATGACCTTCCCAAAGTTATTGTATATTTCAGTGTTGTCAGTTGAAATACTGAATCTTGAATATTGTATTCAGTTTCAGTCCCCTTATTCTCTAAAAAGAAAGATGAAAGAGAAAGCAGCAGAAGTTACTCAAGAACCGAAGTGATGGAAATGGTTACTTCTGTATGAAGGAACACTGAAAAAACCTTTAAAAATTGCAATATGTTTGAAGAGTGTAGTAAAAATAGTATCTTGTGAACTTAATATGATTTCCACAGATGTTTCCAGTGTCTTTCCGTTAACTTTTTGTCTAGACCACCTAGAAATCTTGAACATGAGTAGGATGAAATTACGAACAGAAAAACCTAATCCGAATGGATTTTTCTGCCTATCCTATGACGCAGAACAAGATGAAGGGGCTAATTGAAGTGCTACCATCATACGTTTTAAGTTAATCAGATACCATTGTTGCAGCACACAATTAGCAGGTGGTGTCTGTTTGAATGACCACTGCAGTTTGTCTACTCTTGTATTTCCTTCTATACAAAAAATTGCTGAGAAATTTTGTTGTAATAGGAAGGGAACATTGTTGTGTTGTGTTTTGTTTACTGAAAGTACACAGCTAACCACGGCTGTCAGTGAGCGCTCAAACTTTCTTTTTTAAAATTGCTGTGAATGTTTGTACTCTTGCCAGTTAATCTGAGAGTAGGAATGCCAATGAGGAGAATAAAATATGGAAAATAATGCTGTGTTTTATGTAGCACCTGCCATACTCTAGAATGTTAAAGCACTTACTAAATAGATGCTGAGCTAGATAAAATATGACAGTGCCTATAAGCAAATACATCACCTGCTAAGCTTTCAGCAATGTAACTGGCATACAGCCATAAGCACCATTAAAACAGTTACTGAAGGAAAAACGTGGCTAGACCTCTAACGGATAACCCACTATTATGTGCTTCATTAAAGAATTTGTAATAATGATCATAAAAATTATAACATAACAAACCAAAACAAGACTGGAAAGGCCTGTTCTTTGGCCCCCAAAGCAGGTTGAATTTTATATGTGTTTTGTTAGCACAGCTGTTTAGAAATCTACATGAAATAGTAAAACTGCAGTGGAGTCTGCACAAGATGCGTCACTCTAATTGTAGAAAGACTTCTTCTAATAACTGATACAAATTTTTCTAGCTTTGGTTTCAATAGGTGTATTGCTGCTTGTCCTAGCCAGGGTACAGTGGAGGCAAGGTTATTCCATAGGGTGTGCAACTTTCTTTCAGATATGGTGATGATGAAAATGCCTTTAAATTTTTCCTCTCTAGTCTAAATAGTCCTAGTATATTCAGTCTTTCTACATAGTTCCTGCTCTGAGATTTGTGGTAATTTCTTTTACTGTCTTTGGACTCTTTCCAATTGCTTCACACTTTTTATAAATGTTTTGCCAAAAAATTGACTCTTTTATTCCTTCCTGCTAAACAGAAGGACAGAAGTGCTTCCTTTATATTTTATATATATATATGTATATGGTATCTACTCCTGTTTATTTTCTTGTGTGATGGTTTCTTTCTGTTTTAAAATCATATTTTGAACTTATATTCAGCTCATGGCCTATTATAACCCCTGATGCTCTTCTGAAGAAGCTGCCATCTAACCACTTACTTGCTGTGCTGTAGGTACACAGCTGACTATCTGCCAAAGTATGGAAACTTACATCTGCCCCTGATGAATCGTGCTGTCGTTTTTCTGTCCACTTCTCTAGTTTGAGAGAATAATTTTGAGTTCCAGCCCTGTTATCCAGCGTACCTGAGTATTGGCTCTTGACGATCAGCAGATTTAAGCGTTTCCTCTGTTCAGTTATGTAGGTTGCTAACGGAAGTACTCCCTGAAACTAGACCAAGTTCAGATACTTGGAAAAACCCACTCGGTACACCTGTTCATTTTTGATAGCAAGCTATCAACAATTTTGGGCAGTCATGTAATCAATGAATTTTGCCCTCATTCACAGTCTCCTGTAGAAAATGCCTGCTTATCAAAAAGGATATTTGATGGAGTCATCTTGGTGTTTTTTGGTAATACAAGCTGGAAAGCATAAAAGGGGAATTAGGAATCTCCTGGTTTCTGGCCTGTGCTATCTTTTAACCACTGTTTCTTGATGGGATAGAATAAAAGTTGAAATTTTTAATGATCTGATGATGCATAAGAAATAGGACTAGTTATTCCTGTGAGCAAAGTAGGACTTGACTGTTGACAAACAATCTCATAGCACAAAAAGCCAAAAAAACAAAAGATGGAGGTGCTTGTTTGCACATTAGTAACTACATGTTTGTCAATAGATGGATAGTCAGATCAGGGTATTCTGTGGCTGTTTTAGGAGTTTCGACAGTCAGGCTTATGTTGTCTCAGATTGGGCTGCCGGAATTACTGGATGCTTGTAGCAGTGCAGGTCACAGTTGCTGGAGGAGAGACAAATATGAAGGTATCTTTTAAATATCAAAGGGTAGTCTTTTATGTTCAAAACTTATATCTTTTACTGGTGTATATTTTGTGTCATTATGGAATATGCTTTTATAATTTATTTGACATTTGTATCTATAGAAGGAAATATGAATTAAATTTTACGTCATGAAGGCATTATTTCAGACATACTGAAAAATTCATAGAATTCAATGTAAATTATTGAGGTGGTGGTTTGTTTTCTTTTTTTAGTGTGGAAAGGGAGGGCCAAACACAGCAGCATGAATATAGTTAGATGTGTAAAGTCGTTGATATTCTTACTGTGGTGTTTTATTGGTGACGTCTTGTTTGCCTGTAGAATTGAAACAAACACTGATTAAGATGAATCCAAGTCTGCTGATAATTACAGTAGTTGCCCACAGGTTGCTAATAATAAACTTGTGATTTTTGAGAGAGATGATAGAAGTTAGCGTGACAGATGTACTGACTGTACTATATTTGATACTTGTGGAACTTAAACTGAATAAAGTATGGACACTGTTAGGATGGAGATCAGCATGGTAATTATTTGAACTGTTGAATGAAGGACATTCATACAGAGATGTGATGTTACTTGGACGAAATATTTTTGAATGTACCTGGGCCAGACGTTCTCAATAAAGTTCTCAATAAACAGGTTTGACTTCAGGCCTTAAACTGCAAATTCCTGCAGCGTGAGATACACCTAGGGAAGGATTCAAGCACGAGAACTGCACATGATTTTATAGTTATCTTTATAAGGCTTCCTTGGTAATGAGTGCTACCCCTCTGCAAAGTGGTGAATTTCAACCTTGAGTGTGAGTATATGTCTCTTCGGGTACACCAGGAGATATCTTTCTTGTTTATTGTTTTTTTGTTTATTTCCCAATTTACAACAAACTTAATAAAAGTGCAACAAAGAGTACAGCAGGCTAAAAGACCATTGAAATTTAGCCTTTTTTTTTCCTGATGAAACACTTTACTTCCCTCACTCTACATGGTATCAAAACAAACACTAGAGCAGAGAAGTCATTTGAAAGTATAAAAGGGAAGAGACAGTAAAAGAGCTTTCCCTAGTTTGCTATTTTGTTGTGAGAAGAAGATAACTTTAAGACTTCAAGGAAAAGAAATCTTATTGAATGCTTTATAGTTATTTTAAATTTACGTAGTGCTAAAGAAGACTGAATGCCCACAATTCTATGCTAGCGATGATAATGCAGGAAACTATCTTTGTCCTGCTTCTGTCTTAATTAAATAGCATCAGCCTGGAAGCAAGAGGTTGTAATTTTTTATTTATTTTTTATTATTTTTGTCTGCCTGTGAACAGTATTTGATCTTTTCTTGTAATTATGACCAGAGGTGCTGATTGTAATGGTGTATTTTGCAATACTCTGTGATTGAAGGCCCCTTTGCTGGATGCAGTTCTTTAACTGATGTTGAAATGTTAACATCATGCCTTGATTGCTTTCTTTTCCTTTGAGCTGTGTTTCTTTGGTAGCTCTGAAGTGAAAGGTAAACGAGAATTGAAAAGACTGACTTCAGTGTCATTCTGCTAAAATTCTATTCTTTATATCTCTGTAAACTTCCCTATGCAATAAACTCACTCAACGTTTTTTTGCAAATAACTTGCTTTAGAAAAAAGTTTCTTTTTTTATGGCATTGCTCTTCAGCTTTGTTGAAGAAAATTTAAACATTCCTATCTAGTTTATTGATCCTTAGTTAGCAAGACTCCTCTCTGGTGTCAAGGAATGAACTACACACTGAAAGCAATCAGCAGCTCCTTGAGTCAATCTAATTATTCTACTCTGCTTCCCACTAGATGACAGAAAAAAGAATTGGAAATGGAGAGTTTTCAGCCCTGATGCCAATGTGTGTATTGGGATGGCAAAAAATTAAATACTATAAAGATCCAGTATAGCAGCTTTAACTTTAAGAGTTTAAAAAAAAAAGCCTGAGACTTTTCATCCTTAGTTATTTGATGGATTTTATGGAAATATTTCCCAAAAATTGTTCTGCTATGTCTAAACAAATATCAAAGGCAGCAACTGAGCATACAGCTTTTTATGGTGGGGTGGCAGAAAATAATTGTTATTAGAAAACCCCCAAACGATAACTGAACAACAAAAAAACCAATGCAGATTAATTCAGGGCAAATTACCAGGATCTGGTAATTTAGGGGATGATTTTCAGCTCTTATGTTATTCATGGAAATAATGTTTTTAGCTTCATGCGAGTAATTTTTTTTTTTTTTTTAAGTGGTGTATGGTGTTCATTCAGGCTTAGGTGAGAATGGATCTCAAAACAGTTTTAGAAACGTCTGGGTGCTCATGTGGCATGAGGTAAGAACAGAGCAAACTCCTACAATGTCATCCGGTTGTACACACCTCTTGGTGTGGCTGGAGGGACTTGGACGTAAGAGCATGTAAACAACTGGAAATGTTTAATTGTAATTGCAAATATGAAATTACCACAGGCACATTTATTTTATACCTACAGAGGTGGATGTTTACAATTATGCATTTAAATCCTTGCAGTTATGCTTAGATGTTTTTGAATTAATTGCCAGTTCACATTTGGGCATTCAGTAGATTTGTAGATAAATCAGGTTCATAAGACCTAATAAATACTATTATTTTTATTCTACTCAGTCTCGGAAGTAAAGTCTAATACTCATATTTTACTGTCGTCTAGAAAATGAGGCAATGTGCCCTGCTAGGCCAGAGTTTGTTATATCAAATAGTAAACCGGACAAATGTCCTGTAATTCTTTTGGCTCTTTTGAGTATACATAGAGTAGCAGAATGAAAATGAAATTAATTCTTTTTTTTTTTAAAGACCAAATAAGGTAATAATGACTACATAGAAAAACCGAAAAATAAAATCAAAATCAATCACTATATTGGTTACATGATAGCCTATACTTGGGAAAGTGTAATTTTGAAATTAGCAGGTTTAGAGAACAAAACAAGTCTAAACTATCATTTTTTTTAATAGCTTCTGGGCAGTGGTCCCTGGAACTGAAACTGTTCAATACTGAAAGGTTCATACTGAAAAAAATGTTAGTGCACATTACAAATATGTGGCTGTCCAAGTTTGGTGTTGTGTAGATGCTAGTTATGTTTTCCTTTGAGTGAGACCTTATTCACCTTTTGTAGCAGCTCATTATAGCAATAGTCCATTGGTTTTTAGGCATTTAAGGGAGAGGGGCTGTGGCCATGCCTTTTACCTTAAAGTTAACTCATTGTGACCTTCTCAGGTCCCATGTAGTTGATTCTGGCCTTAGCAAGTCACTGTTTCCTACCTTCTTGCACATTTGAGACTTGCATCTCCTGCCCCCTCCACTCAATTAGGATTTGGTTTCGAAGCATCCTATAATGCTTTTAACTCTCACTGTGGATTTGCTTTTACTCTGCCCTCTGGTCATGGTAAAGGTTATAATTTAGAATTGTTTAGCACTAATATGTGTATCTGTCACTATTGACCTCATGCTTCTTTCTGATTGCTTATGCTGGCAGCACCAGGCATGGCAATATTCCTTTCCAAGTGCTGTATCTTCATATTTTGTCTGTAGCCTGCCTGGCTTCAGGGGCTACCACCATGGTAATAACGCATGCTGTAGGAGGCACCCTCTTTGCTGTGTTTCGTGACATTGGTTGGGTTTGCTATCTTTTTCCTTTACTCCAAAGTCATCATGGGCTTTGTGTGAGCTCTGCTGAGCTCTTGGGCCTCTTCAGCAAATGCTGACCGCTGTGCCAGGCCAGCAGCCAGGCGCTTTGCCCCCAGCAGAACCAAGTCCTAACTAAGGCTGATGGTGCGCTGTTGCTTTTTGGCTAGGATTTCACCGGTAAATATACTTAAAAGATTCTTATCTTTATTGCCTGCCTTGGGTCTCAGTATGTATTGTGTTATTTGAATCTCAGATGACTCTGCCAGTTCTGGCAACTGCTACAGAAGAGACACCCTGCCACGTAAGACTCTTCTTCCTGGTTGGACTGGCAGGCTGACACGGTTCACTCTGTGTAATCTGAGGCAAGATCAGCAGTGGGGTTAGGTATAATGTGAAACTTCCCCAAAAGATGTCCCTAACGAACATATGATTTCCTCCCCAGAGTAAATGCTGCCTTTAGTTCTGGTAAATGTGGTGATCAGAGGTGAAATCCTAGTTAGAAGAAGATGATTTGTGAATGCTGTGCTGGTTTGCAGGCCGACCCTGCTGATTCAGTGGCAATGGTCTGTCCCACACCACTTCACCCAGCTTGTTACCTTCTTTCGTATCCCCCTTTACCTCAACGCTTCATTTATTTACCTTCCCATCTCCCCTAAACCACAGAATCACAGATACTAAATGTCTTCAGCCACTCCAGATGATCTCTTCTGATCATACTAAATATGTAATTGTAATTACAATGATGCTAAGGCCTACGAAGATTGAGACAGCAGAAACAGAGCAATGACTCTGTACTTCTTGCTCAAGGAATGTAGGTTTTGAGCCTTAAAAATCTGCACATTTAGGGAGAAGGTTGTTTCAATGGTAATAGTGTTTTTGAACTGTTCGGCGTGATTCCTAGTAGGTGATTTTTGGCAAGCTGCTTTCAAAACATTTTGATTCTATACACAGTAGCCCTTATGCTTGTTAAATTTTTGATAAAATGATATTGCAAGCAATGGAAAAACTCTGAACATGGAGAAAAAATGACAATATAATCAAAACAATTTGGAAAGAAAAAAACAAGCAAAAGCCAAGAGGTTGAAGTACAGCACTTTTGAATTGGCAGCTGCCATGCTAATGGGTATAAATAATGCAATACTTTTCCCATGGAGGTATTGTACAGCTTAATAGGTTAATGGCTGAAAAGCACTTTGAGATCCTATCTAGAGATACGCTTTGTAAGAGTAAGAGCGCTGCTCGATGGAAGTCTAAATGTTGCTGTCTAACACTGTTCTGTATATGTGTCAGTATGTCCAACTGGTGTCACGGATGATTGAAGCCATGGATCACATTGCTGGACATATTTAACATTTAGCAAGGTGACTATGGCTATGTTTTGGTAAATCAATATACGTTAATGATTTGCTTTATTTGCCAATAGAGCCACCTTCTTTAATAATAAAAGGTTTAGATTCTTTTTAGTATATGATGATGCTTTCAAATTTGCTTACACTAAAAATCAGCAATGTCCCTTTAAAAACTAAGCCTTCAAATATAAGTACTGTATAAAATTATAGTATACCTATCACTAAAAGCGTACTTACATTAAAATTATATGAAAATTTGGGAGTAAATGTAAAACGTGGGGGGAAATGATAGGAACATGGAGTCTTGTTGAATCTTTTCTTAATTTTTTATTTTATTTATTTTTTAACAAGTACCTATTATGGAGAAATAATACTTGCAAACTCCTGGAGCTGATTTAGTTCTTAAGTCTTTTTAAGGAGTATAGTTTTTAACATCTGATTTGATACAATGGTTACGACTTTGCCTTTGCCTCTCTTCATTAAAATTTGTGAGAAAACCTCAAGAAGAGTTTATTTTTTAATTTTTTGTGTCTATCTGTCATGGGAATTAATGGGAATTGTAATTTTTTTGCATTTATTCATGTGAGTTTTCAATAATTAAGCAGCTTCTGTCATGACAGCACCTTTTAGCTCATATACTTCATGGTAAGCTAATTTATTTACAAAGAATATCACCAGAAGTAATTTCTTGGTGGAATCAAGACTTGAAAACTTGAATTCTAGATGTCGGAGTCGCTCATAGTCCCTTGAGAAGTTAGTACCTTTTATTACTAATTCTGAGTTGAATGAATTTTTATCTTTAAATACTCACATTCATTCACTTATTGTTTTCTTCCAAAGCTTATGAGCATGGATAAGGAAATTAAATTTTTAGGATTTTTTTTTTTTCTTCCCTATTTTTCTTTTAACCGCTTAGCTTGTACTGCCTTGGCTTGGTATCTCTTTTCTTGCCTCTTTGTGTGCCTGCCAAGGTTTCTTGCATAATTTTCTTGACAAATGGCTTGCTCATTAATATTTCAGCCCCGTTTCCTACCAACCTCAGAGAAGTGTTGTGCCCCGGGCAGGGAAATGCAGTTCTTTCCTTGGGAGCCTTCTAATCTTTTCTTTAAACGCTTTGTCAGAGCCTGTGACAGATAAATGAAGATGGTGCAGTTCAAACTAGAGATGACTTTGTACACGCGTGATTGTGCATTTTCTAACTGAGAGGTGTTGGACTGCAGTGGAGTCTCTGCTGCAAACATCTATGTTTTCTCTTCTTTGTCTATACTGAAGTCCATGAGACTTATTGATTCTGAAGTAAAATCCGCAGAGAAATTTGTCTCTGTCTTTCTTTTTTTGATTGGCTGTTGAAATATACATAGTCCTGGTAAAGGCTCTGTCTGTTCACAGACTTTCATTATTTCTATAATTGAGACAGACCAAGGCATGATACTGCAGCTGAGTTAAAGTTTGAGTTGAGATGAAGTTCACATCACAGCTAGGTCTGAGATGTGCATCTCTGGTGATATTTTGGCTCAAGATCATAGCAAATATGTGAAACTGATCTCTTTAGAGCTTGGTGTGATAGAAAATTGATAGGACACAAAACTTATAATACCCCTCCCCCCATCACTTAGGTTTGAAACATGTTTTGAAACAGATAGGAAAGGCTAGTTTGATTTAAATGCTGATTACGTACATATTAAAACCATGCAATAACTCAATGGTTTAAAATGTTCATTATATTTATTATTTCATATTAATATTTAGATTATCCTTTTAAACTATAGCATGATGTCTAGGGTATTACTAAGGAGAGCATCTGGAGATCTATGGTGAGTCATGGATTTCCCTAGTTCTCCTCAAGTCTATTATTGAGGACATGGCAGGAATCGGAGTACTACTGGGAGGTAGTAGATAAAGCTGAAGACTTCACCTAGTTTGTGGATGAACTGGGTGATTAATTTTTGCCACCTCCTTCAGCATGATCCATCTAAATCATTTGGTTTTCTTAGTATTGGGTGGGCAGTGTTTGTTTCTCAAGTTTAATTTTTCACTGTGACATAAGTGGTGTCTGAAACTTGGGTATTTGGACCCATGGGATATTTTTCAGATGAAGGTTAAATGTAGCCCATTAGGTAGCATATATGTTGAACCTGGTATGTAAGATGTTGCTGTGTTTCTTTCTGCCTTTTTCCTGGAACAGGTGGGCAGTCATTATCTGATCAGTGAATGATGCCATCTGAGTTGGAGGATATCTCTTTTATCTATCACAGGCATCTCCAGAGGGCTGGGCTGCACCTGACGCTGCTGTTGCCAGGGCGGTGCAGCCCTTCTCCAGAGGGGAGATTGTGGCTTCGTAGTTGATCCCCCAGGAGGATCCAGCACTTCTTGTGGCTGCAGTTAAGCCATTCTGCCTTTAAACTGTAAAAATAAAGCACATACCTATAGCTTTATGCTTTTCTGCAGTGTATTGCAGTGTGCGTCTTCATCCCACAGAGACCACTGACATGGCAATGCTTCTACAGGCAGCCTTGTCAACGTGAGAAGCAGTGCTGAATTTCAGGAGATTCTGCTGTTGAGGAGGACAGCATGTACCCTGTTTATCACCTCCCACACTGTGGAGTTGTTGATTAATGGTGTAGTGTTTTGCATTACTATCAAGGAAATTAGTAATACTTAAAATTAATTACTTATACTTCCTCTGCCGTCCTTTGCACTGTTACCAAGGCTGCGTGTGTCCCATTCTTGGCATTTAATAACAGACTGCAAAAAAATTTCTTACTCCCTACACCTGTAAAGGCAGGATGAGGTCTCACTGGTTTTCTTATGTCCAAATGATGTAGTTAATCAGTGAGAACTAAGGAAGTCTGTCACTACACATAAATACTGCTAATATCTTATTTCTAAACCAATTAATGCTTATTCAGATAAAACTCGGTAGGAATAAAATTCTTGATGGCATACACTTCTATAGAAGAATACAGATAATCTAGTTGCAGATACTGGTGCAAAAAAGAAGGCAGAAGAAATAGTGGTATTCTTGACTGCAGTGAGGATTTTATGGGTATTTAAAAGCCTCTGTCCCTTTCATCTGACAGTTATTTACAATATGTCTTCTGAGGAAGAAAGCTAGTTGGCAACATTTTCAAGGTATTGGAAAAAGAATATTCCCTCAGTAGACAAAGGTAGTGTTTTTCCAGATTGCATCCCTTGAAAAATGGATGTATTTAAAAGCAGGAGACGCATTTGAAAATATTTAAGAATGATTTCTTCATTGCCTTTTTGCAGTCTAAATTATAATGTAACACATTCAAAATATTGTTGTGTAATGAGGATTTTCCCTTAAAATATGGAATTGATTATTAGTTGTTTTGCCGTGTTACGGAGGGAGAGAAGAGCACAAGTTTGTCAGGTCACAGCTGGTTTATTTTCAGTAGAGTTTTCAGTGGTTCAGTCATTGCACACTATTGAAAGTCTCCACTAAAAGCTTTAATTGACATTTCTTCTGTAAAAAACAAACTCTGTTTTAGCTTGTGAAAAATAAAATCAAGAAATAATTAAGGTATAAATGAAAGCAAATTAGATAATGTTTCCGAGCAGGGGTGATTTTCCTTAATTTAGTCTACTGTTATGTATATATAAAACTTCTGAATTTTGCGTGTTACAGAGTTTGGTATCTTTCCATCTTCAAGAACCAGGAATTTGAATTTGTTTGCCTTTGGTCTTTAACTTTTAATGCCAACTGTGCTATATACTTTTCTCTTTTAAAAAATTATGTACTCTTTGAATAATTCAGCAATTTGATCTACCTGATAAGCTTGCTGATCACAAATTCCAGTGCGTGGATACTCTACTTTTGAATTGCTTAAACTGAATTCACTACAGGTTTTCTTGAAACCCTATTACATCAATCTTTGAAACTGTCTTATACCAGCTAGGCAGCACAGCTACAGAGTTTACAAGAATTTTGATTACTGAAACACATTTTACCTGTCTTGAATCATACATTGTGAGAAGTATAGTCCTTCCGATAAGTGGGAAACTTATGGGTAAAACTGAACAATCTTGGAGTGACACTGTGTCTCAGGAGACTAGTAGCAGCCTGTAGCAGCCTTTGGAGACTGCATGGGAAACTGAAACTTGTTGCAGTGTGATGTAAATATGACATTTGTCATTATTTGCAATATCCAACCTGAAACTGAATGGTGAGTGTACTCAAATCATGATTCTAAACATTTTAAAACTGGTGCTTGCCGGAGGTCCTTACAAAAGTGTGTTTCCCTCTCCAAAGACTTGGTGCCCTCTATGACTATCTCAGCCCGTCCTGCAATCCTAAAGAATGCTGGAACTGGTTGAAGGTGTACCTCAGAAGTACGGACCACGTTTTCTGTGCTTGCCTTCAGGTGCTCATGTATGTAAGACAGGGCAGGAAATAGTGGCCTTCGTTCAGACAATAGACATTTCTGGATCAGTGAAAAAGGTGCGTCACTGTTTAAAAACCTTTTATTTCATATTTAAGAAGGTCTTGCGTGTAGCGCTGAGAGAAAACATGGTCATGCCTTATCCCAGAAGAGGTTTTTTAATTTTCTCTCTCAATATTGTAAGCCTCAAAATGTTGCCGAAGGCGGCATCATGATTAATGTATCAATACTAGAGAACAGACAGCAAGCCAGTTTATGACACATTTTTCCTTCAGTTAAGAAAAATAACAAAAAAAAAAAGTTACTCTTTATGTTTCTTGGAACTTGCTGACAGATTATTAACTAGATGAACTCCAAGTGCATGGAAAAAATTAAGAGCTATGAAGGCTATGTTATCTTGCCTGGTGCTTTGTAGTGCATGTAATATTTTGTTCCTTTGGGTCTTTAGCCATCACCAGGTACATCTTTTAGAATATTCTGCCCTTGGAAGGTCAGGTTCTAAAATGGATCCATTCTAAGTTGTAAGACTATTTCAGAGGTCTGTGTGTATAACTTAAAATCAGCATGCTCAATAAGAGTGAAAGTCTGTTCTTATGCACAACAATATATCTGCTTTTTAAAATGAGCTCGAAAAAAACCTGAGGTTGTTATTAGTATTGCATGCAAAATAATTTATTATATCCTATGAAATGTAGATACGGTCATGGCAATACAATGATATTTGCTGCTGTATGCCTACATAGTTTTGAAAACTAAAATTAAATGCTTAGCTAAATTGCTAAGCAGACTGGTAAATGTCCAATTTTAGCAGCCTAACATATGTTTATAATTTTTGTTTTAACATATGCTATGTTGGTTGAACTCCCCTCCCCACACATACGGTAGATAAAAGCTGTCACATCACAAAATGGTGGCAGCCCAACTTTTCTAACATTTTCCATGGCACTTCAGAGTCTTGCATTAATTAGCTATTCTTGGATAGGAGACAGACTCTCATCTTTGTAGAATTTTGGTTTCAAACCCATCATGTACTTTGGTTTCTGTATGCAGTAGCCCATCTGTGTTTTTGCAGCCATGAACAGTAAAAAGCACAGGGCATACAGAAAAGCGATCAGGGAGAGTGAGGATGCCCTTGCTTCCCAGAGATAAATACCTAGCAAATGGCCCTGAAAGCAGGCCTGTTTGGTTCACTGGTGGCTCTAGTTTGCTTGAACAAGAGCATTTTCTCTCCCACTTTTCTAGGAGAGATGGGTGAATAAAACAGCACTGGTGCCACAGGCCTTTTTCTTTTCATTGTGAGCTGCTAAACTACCCCTCTTTTCTCCTCCTTTTTAAAGGCAGGCATAAGGAGGAATTTCACTGGATCTAAGATTCTTTCCTAAACCTCAGTGGAGCAGAGGTTTGTGACAAATACCACTGCAGCTGTGATAATGCTGTCTTAATCCCTTCTGCACTGTGATGCAGAAAGACAGATTTAGACATGCAAGGACATGCCTTAACAGTACAGCAATATGATACCTTATCACATCAAACTGCCTTTTTTTTTTTTTTGCATGTGCTCCAAAATTACAATATTGTTTGGTATTCTGTCTGCTGTTTCCCTGTCGTTAAGCTCCTGACTGTGGTGTGCTTCTGCATGTGTAATGTCTGCTGTGCTGCTGTACGGGGGATGGTTGTTTTTCTGGGGTGGATGAAGGAGCCTTGCCAATCAACTTGAAACTGCTGTAGAAGTGGCACGAGGTCTGTGGTAGAGGACTGACATTGGCAAGTGCTGTCACATCTGTGCCTAGTCTATCCACGGCATGGACAGGGTTGTTCTGATACCTTCATCCCTGGGTGGCATGGGTGCCACCTCCTGCCCTCTGGTCTACCTTGAAGTTGCTCAAAAGCTCATACCCACGTGCAGGCATGATTCCAAATGTATTGCCAAAAACATAACATACAATATCATCCCTATTGAAGATCCAAGTTCATGCAGTTGTGTTAGACATCTCAGTATTGAGACTGAGGTACAGGGACAGACCCATGGAGCTTCAGAGGAGCTGCTGAGGCACCCAGCAATGTAGCAGCCAGCAGCATCAAGGTAAGGAGCTGTGCAACAGGAGATGGTGGGCTCGATGCTTGCCCATCCACCTGCAGTGCTTTGAGAAGCCCCACTGGGAGCTGCTGGCAGGGCAGCCTGCTTCTGAAACCCTGTGTCAGCTCCCAGCTGCGTGTTACCCACTGGTAATGCTGGTGGAGCACTTTGCCATCTTTGGATTGTAGATGCTAGTGGTGGTTGTTCAATGTTTATTTCCCAATTATGTATTTGTTTTCAGCTACAGGACCTACAGCTGCTGTTTGGCTTGCTGTGGTTGTTAGCTGGCTGGCAGTCTTTGCTGTGGGATTCAGGTTTTGTTAGTGTGCACAGAAACCAGTTTCTTTTTACTGCCAAATAATAAACATTGTGGAAATGAGGAAAATAAGAAATCTAATCTGTGCTTTTTTGGACCTTTAGATAGATGTTTACTAGAAAGTAACTGTCTATTAATTACACTTGAACATAAGTAATTAGTGTATCCTTAACATCAGTTATTTATTGCTAACAGAAAGGTAAAAAGCTTGCTTTATTTTTCAGTGTTGCTCTCCATCCTGGTAAAAATTTCTTTGAATTGAAGTTTTCTTTTACAGTGTAGAGTGTAAACATGGGATTTTCCTTCCTTCTCTGTGGCTTCTCTCCCCAAGTGTAATTTATCACCAGTTGAGTTGAACTAAGTCTAATATTCTTCTGTAATGATCCTGCAAGTAGTATACATCAGTCTGTAGTGGGAGAGGGGAGTAGAAGAGTGTTGGTGAAAGACTTTAATGTTTCTGGCGCTTTTGTGTATGGCTCCTTTACTACTTGTTTGCTGTTGTTTGTAGTACTTGGATATTGGGTAACTCATGGGTAACATTGGATGACTGTAACTTTTTTTCCTTAGTGCTCACTGCTTCAGATAAGAATAATAGTGCAGATACTAATGCACTAAATACTGCACTATTAAGGCACAAATGTAATGTTAGGATGAAAACTCTGATAGAAGCAAGTTTGTGAAGAGCATATATCACTTGCTCAGAAAAATTAGTGTTTCTGAACTATCGGAAACTGGTAGCAGTGTTGTTCATTACAAATACTGAAAAATCATCAGGTTAACCCTTAGAGATGTATGTGTTAGTCTCCCTTAAAAACTATGAGTCTTAAAAGAAACAGTGTTGTTGTCCTCCTGCTTACGGTTCATGTTCTAATTTCTTTTTCCATAAAGTTATAATAATGAGAACTGTTTATGTGAAAGTTAAACTTCTCATATGATTGTCTGATTCTCAGAGGAATGGTATTTAGGAAAGCAGCAAACATCACGACACTCACAATAAAGTCACGAGAGTTTTTTTTTTCGTTATGTATAAGTTTTGAATTGATTTTTTTAGAAAAATAAATGTATGGGCAGATGGTGGTATTTACTTGAGGGAAGCTGAATTCATTATCTGACTAGAACTGGGTATTTCAAGCAGCTGTTTGAAAATGAGAACTCACTTTCCATGAAGGAGAACGTATGTTTGGGGAAAATGGAGCCTGTTTTCAAAATGTAAGGCTATCCCTTGTTTAATGTATGTCAGAGGGGATGTGTATATGTGAATTCATTTATGGAAGAACCTTATCAGTAATAGCCAAGAACTAATTTGGTGAAATAGCTGTGCAAACTCTTAAAAAAGGCCAAAAAAAACCCCAGTCATTCTAAAAGGTTTCAAGACTAGGTAGAAGTTGTAGCTGCTCTTTCTTCTAAGATATTCAACCAGAAAAAGACTAAACCAAATATTTAGTGATCTTACACTGCCATGCCAAATATTCTGACTACCTGATTTGCCTTTACTTCAATTTATTGAGATAGGTCTACCTCCTGAATTAACTAGCGAGAACATCCAGGCATAAGGCAGAAGAAAGGAAGCCAAATGTGAACATATGCATTATCTTTTATGGATCTGGTTTTTGGGGACTCTGTATTCTAGAATGTGTCTATTTTATTTGCATATATATTTTTGGAGCTTAAGAGTATGAAAAATAAAATTAGCTTGTTTATTCTTTTTTAGCACTTGTTTCTCTTATGTCCCTGTGGAAAGCTAAGGCAGACACTGTAATTCTAGTGTAAGGATGGAAAGCCATCCCTTGAAGTCTGTGGTCATAAAATCATAGAATCGTTTGAGTTGGAAGGGACCTTAAAGATCATCGAATTCCAACCCCCCTGCCATGGGCAGGACACCTTCCACTGGAGCAGGTTCCTCAAAGCCCCATCCAGCCTGGCCTTGAACACTTCCAGAGATGGGGCATCCACAAGTTCCCTGGGCAACCTGTTCCAGTGTTTTACCACCCTCACTGTAAAGAATTTCTTTCTGGTGTCTAATCTAAATCTCCCCTCTTCCAATTTAAAACCATTGCCCCT
>JAOXNO010000013.1:70470101-70509898 GCA_028565335.1 Limnodromus scolopaceus | reverse complement strand
GCAGGACCCTGCACTTGGCTTGGTTGAACTTCATGCAATTTGCATGAGCCCACCTCTCCAGCCTGTCCAGGTCCCTCCCCCATTTCTTTAAGAAGACTTTCACGGAAAATTCTTTCACCCAGGAAACCCGTGGCCCTGGATTTTTTGGTTCATAGAGAAATACAAACCAGTTTGTTGTTTAGAGCAGATGCCTTTCCCCAGTCACTTAAATTCTAATGCCTCTGTTTTCCCATTCCACAATAAGTAAATTGTAATGCTTAATTATTTTATTGGAACCTATGCTGTTCCTAGAACCCAGATGTTCGAGTGATTTTTGCATCTTGGAATGGGCTTATGCATTTGGAGTGACCGAAGGGCTCATGAACCTCAAAACTCTTTGGTTTTGGAATTATGTCTTTGAGCACTGCAGAGCAATGCAGCTGTGAACACATGAAGCACAAAGCTTGTTTGTAAACAGGGTGGGTGGGTAAAGATCACCTTTTGATAGGAAACAAGTTGTTCAGTTCAGACATCTTTCAGGGTCTCTTCACTTCAGTCCCTTTCCTGGTATTTGGGGAGCCTCACAGCTCAGTACAGCAGTGTAAGCCATGACAATAGCCATTCTGGGAACACATGGGAAAAAGGGGTTTGTACTCACCCCAAAATGCTAACATTAGTTCTGACTCTGTGGAGCCTTTATTGTGGATATTGTGCAGTAGTCGTATGTGAACTTAATATGCTGTTTGTGTATAAATATATGCCTTGTGGTCTGGCCATCTGTTTTTGCACACAGTAGTTCAGTGGTTTGAAAGGTTAAACTGGTTTTGTTTGGCATTAAGTAAGAATTAGCGATGATTGCATAGTGTGGGCCACATGCATCTGGTTGAAGTGGAACTCCTTCTGTAGCTTCTGCTAATGGGGGGAGGTGATATAACAATGAGTTAATGCTTGGGGTCTTATTATAAGCAAGTCCCTGACTGCAAAAGGGTGTTGTTAAATTTCTGGGTTTCTCATAAGTGATATTCAGTTATTGCCTCGTGTTTTAACTGGATGAAAAATACTGTTTCAAAGAAGGCCTAATGTTTATTCAGCTGTAAAGAGTAGCAGTGTCTGGAATGGGGTTAAGGCAAGGTCTAGAGTCATTAAATCTGATGCAATGATGCAGAAGACTGATAATTGAATAAGATATCCTGTCCTGGCTGAAATTTGAT
This sequence comes from Limnodromus scolopaceus, assembly GCA_028565335.1. Classification (NCBI taxonomy): domain Eukaryota; kingdom Metazoa; phylum Chordata; class Aves; order Charadriiformes; family Scolopacidae; genus Limnodromus; species Limnodromus scolopaceus. The sequence goes on along the minus strand of JAOXNO010000013.1, from coordinate 70,508,708 downwards.
CACAAGCATAATCTCCCTCCTCTGAAGTCAAAATAGTGGTTTATTATGGGAACTTTGTCATGTTAATCAAGCAGACATTTGGATTTCACTCTATCCCTGAGATACTAGCAATTCCTGCAGCAAGATTGTAGTTCCTAACTCAGTGTTTTGTTTTGTTTTTCTTTCTCTAGATCATAAGAGTTTGCAATGGCAATGCTCTGGAAATTCATGAGAGTAGCTAAGTATTCTAAAACAGCATTAACACCAAAAGTAAAGGTAAGAGGAATTCCCACCCATTCAAAACATTCTTCATCCAAGTCTGTACCTTCAGATTTTGCTGCCAACACAACACCCTGCTCAAATACTGTGGAACTGCTTGGTAAAGCTTATCCTCAGGATGACTACAGCAATGTCACGGAGAAGATTCTTTCCAAGGTGGGGAAGAACTTGCACAACAAAAAGCATCACCCTTTGTGGCTAATCAAAGAGCAGGTGAAGGACCACTTTTACAAACAATATGTAGGACGCCGTGGGACTCCGCTCTTTTCTGTCTATGATGGTCTTTCTCCAGTGGTTACAGTACAGCAGAATTTTGATAGTTTGCTTATCCCACAAAACCATGCCAGCAGAAGAAAAGAGGATAACTATTACTTGAATCATGATCACATGCTAAGAGCACATACGTCAGCTCATCAATGGGACTTGATACACTCTGGCCTAGATGCCTTTCTGGCAGTGGGAGACGTCTATCGCCGGGACACAATTGATAACACCCACTACCCAGTCTTCCATCAGATGGAAGGAGTTCGGCTCTTCTCCTGTCATGAGGTAGGAATCCACTAGTTGAGGTGAAAGAGATTTTGGGTAAGTTGCATGATCTTGTATTTGCTGTAAGCAAAGCATATGCATGTAAACATGTTACAGCAACATATGTGTTAAGCTGTACATTGATAAAGATCGAGTGGTTGATCATGTAGTTATACTTTTAATTTGGGAAAAATATAAGTGGAAAATATTGAATTTGAAAACAGCTCTAAACTTCCCCAGAAAAATGTGGACAAAATGGGAAGACAATATTCCTGAAAGCTAGCAAAATAAGAATTATCTGAAAGGAAACAGCTCGTTCAAGTGATGATCTGCATGATTCAATTCTAGTTGTGTCACAGGTCTCTTCTGATAAGATCACTTTACCTGAAACTTTGTCATATTAATACTTGAAGGATTCATGGATGTGAGTTGTTGCAGCTACATCCAGAGTGCAGTTTTTATTATGTCATCTTTTTTTCTTTTAATACCTCCAACCTTCTGTAAATGAATGTCTTCTTTAATGAATTGCTCCATTCTTCATCTCATCCTAAAGCTGTGTTGAACAATTCATCTGATGCAGCTGATAGTTACAGGTGTGTAATACATACACAATAAACTCATCAGAGTCCAGAGGCATCAGCTAAAGAGCTCTAGGTAGATGTCCAAGACTCTTGCGTTTATATGTTTTGTTGGCACAGCTTGCATGTTCTGCACATGCTTGGGATGTCATTAAGTATTCTGCTGTATCATTGATGAATGGTAAATATAAGCCAGTTTGTTTTCCAAATAGTAATTGATTTGTATAATTTGTGTATGCTTGTAGCAGTACTGCCAAATTCACATTTCTATAACTAAAACTGGCTTATTCTAATAATACTGAGATGTAGAATGTTCTTAATGTGGTTGCCAATGGGTGACAGGAGCTTGGCAGGGAAGCCTGATGGGTTTGGCTGCCTGAGGGAAAACTAGGATAATCACAGAGCACTACTTTTCTCACTGGTGGAAAGGGTTCGTGCTGCCTGCACTGGTGTTTCCCACCTCATGCTGTCAGTGCTGCGTCTACTTAGAAAACATACCTGCCTCTGCAGGCGTGCTGTGAGCTGTGTGGTGTCACATACAGCTTGCAACCGATTCTTTGGTAACCAGGAATTGGCAATCTTGCATATTTACCCCATCTTGTTTGCTGTTCTTTTCCCATAGGCCTGTTTATGAACATAATCAGGGTATATGCAAGAGAAAAATGTACAATATTTCATTGAGAAAATGCCATTTCTTTGTCGTTTATGTTTGTCACAAATTTTTTACTTGAGCAGGAGTTCAGGAATTCATATGGAAAGATTTTCCCTGTCACAAAATTATATCATTTACGCTCTTGCAGGATGGAATTTCTGCACACTTACGTGTGATTAATCTAATTATTGAAATTATTGTTAATGAATATGCCCCTTTAGAAATTTTGGTCCTAATGACAGACTATTTCTTCTCTACAAACTTAAGAATAGGAATAATAATAATAGGATTTTAATAACAGGAAAGAATGTTACAGAAATGTTCACTGAAGTCTATCTAGAAATACACAATGTGTAACAATCTGATTCATTGCATTGTAGATTGCTTTTTTTCTTTTTTCTTCTTTCTTTTTCCCAAAGAAAATGATTGAGATAGCTAACTTCAAATTCAGCAGCTATTAACACTGTACTGGAAAATGTCTGTGTGTCTAAAGAGTGGAAGTCCTGTTGACTCTCTATATCACTGGGGAAAGAATAGTGGTATGGTGTACAATGTGTAAAGTGTTGTTTATTGGGCAACAGGAATAAATTGTGAACCTGAGCATGATCTAAAGCATCCTTTTTTTCTTCAGTTGCAGATTGAATACTGATAGAACATTGCAATATGTAAAGCTTCTTACAGTCATCATCACAAGGGCCTTGTGGAAAAAATTGAATGTGTAATTCTGAAATTTCACTGGGGACTGTTTCTGTGTTTTATATTCTGGTTGCCTGTTCAAAATAACCCAAATTTAAATAATTCCAAAAGGAACTGTCTGAGTGGAACAAAGATTAAATGGAGGTAATACTACATGAGAGAAATATTTTTATATTTTCATATTAATTTATTTATACACATGTTAAAGTCGTAATCCACTGAGCAGAACTGTGTGAATGTCAGGGCCTGTTACTTTCATCTCAGACTTTTCATTCATAACCAGACTGCAGTCTCTGGAAGGAGCAAATTTGCACAGCACTGAGGATAAAAATCTTTAGAACTAAGGGAAGAACTGTTAGGTCTTAGCTAAAGCCCTGGGTACATATCATCTTGCGGCCAATACAGTAATATTATATGCCATAGTTAGTTTACTGCTCTACTTTGTTCTTCTGATTTATACATTTATCCTTTTTTGTTTACTTAGTGAAAGTGATCGCAGAACTAGGGGGGTTAGAACAAAACCCAAAGCCTAGAGTGATTTGATAGGAACTTTAATTTAGAGGAATTTGACAGTCTGGGAAGGGGGGAAAAGGTCAATTAATCCTCAGCTGAAATTTTAGGCAGGATAAGAAAGATGTAGAAGATGTAGAAAAGTATCTCTACTTTACAAATAATCAAATTCTGTAGTTAAGGCTACGTTAGAATTTCTGCCCCTGATTTATACTAAAAGTTTCAGTGATCTTCATAGCAAAGTTAAAATCAATATGTTGGAAGCACGAGCTGGAAAAACAAAACATAGTTTGGCAGTTTTACGGTGTTTTATTCTGAGGTGCTTGTGAGCTATTTGCTGCTTTGGCTATGCAATTTTTCCTGATGGTTGGTTGATTATTTTTGTAAGAGAACAATAATCTATGATTCAAAGATGGGCAGGTAGCTGATGCTTTTCTGCACCTTTGTATGAGTGGACATATTAAAATGCTAAAGAAATTCCCATCTTCCAAATTAACTCGTTTTTAAAAGTTAGAATAATTCATGCTGAAATTTCGCATAGACTTTTTAAAAATGTCCTTGGACTGTCATTTAAAAATATTTTAGGTGATTACCACCCGAATATACTATATAGAAGAGTTAGAAACTAATAGAAATAGTTAAAACCACTGCCAAAATAGTTTCCCAAATCTGCTTCAAAATTCTGGATGTAAAATGAATTATTCTTCTTAAATAGTACCCCCAAATGATGTTTCTTTTGTATTCTTTTCCCCCAGCATGTCTGCTTTCCTTCTAAGGGTCGTATAGATACTATTTTTTTTTTTCTTCTGTGCTGTGTGGCTTTTTTTCTTTTTTTAAAGCTTTTGGGTTGGCAATATTGATAGTACTGTAGTCAGGTTTGAACTGGCAAACTTTCCTGGGTGGTTTATAAAAGAAATTATTTTTGTGCTATGCTGTAGACTTTGCAGTTCTTTACTTACCACAATTTAATGGAAAAGAGGAAAAAAAATTTCTCAACTAAATTGCACTTTGTGCATTTTAGCCAGCAGAGGGAGCCAATATAAACCCAATGGCAATCACAGAGCATTTTTCATTTGACAACAAATAATGCTTACACATTGGAATGAGACTTCATAAGGTATCTTATAGTCTGTACTGAATATACATAAATTTTAAGGGGAACAGATGTGAAAACGGAATTTTTCTTCTAATTCAGTAACCTTTTTCCAATGGAGGCCAATACCAGATTGTTCAGATGGAGAAAGGATGCTCTCATCAGGCTTGTTTGTGCAAACATCTGAAAGCTGTAAGCAGAGAGACTGCGAAGAAATAGTAGAGATACTTCTTTATTCTCCATTGAAATGTTTTTGGTGGAAGTGACAACTTTTTTGTTAGGATAAAATGGAAAACTGGAAATATTCCAGTTAAAAATGAGAACTGCTCCTCCAAAGCAGTCTATATAATTGCAAAATTTTTTTTGATATTGTAACTTAACAGTGCTTATATCCTGACATGTAGAGACTCTTGTCTTACATAATAGAAATATAGATTTCCTCTTATTCTTATAAATACATATGCCTTTCCTCATTTTTTCGTACTGTGTACTATAATCATATTTCTTGTGTATTGTTAAAAAAAAATTGCTTTAAAAAGTTGCTTTTATCCTTTTCCTTATGCTTTGGTGTAGGTGTGAACATCTGATTGACCTACATCTTTGATTATGCTTTTTTAAACCTTTTTTTCCTTTTTTTTTTTCTTTCTTTTTTAACATATGCCTAGGTTTTCACTTGCAAGACTAGGGTCATTAGGTTTGACTTCTCCAAAATCTCTTATGTTACTGCAGCTTTGGACACTGTGGTTCTGTTCTGACATAGTATCAAAGGAAAGCTCCTTCTTGCCTTCAGTCACTTTTTTTTTTTTTTCTCCTCACATGTAAAGGAGTTAAAAAAATTACAGTGTTCCAGGGATCAACCTATTATATATAGAGTGATTTGGAGCATTTACAGTATGTGTGAGAATATTTGTGTATGTAACTGGGCGTCATAAGAGCAACATCTAGCTGGGCACTGAGGAACAAATATTTAAAAATGCTTAATTGGCCTAGGAAAGGTACTCTTCTTGGCTCTCTGCAACCTGAGGATAGGGAGAGGCTGGTCCCAGGCTGAAGACCCTGAAATCAGCGTCTGGAAGTCCCCTTTTCCGTGTGATTCTTCCGAGTTGGATGATGTTCTTCTGATGCTCTAATCCTCTGGTGACGATTGAGGTGTGTGTGAGAGTCAGTGACTCTTTAGCCAGACGAGATGGATGTGGAGAGTCCCTCTGACTGAGGGCATTCGTCTCCTACTGTGTAATAGCAGGTGTGAGTCAGAGGGAATTTGGGATTTCCTGGATGCTTTGAGGTATTAGTATTGAAGTGGAGATCCATGCAGCTTTCTTCTATAGGTGGAAAATGATGAAATAGATTATTATTTTTTTAAAATTTTTTTTCTTCTTTTATTTATAGTGGATATCTGTCACATATCTCCCTATGTGGGTCCATGTTTGTGCCATCTCTTGATGATACCACTGAGTGCCAGCAGTTGCTGTACCCGCACCTTAAGCACATCCAGGCATGGGAAGTGGTGCGGGCTGCACGCGTTCGGTGAGACGCCAGCTCAGTAAGGAGTGAGCATCACATCAAGTTTCAGGTGCTGCTGCCTCTGGGATGGTGTTTGAGATGTTGGTTGTGAGCAGTGCATCAGTCCCAAGGAGCCTGCAAGATGGCCCTCAGGGAGCAGGGAGGAGCCTACAGAAGCAGGGGCACCTGAACTAGATCCACCTTGTTAAGCAAAAGAAGAGCAGCATTACTGCACTGCAACATTCTGAGGTGAATTTATTGCTGAAGCTGTAATTTCGCTGAGTGGTAGGAATAAAGGGCCTGGCTAGTTTAGGTGGAACTGATTTGTCTCGCGGATGTCTACCTGAGTTACGAATGTTGTATCATTCAGTATTTTCCAAGTTGTGGTGCATAAATCATGTCATAATAAATAAAGTTTCACTGGTCCGAGGACCCACATTCTATTCTTCATTATTTTTAGTTGAAAATTCGACAGCAAAGGGCATCAGAAGGTCTGTGAGATTTTCATAGTGGTCCATGGTCTAGAAAGTTTGGAAGTGCATCTCTTGTTGCAAAGACTTTATATCAAATAGATTTTCAAACTTTATTTTACTTTGTCTCATCCAGCTAAAAAAAAAAATCCAACAATGCTGTTCAGAATAAAGCAATTAAATCTATTCAATGCATTATTTAAATTGTGCAGGAAAAAAAAAGAGCAAAATGTCTAAAGTCTATTTGGGAAGTCTAGGGTGCTTAAAAATAAAGGAATTTCTTTTGCCACAGGAAGAGAAATGTGCCTCCTGTCATATATGTCTCTTTCATTGATATCTGTATATAACTGGTACCTGTGTAGCAGTGTTGCTTTTTCTTTGCTGTTCAAAACCATCTGTATAGTTTTCCATTAAACATGATGATGATTTTGGTGTTTTTCAGAAACGTTTTCATAGGTTAAAAATAAAGGGCAAATATAAATAACCTTTCCTCACTGTAATTGGAGGATTGATAATGGAAGGATCCTGAAATTAAGGTGACTGCCTGCAAGCTTGTTGCTTGAAGTGATTTTTGCCTCTTTCTCCCAAAACAAATGCTTATTGATGTGGGGTAAAGAGCATTTTGTTGTGCAGACGATGGACTGTGTGTGTCTTTGGCACCTGAAATGGCCTGGATAGGGGTGCAGGTTAACAAGGTTCATCGTCCTCGAGGCTGATAAGGACTTGGCATTAGGTTTTCTTTTTGATGAGCTGTCTTCAAGTGGCGTCATCTTGATCTTTCCTCATCCATCGGTTGAGTGTGACAGCACATTTAAAATGTTGTGGAAATGGTTTGCTATTTGTAAGTGGATTTAGAGTGCAGCTGTTTGTTTATTTATAGGGATATTCATCAGGGCCGGAGAGTCAAAATGTACTTGGTGTGGCAAGGTTGAGTGTTGCCACATGAAGATTCTCCTCTAGAGCTAGTCTTAAGTGCCAGTTTGTCTGTGAGTATAAGTGCATGAGCATTATGTATTCATTATCTTAATTGCTGGCGTGTGCATGACTGGCAGGAGGAATACACAACTGCATTGTGGAAAGACAGGATGTAGTTAGGGATCTTTCTGATCTGAAACCTACTATGAATGCCATCCTGTAAAGAGACACTTAATCTTGGACTGAATCCTACGCGTATAGTTAATGAAGTGATGTGAGATTAAAAGAAGTCTGTCAAGTGACTGACGAAATGTTGGGTGCCTGTGTTGAAATTGCACATGTGATTTCTGCCCTCTGTGCGAGGCTGAGATATACCATGAAGTGCTTTTAAAGGAGCATAGCTCCGTTTGTATTTGTCCAGTTAAAACCCAGTATCTTTTGGCCACTGCATGTTACCAATTTTGACTTTATTCTTACTGTGAGTAAATTTCGGGTCAGATGATAAGGTCAGTTTGATTCCTTTCTGCCTTGTCCTTTGTAATGCAGCATCAGTCAGATATGCTGATAAATCCTGGTAATTATTAATTTTTTTGGACTTCTGCATGATGACATACTCAGTGTTTTACATGCCATCACTTAAAGAACAAACTTGTTGTTACGCTAGACAGATAGAAAGGTGCTTGATTTATGACTACAGGAAGTTTCTTTTCTGGTAGCAATAGTGACTGATCATATCCAATACAATAAAATAGTGCATTTTATTTTGGTCTGCACCGAAGGAGTAAATGTACATGAAATTGTGGCATCTTAGCTGTGTCAGTGTTTTATGCAAGAGTGTTAGATTTTTTTTTTTCCATTTGCTCAGATATGTGCTTGAGAAGAATTGACATCAAAAAGGAGCAACTGTAGGTGATTCTTCATTTTATTCAAGCTTTGACTTTCCCAGTCTTATGTATATAGAAATGTTGAAGTGTTTCTAATCCAAGACATGTACTTAGTACAGTTCAATCATTGTAATAGTGAAATTGGTGTATCAGTTTAAAACTGCTCATATTGACATAGCAATGTCGGTGAATGAAAAGAAGGGAATAAATATTAATACAACTGTAAGGTATCTTTTTTTTCTCAGTATAACCCTGTCCACAGCTGTGCTGAAGTTGATAGGATCTGACTGAGCCTCTGCAGAGAGTACCAAAGTGCCTCTTGGTGCCTGACTGTAGGGGCTGTTTCTTGCCTCTGCCTGTCTTTTGGGGACCCCCCCTAAGGCTCTGCATTCCAACCTGTGCAAACTGGTATGGATTCATGCCTGTGTCAAAAGTGGCCCAGCCCCATGCCACGTGCCAGTGTGTCTTTTGGCGCTGCCAGTATGTTCATAATTGATTACTGAGCTGAATTTGGCCATTTTAACATCCCTCAGTTTTCTCCCTTCTCCTGGGTTATTTCTCATCCAGATCCACCTCCCCAGCTCGGTGCGCTGCTGCACGGACACTTGTCCTGGCATGGAGAAGGAGACGGGGCATATGGCTGGTTTGGCAGGATGAAGAGGCTGGCAGGTTAGAGGGCTGGGGCATGACTGAATGCATTTGCTCTAATGGTTCTTGCACATATTTTATTGCTACATCTGATATAATCTACTAAAATAGAATTTGCTCCAGAGAGTAATTGTAGTATCAACATTTCAGGAATAATACAGTGGCAAGGACAAGTAATTCTGTGTATTTGTTGATACAAATGCTGTATTTGAAAGGCAGTGTCCAGACTCTCTGTTCCTTGCAGTGGTCTGAGGAACCAGTTTTAAGCTGGACAGTGAGGGGGGGAATGAAGGGGAAAAGGAATGTCCTAAAACATTGCTGATGGGAAAAATAACAAATGCATCTTCTAATGTGTAAATACAGCGTATTCTAGTCCAAAGGGGGAAAAAAAATCTCTGTGGCCTGAAGGGTGTTTCTGGCTTACAGAGGGTAGTCTCTTCAGTCAATAGAAATTAAAAATAGCTACCTGTAGCAGGTAGTTCAGACAACCCAATTTAGCCACTCCAGGTTCCTGTGTTGAGGGACCTGTGTCTGTCCATTGACCACCCAGTGAGCCTAAGACAATTTAACTCCCTAGGCTAATGCTGGCTTCAAAACCACATGTTGGATGGCTGATCTGCCCTGCTGACAGTAAATTAGTTATGGGGTGAGTATTGTCTGCTTCTTCTAGCCAGAGCAGGAATAATGGCAGTAGGAAGAAAGGGATTCAATCCTTCAGGTGAGCACTTGAATAAAGAATCTGTTATTTTAAAGTGTAATACCTAGTTTTGTCAAGCTGCTGCCATTTGATTAGTGAAGGTGGTTTTGTTAGACTGATAGGTAATAGTTTTATTAAGTATTTCTCTTTTTCCTTTTTTATTTTGTATTTTTCTGCAGTGCACTAAAGATACTAACATTAGAGGTGCTTTCTCAATCTTTCAGTCGTCTCCTTCTGACTAGCAACACAAAGTTAAATGCTACTGATAGGATTTTTTTTATTCCCTCAATCCATTTTGCTGCTAGTTTGCAGCAAATATCATACTCCTTTTGCTTGCATATGTGTCTGTATGAAATGTGCTAGAAGCTAAGCTTGCTTAATTGTGCCCAGTATTTGTAGCCTATCAGAGGTTCACTTGAACTTTTTAAAAAGTATTTATTGCACTGAAGGCATCAAACTGCAATTAAAACAACTTTTGTGTGCATCTGTGAGTTGTTAAGGTTACACAGTTTGTGGCATCTCCTGAGTAGGAGCTAGTTATGCTGAGAGGCTTAATGTGAAGAAAATCACAATGAATGTTTTTTCCCCTCTGTGTGTGCTTGCTTGACTATGGAAGGTGGAGGAGGAGGGGCAGGCAAGGGCACTAGAAACACTTTCACAATTAGCTCTCCTTGCCCTCAGAACTTGACAGAGTCGTTTTGTGGCCAACTGTAAGGATTTCCAACAGAAATCCTCTTCACAGTGTAAAAAAGACACAGACCCTCCAATGACATGGCTTCGCAAAAGTGTTTTATTGTTCTTTTGGAGAAGATGTGGAATTGCTGGTATGTGTCTGTCTGGAATCACCTGGCCAGAAACCTATGGGAATATACAGGAAATCAGAAACCCTCAACTTCCAGCAGATGTGGTGGAGAGTGGCCTCTGCATAAAGAGCAAGCCTGTCACATCTCATATACAGCCTGTCCCTGTGCTTTGTCATTTATCTGGAAACCCCAGACCAAGACCATGAATCCTTAAATGCTCCCCATAGACAAAATTCCTGTACACAGAAAGGTGCTGTGGGAAGGAAAGTGCAGGAAAATGGTAGTTATTAAATGAGTAAGCTGTACCCAAGATGAATCAAATGTAGACAGCTTAAGGTCTCAATAAACTGCCAGTGTTTTTTTGTCTTGGTGTTGTTTTTTGTTTTGGTTTTTTTTTAAAAATTTCATTTGTTTACAGATTTTAAAAAGTGTTGGGTTTTTTGTTACTTCTTCTACATCATTCAATTTCTAAAGAACATTGAAACTGCAATAAATGCCATTGTGTATTGTAGGTTTTGGGATGTAATTTACATATACAGTGTACTTTGTTTTGCGTGATAACTTTCAAAGCAACAGCATCGGGGAAAAAAAAAGAGGCGCTTCCTTTATGAATTGATATTTTCCTGTAGCTAATCATATTATTTTAAGATATGGTACAGAAATAAAACAAATCTTATTGTTTGAATATTTCTGTTCTTGTAATGATTTATCTCTCTGTTTAGTGAAGAGAATTTGTATAAAATCAGTCGTTACATTTCTTATTCATGGTGCAGAGTTAGCAGGTAAGATTTGCACTTAAATGAATACAACTTCATTCTCTGTTTTTGTTCAGAGCATAATTGATGCAAAACAATGGTGTTTTTTGTGGTTTTGTTCTAGTTGTTCTCCAACATTAAAGATGGTGAAGGCTTACAGTTGTTTGAGCAAGGTCATCGCACTGCACACAAGCAAGAGTGTCATACCATGGAGGCGGTGAGGCTGGTGGAGTTCAACCTGAAGCAAGTGCTCACAAAGCTCATGACCCACATCTTTGGTGATGGTAGGTTCTTGCACCTTTTTCCTGGACTGCTAATGGTTGTAGGCATCCACACTTTCGAGAAACACTTTCCTGCATAATAAAAACAGGAGGCTTAGGGGTGATGTTGGCAGCTGGTATACTGAAACAGCCATGTGAGCTGTTTTCTAATGAGAGTTACAGTAATTTTAGGAGTCTTCATATTCTTTACCGTTACATTTTTGTCTTAAGTTTGGTCAGAGTTCCATCACAGTGTCTTTAGTGTCAGAATAACTGGCTATTGACTGACCTTTCAGCTGTAACCCATATTTATGTTATTGTTCTTTAATGCTATTGTATCCATGCCTTATAAAATTATTGAGCACAGCCCAAGAGGCCACACTCTTTTGGTTTTCCTAAATACTAGTGCACACAACCCTGTGCTGAATCATTAGGATTTTGTGAAGAGGTTTTGGTATGCAGTGTGTCAGGGTAACATGTTGGGCATGAATACAGGTAGGGACAAGTGCCAGACCCAAGTACAGACACTTGTGTGGCAAAAGCCGTGTGCCAGAGTAAATGCAGTGTACCTGTCAGTGTGGGACCCCCTCTGCTTCCTCCTCATGGGTCTCCTGTGTCCCTGGAGGGACAGAGCATGGCTGTGGCACCGCACCTGGGGCTGCATCAGAGCTGGGCACCACTGAGGAGCATGTGGGGCTCACATCTCACAGCCCCAGCGTGGAGCTTGGCAGGAGAAGGGGTATGTATGTGCATGTGCTGCTTTCCTGCATACGCACTCAGTGTCATGTTTTCCTCGTGCAAAAAAAATTAAATCTTGCAGCTGAGGAGAGGTGATGTTTGGTAAGTTTGCACCAAGCTGAAAAATAATTTGTTTGGTACTTAGAGTGGAATAAGGAAGAGTAATGAATGTCTGTGTATATGAATGAAATATCCTTTCCAGTGGAACTACCTCCTTTTGGTTTCAGGAGCTGAATTTATAAATGGCCTGAGTCAAAATTGCTACATTAATGCTATTTCCTGGCAAGGAGGCTTCTCTTCTGAACTGATTCATTTTTTCTGTTGAGGAACTACTGGATAATATTAGAATGCACAGGGTATGCTGGCTACTTTCAAGGCTCTTTTAAGATGCCCACTGAATTTAGAGCAGTAGTTCCAAGAGTGGATTGATTACAGTAGCAAGTCCTATATATAACTGCTTGAATACTTGTCTGAGATTCTCAAGTTTAATTTACAGCAAGCAAAAGTTTTACCAGTTTTTGTTCTATCCCATCTCGTCAAAATTTTTTTAAGTTCCTGAGTTCAATTTTTCTTGTGGTTGTATTTTACTTAACAGCAGTCTTTTGAAACATACAAAATTAGGATCAAAATGAGTAATAGTAAGAATGGTATTTTTTGATCAACCTCAAATGCTGAGGATGTTGTTTAAAATGAGCAATTTCTGGGAGTTATTAGTGATATCTGAGATTACAGTGACATCCTTCTCTAACTATTGACAGGTGCTGCACTTTAAGCTTCAGTATGTTGGCTATTCTAGTTCTTCTACAGTCCACACAGTAGCTAGAAAGACATTAAAAAATATTATTAAATGATTCTGAACCTACAGACTGAAAGTAGGTGCTGCCTTCTTACTGTAGAGTTTTTTATTTCTATGCCCTGGATATTTTTCCTGAAGTATACAGACAAGATATAGTGATTTAAATATAATTATCCCTTTTTTTTTTTCCCCTTTTTCTTTTTTTCCATTCACGGGAATTTGAAGTTCTCTCCCCTTCACCTTGATCTTCTTGTAAGCTGTCAATAAAACTGGAAGGTAATATTCAAAGAAGCAACCTTCATGCTAGACACTAGACATATGAGATGGGTGCAATGCAAGTGACTTGGGGCACACATAATTAAATCCGTCTTTTGACAGCTGCCATCTTTTAATTTTCATTTTACTCTCCACCTTATGCAGTGTTTCTGATTACTTTTGTGTCTCAACTACCTTAGATTTTAACTTAAAATTTAAAAGTGTTTTAGTCTATGTATTGCTCCTGGAAAAAGTCTGTGTTTTTTTTTTTTTTCTTGTGAACATTCCGTAAGGCCCCAATGTTCTGTTAAAAGCAAAACTTTCATTCCTTTTATACTTCATGTCAGTTGTATTCTTTACAGCCTGTGCTGTCAGCAGAGTATTGCAGTGGAAGTTACGCATCTTTTCTGGCAGGGTAGCATGATCATGGCTGCAGTAACCTACTGGGATGTTGGATTGTCACACAGTCAACTGTTACTCGTAGACAGATTGTTTGGATTGCAGATTAAGTCTACTGTGCAAGTTAGTTGTGCATAAAGTAGTTTAGACCTGAAGTGCTGGACTTGGATAGGTGCGCTTCTGCAGGGCTTCTCTGGGAATTTACCAGCTCAGGTTGATGATAGATTGAGGATCTCTGCAGAAAGGACAGATCACTGACCTGTCTTTTCTGTCTTTTTTTTTTTTTGGTGTTGTTCTATTTTTCATAATATTTAATGAGACAGTTTTGCTTTACCTGACTCATCCCACACTATCTGGATACTTTAGTGTTGACTGTAGATGCCAGTAAACAATATAACAAAAGTTGCTTAAAGATCACTAGGTTGTCATGAAGAAGCTCAAAGTCTTTATAAATATCTGCACCTATGTTTACTCCCAAGGTTTGTCTTTTTATTTCTTCCTGGCTTTGCCAACAGGCAAAGGAACAACAGACATTAGAGAGGGTGAAAGTTTTGGAGCATGTAATCAATTGTCTTAAATACTAAATACAATGTAACATAGTTCTTTTTATGACATTTTCTAGTGGTATGCCATGTGTGATTTTGCATTCTACAAGTGATGGTCTTTCAGTTTCTTTCATGAGATTTTGCTGTCATGAAGCTACTTCAAGTATTACACCTAGAGATCACCTTTCTTAGTCTTCCTCTGTTACCTCCAGATACAGTGCACAATAAAAATCCGCTCATTTACCTTACCCCCCCATCTCCACATGCCGATCTGTCAGTGTAGGAAGTCCCTTCTGTCTCATTTTAGTTACCTTGTAACGAGGCTTTCCAAGGCTAGCTCTCTTAGGTTTCCTCTTAAAGTTGACCAGTCTTTTCCAACTGCAGTTCTTTCTCTAATCCTTCTGCAGTTTTGCCAAGAGCTTTCTGGATGTGGAGAGGTTCAGAAGTAATCTTACTATAGCAAATAGAAAAGAGTGACTGTGCTGGTTCTGTGATTTGTTGCTTTATATTAAATGGCCCAAAATTCACAGCTGTCCCATATTTATCTACCCAGTTCCTAGGCTCTGGTAAGAGAAGGCAAGAGGGTGAGTAATGCTGTGCTTTGATGGTTCTGCCGCGGCTTGTTCTCACTGAACAGCCACGGGATGTCTTTTAAATCAAACACGTTGTTCTGCTCTTTCTTCTTCTTGACTCTGTTGTACTGATACCTCATTTGAGTGCATGGAGATCTATGGAGTATAAGGAGTTTAAAAAAAAAAAAATCATTTGTTGAAGACATAATGGTCTGGCTAATAATAATGTGAGCTAATACAAGTTTATGGGCAGCCAGCTCCTTTCTGCTGCCAGTGAGATGAATTAGCTGAAGCAATGAGGTGCAGAGTATTTAGAAATCGACACACCCCTCAAGTGGCCACAGCTTGATACCTTCTGTGCTCCCCAGCACCCCCTTGCCCCCCTCTCCTTTTTCTCCCATAGACTCCTTCTCTAAAAATAATTCTCAACAATAAAGAGAATTTCTGGTTAGTGAAGACCATCTGGGTCTCTAGCTTTGTTGCTTCTGTGCTGTAGCGTAGCAATAGCCTGCTTTAATGTGATGGGCTTTTTTTTTTTTCCCCCCTTCTTTTTTTAGTGCCTTTGGTCAAGCCTTTTTCATTATGAGTCTCAGCTAGGCTTGCACTGGGGGATACTTGGTCATCTTAATATCTGATAACACCATTCCTTTTGAGTGCAGGCTATGACCAATTCCTTGCTTGGATTCAGTACTCAGAAATAACAGTAGCTATTCACTTTTTCCTTACTCATTGGAGATGTGACATGTAAGTTACTAATGGATGTATACACACTGGAAGGAATCCCATGGAAATGAGCAGATGTCCTCTGGTAATGTAAATTATCTCTTTGAACTAGGGAAATTACTGAGTTTGTATCTAGTGATCAGTTAGAATTCAGCCTTGTGCTCTTTTAAGTGCCGCTGTGTTTTAAGACTGGTATGCATCCCTTGGCCTCCTAAAATTTTTAGAAAAGATCATTTTTGCTAGCATTTCACAGTCTGTATGTGAATAAATAAATTAGGCCTAATCAGGTAAATTATATAGTACTACAAAAAGCCTAA
This sequence comes from Limnodromus scolopaceus, assembly GCA_028565335.1. NCBI lineage: Eukaryota > Metazoa > Chordata > Aves > Charadriiformes > Scolopacidae > Limnodromus > Limnodromus scolopaceus. The sequence continues at coordinate 70,493,113 of JAOXNO010000013.1, read as the reverse complement.
TACTCATAATCCTATTAAGTCTTTAGTGGTTTAATTTGCTGAGTGTGAGCAATGCCTTTTATTCTTTGGGAATATATTGAGCACCAAGACAATATTTTATATCTAAATGTACCCATTTATTCTGTGACAGTCTATATAAATGCAGTTAGAAGGCTTAATCTTGCCGAAGGCTGAGCACCCTCTGCTTTTCCGTAAAGTCTTTCAGAGCCAAAAGTCTGAAAGAACACTTGAATGTAAACTACAGAGTTATTCCCAGTTGTCCTGGTTGCTGTATGAATAAAATTATTGTGGTATATAGGATTAAATATTAATTTAGAGAACAGAATGAAGGTGAGGATTGTTTCTTCATTGTGAATTTGTTTTGTTTTATTCAGATTTTTCTTTGTTTGCTTTTTTGCATTTAAAACAAATGCTTCTCAAGTACTAATATGCATTAAAATTCAGAATTAAAAAAGAGCTTTAAATTAATTTTTTACCTTTTAAAATTCATTTTAGTTAGGAACAGAAAGTAGAGAAATCCTTTCCCCCCTCCCCCCCCCCCCCCCCGGAGCTTTATTTTGAAGTAATTAGAGGATTAAAAATAAACCATTATCCAAATGTTACTGAACACAAAACTACTTGAACATTCAATGTCGTTCTTGCTGCAGTTGCAAATTTTGCAAGATAAATGAAGATACTTTATATGTGCATGACTTTACAGGAAATGCAGAGTTGTACAGCCCTAGGATGGAAAACGCATTTGTGCCAAGACTGGGAACTTAAAAAAAAAAAAAAAAAAGACTTTTTTCAACCTATGTATTTTTGTTGTTGTTGTAATGCAGACATAAAGCAATAAAGTGATTGCTGTAGGTCACAGTACAGTTATGAATGGCCTAATTCCTAATTCTTCAAGTCTTCTGAGTTCTGTGTGTGAAATTATCGAAACACTTTTTATCATTGATATAATTTCCTGAGGTGGATTTTTAAGAGGGAATAGAAAATCTAGACTTACCAATGTGTACGTTTTGAAACCTGTCTCTCCATTTGAAAGTTCGTGGCATCTGTGAAAGGTCACTGTAACTATTAGGTGTTTTCTGTTTTGGCTATAGCTGTACACTTCTGTTGTAACATTGTTTCAGCTTCTGTAGCCACATTTAGTGATTCAGGAGTAATCCAAAAACAATCTAATCCGTAAGGCTATAGAAAATGTTTCTATTTGAGAAACTCTAAGTATAAATCATGCAATTTCAGGTTTTAAGTTCCTTTTATGAAACAAACCGGAAAAAAAGCCTGCAAATCAAACCTGGGGTGTTAAGTTACCATCACCCAAACAACCTTTGCTGTGCTCCTCATTTTCAAAACTGGACCTGCTTGGTTGTTAATGATCCCAACGCTCATTAGCATTTGACTTAGCTGAAGGGGAAGATGGGATTGGGGTTAAGGATTAGCCCACAGAATTCGCAGTTCAATTCTCTCTTGAGTTTTTACAATTCTTGTTTGAGACAGGTTTGTTGTTTTCTTTTTTTTTTTTTTTTCCCCTGGCTCCTAATGGCTAGAAAAAATTCTTTAGTGGAACAAAGCTTGTATAAATGCTTACAAGAACTAAAACTCATCAAATATAATAAGGGCCTTGACAACACCTCTGCATTTGGCAGCACTGTAGACCTTGCCCTCTTCTGGCTCCGCTGCTCTGAGATGCCGGGGGTTTCCTAGCTCTGTGCCGTGGTACTTGCAGAGGGGCTGAGCTGGGGAGGAGAGAAAGATACCCAGTGATGCCTTTCTCTTACACTTCACATCTGTACAAAGGGAAACTATCGTGTCCTGGGTCGAGAGTACGCCGTGCGTGTTGCTATATAGCATACCTTAATCATGTGCAACTCAGTGTATATATATTTATATTTGTGTGTATTAATATCTATTTTTAGCTCTCATATTTAAACATGCACAGAAAGAATAGCTTTGTATTTTAAATAGGTTCTGATGGAAAAATAGTACTTGCCTAGCTGATCCATAAAACACTAAGCAAAAATTAAAGACTTAGCTTTTCCTCTGAGGAGCGGTTAGTCATTTCCTGGTGCAAAGAATAACAAAATTACTGACTTTCCTATGATCTTGGCTCATTTTTGTTCGATGCCAGGTAGTTGCTAGAGTTTGACAAATGATTGATTTGGTTTCAAAGGGTGCTTGAATTGCACAAAGCGTTTTTCATATTAGAAAAGACATGGTCATTTTTTTCCACAAGTTTTAAGATTTATCACCTTGCACAAGTGTTGTAAATTAGTTTGTTTGCTATTTATTTTCTCTGGATTGCTGTAATTGGTGTCATTAGTTGAAGGGCAAGTTTTTACAGATGGTTGGAGGGATGGCCTTTTCAGCATACACCCTTCATATTTATTTATTTTTTAAACACTGCTACAGGACTGCAAGTCAGATGGGTAGACTGCTACTTCCCGTTTACTCACCCTTCCTTTGAGATGGAGATCAACTTCCAAGGAGAATGGTTGGAGGTCCTGGGCTGCGGGGTCATGGAGCAACAGCTAGTTAACTCAGGTACTGAAACGCCTTTACTTCATTGACATCTCTATTAGCAAACACTTCCAGCGCAATGAGCTTTGCAGACTGAAATGCCCCCTTCTCCCCTGGTGAGCGCAGACATCTCTGTTTGTGGCAGCCACCACAAATACTCCTGAAGTGGAACGCAGCCCTTGCATGCTGTGATTTGAGTGCTGCGATTGAGCGAGCAATCTGGAGCCTGCATACAAAAGGTTGCCTTTTATTTTGTGTAGTAAGGAGACAGACAGATGTCAGCTTTAAAAGAGAAGCTGATGAATTAGGGTATGCCTTTTTCTCTCTTCCAAGAGAAGTCAAGTGCATTCATAGTTATGATTTAAAAGTATCACGAGCAAATAACATCCCCTAATATTTGGAATATCAGAGTACTCCTCTATCTCTGAAGTGTAGAAGAAGGAATTTAATGTCTGTCTTATTGCTATTTGGTTGCTGGGTAAATGGTAGGTTGCTTTTTGGTTTGGTTTTGTTTTTTCTTTTGTCCTCAGAATGGTTGTTTATGAGGTTGTAAACTGCATTAAGAGCAACATCGTTTGTTTTAATTGGAAATATTACAGAGCAATGTCACCTGCTGATTTTGCTTTCTAAAAACTTATGTGTAAGTGTAAAGGAAGGAGAGGAAAAAATGGTGGGGGTTTTTTTTCTGATTTTTTTTTTTTTTTTTTTAATATTGAGAATTTTACATGCTTGCTTTCATTAGCTGAGAATAAGCAATTCTTTATAAGCACAGGGCAGACTGCATGTGTTCATACCTCTGTCATTTAGTGTCTTCCAGAACTATTAGATATGGGAGCCTTTTGGAATATCACCCATTTAATTCTCACACGTGTGCTTTCAGATAGACAAGTTATATTCAATTGATTTTTTTGCAGCTGGTTTCCTAAGCTAATGCTGTATTTTAATGTGCTCTAAATTCTTTCTGTTGAAGTCCAAGTACAATAACTATGGCTCAATTTTGGCCCCAGTTACTTGGCACAGCTTGTTTTCTTCAAAGTTTGTGTGTATTTTAATGTGATGATTTTCCTTTTAAAAGATGAATCCTCTGCCACAGTTTCTTCCCGATGGGTTAATGGTTTATGTCAATTGCTCTTTCTTGGGTTATCATGTTCATGGTGTACTAAATATAATACATGTTCTGATCAGCCTCAGAAGTGAAAGACTACTGTGTGATATTATTTCCATGAGACATAATACACTATTCTTGAAAATGTCTGTGTTGCTGAATTCTTATGTTTACGTTCCTTCAGTGTGTGTGTGTGTGAGAAGCTAAACTGTGGGCTCGAAGAACTTACTTTTTTATGTGTGTGTATGTGAATGACTGTGCATGAAACACCAATGGCCAGGTTTCTCCATCAGTCAAAATTTTCAGTATAATCTGTCTCGGCTCTTTTTCACCTTTCTGAATTACCATGTTCAAAATCATATAATGTCTGCACCAAAACTCTCTCAACTATTTATTGCAATTCTGATCTTGCAAGAACTCATGAATTTAGTAACTCAGGTCTAATTTTTGAATGACCTTTAAACTTGTATTATTAATTAAAACAAATAAGCAAAAAGGGATTCGCTTTATTAACAAGATATTTTAGAGGGTTCAAAGTCTGTTATGGAAATGCCAATAATTTTTCCACTTTATTTACAGAGAATTGCACTTTACATAGCCATGGTTTTGTTCTTCTGCTCCCTGCAGTAGCTCTGCAAAATCACTTGGCTACAAAAGCTGAGTTTAATGTATCTCAGTGTGATTTTATTAAAGCATTGGAATTTGTTTACCAAAATTGAGGAAAAAAATTGTGTTGGCTAGCAATTAGCTTATTTGGTTTAAAATAATGACGAGGACAAGGTAGTTCACATTTTCAGTTGGGTAGGGAGATTCTCTGTGGAGAAGGATGAAGGTGAAAATTTTCTTTCCTTGTTCTTTCATCTTTTTTTTTGCTAGCAGGTCTTCCAAAGCCATCCCACATTTGAACAGCAGTAGGTTTTTTTAATAGTTTGTTTAGGATTTGGGTTTTTTTTGGTTTTCTTGTTTTTTTGTGTTTTGTTTTGTGGTTTTTTTTTTTTTACCTTCAGAGTATTGTTAATGCCTCCAATACCCACAATCAATGGGTATTACTTATTACTCTGGTTCCATGCCCCTAAATCTCTTTGAAACACCAAAGTTTTAGATTTAAAGCATTCTATTTTAAATAAGTGCAGATAAGAAGGAACAGGATCTTCATTAAACTTGGGAAGAAGACTTGTGACTTCCCAATTGCTCTATCCTTGCATCTTTTGTTTGGAATACTGTCTCTTCATTTTTATTGGAGGTTGCATTGTTTTCAGTCAATGGAGATTTCCAAGCAAAGGAAACTGAGGTGAACTACTCAGAAAAGCGCTAGGTTGTGGGATTGGGGGAGTTTTTGGTTGGGTTTTGGTTGGGGTTTTTTTCTGTTTGTCCCCACTATTTGTACAATGACAACAAAATTCTTTAACTACAGATAACTACCCCATTGCCCAACAGGAAAGCATCACGCCTCAGAGGCCTGACTCGCACCACAGACCTACTTCCTCTGAAGAGGGAGTAAATGCTGGTGCCTAAACCTAAATGCTCTGTCTCTAAACCACTTTTAAATAGAACGTGATACAGGTATTTACTACATGTAAATAGAAATATAATGGCTATATGGAAGAAGTGTCAAATCTGCTCAAGTATATTGATAGTATTCATCGTCACTTGCTTTCTTTCTCTACTCTTTTTTCCTTTTGAGGTTTCTGAAGAGTCTCTGTAGCCTTTTTTTTTTTTTCCCCTTCATGCTTCTTAACAAGCTATTCTTCTAGTTTCTGACAACAAGCTATTCTTCTAGTTTCTGACATAAATCTACAGAACAGGTGTGATAAAGAACACAGATATGAGAGGCAACAGAACAGCACTTCTTGTTACAACTCCTTGCTTTATCGTGCATGGACTTAGTGTATTATCTCAAATTTCACATTCTTAAAATGTTAAACCAACTCAGGATTTACCCAGGGAGTGACAGCCAGCCTCGTTCTTAGTCACTCACTGGGTAGTGGGGATGATCCAGTCTTTGGAACCATTCAGATTTTTTGTGTTAACAGCAAGCAAGGTTTCCGTTGTCTTGGTGTGTGGATAAGAAAATACAATTTGATAAAGGCTGTAAGTACCATTTCCATTAAAGCCAATCCAGCTTTTGAATGTTTTTAGAGAGTTGTTTGCATTCAGGAGTCTCTCACTACTAACAAAGTAGAGAATATGATGTTATTTACTATTTTTAAGTAGTGATAGTTGCTTTTTTTAAAAGAAAAACATATACCCTATGACAGTGTTTTTATATAATTCTTGAAAAAAATGTGCATTACTGCAAAGATGCACAGAATTGTAGCACCATTCCCCTAAGGATGATGGTGCTAAACTAGAGTAATTATTTATTGTAATATGAACGTAGAAAATCACTATTATAATCTAATGTTCAATAAGAAGTATAAAATCTAACTTGTTGTACTGTTTAACTTTTCATTTTTGTGTGTTTTGTTTTTCATCTTTATCTGTACCTGAATACATAATGCTAATAGGAATGTTATATGTGAATATTTTGATACAAAGAAAAGTTATTTCTATTCTGGGTAATACTGGCAAAAAAACCTTTATAATAGCAAGTATTCTCAGTTTTAGGTTCATGATGAGGATACAGGGACAGTTTATGGTTCAGTGGAACTAATATCAATTAACAGCACATAAGTATTTATTTCCGTGCTTCAAGAGTTTGATATCCAAGATTGGCAAAGGTCGTGGTCATTGATAGGTGCCAAAGTTCCCAGGTCTGGATGGAGTTACATGATTCAAACCTTTGAATACAGGACGTTGCTTACTCAGAGACTGCAGTGACATAGTGTTGCTTAGTACCTGTGAAATTGGAAGCAGTTAGGGTGTGATTTTTTGCTGATTGAAATCAATGGCAATGTTCTCAGTGCCCAATGTTGCAGAATATGTTACCTGGGGACGCAAGCATGAAAATTGGACTAAGGTTTCCCCCAAACCCAAGAGACTGAAACCACCAATCATTTAAACAGAAACAAAAACAAACAAAAAAATCCAAACAAACACACACCACCACCCCAAGCCCAAACCCCCAAACAACAAAAACAACCCAACTATAAAAGATAACTCTGTAATTTTGGGGGAGGACTTCTCATGATGTTTTTGAACTCCTGAGATACACAGGAAAATAGCCTAATGGTGTCACAAACCAAAGTACAGGACATCCCTGTATTTCTGTATCGTGACAGTATCCCAATCAGGTGCCTAAAGATGAGTAGAACATATACTGCCTCCTATTCCCTGATACGCTCCTGCAGCTGTCTGTTTCCTGAGCTGAAAATGGCATGTTTGTTTTCAGTAGTCATTGAGGAACTTTCTTCCATTCATTTGTTGAAGTTCTTTTGAGTCCCTGTAGACATTTGCTATCTGCAGAGTCTTGTAGCAAGAAACTGCACAACTTAACTTGCGTGAGGAATGACTTCCTTTTTGTTTTGACCAAGTCAGAGTTACAGTTAGAGCTCCTGTCATGCAAGAAGATACAGTGAGTAGCTGTTTCTTTTTCCATGTTTAAACCACTTGGGATTTGCTTAGATCTCCGTTGTAATTCTCGCCACTGACTTTTTTCCCAGCCCAAAAGGTCCTTGTCAAACAGTCACTCCCTGTGATGATGTACTCTGGCATAAAGATATTGCCTTCTCTTTTCCTTTTCTGATAACTCTTAATAATAATTTTGCTCTGTTGACCTTTAATGAGCCTTGAGTTGAAAAATGAAGGGAGGTTTTGGTACGATGACTGCCGGAGATGATTGCTTTTGATCACTGGTTGGTGGTTTGAAACATCCTGGCACACGGCCAGCCGCCCAGCTCTGGGTGGGAGCTCAGGTTGAGCTCTCGTTTCCTCAGACTATGAATCATGAAGGCAGCTGTATTTAGGCTACCGGTAAGAGGAGTTGGTAAGACTTTCCTGCTGTATGTAGATTTTTCTACCTTTGACATCAGAAAGCAACACTGGTATTTACAGTCTTAAGAAATCCATTTTATTTTATTATTTTTGCTTGTCAGCTTGAACGTAGTAGGGAATGGCGTAGGGGTCTGGAAGAGGAAATGTCGGCTTTCCAGCATGAACAGTAGGAGATTGTCATGATGTTAGCAAGTAAAAGAGCAGGCACTGGGCTTTCAGTAAGGTTATAGAGGAAACTTTTTGTCAAGAGTTGGCATACAATTATAATTTTAAAAGTTGCTGGGAAATATTGGTCTTCTAATTGTGTGTGCTAGCCTGAATTTATAGCAAAGGTCATTCTCCTAGTATGGTATTTCTTGTGAATTTTGTGTGTACTTCTAATGAAGAAAAAATTGCTAACCTTTTCTAAACATCTTCATTAATACTGTTGAACACGATAAAAGGAGTTTGTCACAACTTCTGCAAATCCTTACTTTTATTTTAAAAGGTAGAAGCTTATTTGTCATGAGTGTATGCTCCTTGGTGAAACTTCGTTCTTGAAGTGTGTCTTTCCTATTTGGAAGCCCTTTTATGGATCAGTTGCAGGACTTATTTCCAAAATTTAAATAGTACTTGGCCCAGGGCTGCCACCTTCAGCCAAACGTAAGTCTTAACATATAAAACTTGTTTGGCTTCAAAGCTACAGTAAATAAATCTTTCTTTACTCATTTATTGAAGATCATTAAAATTATTGCCTGAGGGGAAGTAACAATTTTAAGTTCTTGATCTGTCCATTCCTTTTTGTTCTGTTTTTGGCAAAAGGATTATCAGTTTGGACAGTTCTCCACAGCAGCAGATTAGTAAACATAAAAATTATGTCAATGTTACCTTGCAGACACAGGACTGGGTTTTTTGTTTGGTTTTCTTTTTGCTTTTTTAATTTATTAGTATGTTCTTAAATCAAATTTTAGTTGTGGGTGGGCTAGGTTCATATATCAAGCAGCAGGGGGTGTTTTGGGGAAAGAGAAATTTAATATCTTTCATCTAGCACGTTTTTTTCCTGTTCAGCTCTTGCCTGGTAAATTACATTAAAATGTGGGAGCAGATGGTGCATGTGGCTTAAATAGTATGCAGACCCATGTTCTGTCTATGCTAACAGCTCTCTTTGGGGACCTTGAAATAGTTAACGCTGTATGTGTCTATATGGATATAGTGTATAAGGGCAAATATAATGCATTTAAAATACATTCCTGCAACTCTTCAAGGTGAAATTAAAGTTAGAGAGGTATTGGTGTCTTGAGCACCTGGGGCCTCCCAAGAACACGAGATAAAACGGTTAGATGGGCTGGTTCTCCCCACACAGTACACCCAAAGCATTTCAAGTCTGCTGTGTGGGCCTCTCAGCTCCCCATCACAAACCTCTCAAGGGTTAAAAGGTGTTCTTTTTAAGTCACTGTCTGTCTCCTGTGTGACCACATCATGGCAGTACCTTTACTTCTCCCATCCTTTCCTGTGCTTATTCTCCTGAAACTGTTAGGAGATAGTGTTATCGTTCTTTTATGCACTGGGACTAAAGGCTGACACATGTACACACACTGCAGACACAGACTTTAGCTGCCTTAGTTAAAGTTACCTTTTCTACAGTCCTTACATACTAAATAGAGAAAGAAGGGTTTCCAGTGTGTTTTGAATATATGGAGCTTGTTTCCTGGATCAGCCTGCTGGGCGGCCTTTTTCTATGACTGGCTGCAGGGGGAGCCTGGTCTCCTAGATTAGGCAGATACCTGAAGGTTAAGTGAATATCCCACAAAGAGACAATGTCTGAGATTAAATGAAATTAATGGAAAATTAGGAAGCATCTGAGTTTGAGTGACTTCCCAAGTGTCTCAGAAGTTGTCTGTAGCAGAAACTGGAGTTGAATTCAAGCTTTATATTTCAGCTCCTGGGTCACCTTTGTCTCAATTCATCCTTGTGATTTATATTTGCACAAACATACATATACATATATATGTGCGTGTATATGTATACAAATAAACACAGAGTGAGACAAATAAGACAAATCAGTGACCTTAATAAGTAAGCCAAACTCAGAAATGAGTTGCAGAGAGCTGATGTTCCAGTCAATCAAACGGCACATTGTTTTATTTATTATTTGTTTCTCTTGTTCTGTTACCGGTAGCTACACCACCAGGTATGATGTGTTTTTATTGTGTTATGAAGTTAGATTTTTTCCTCTGCGCTTCCCTTTTCCTTGTTGAGATAATTTGCCTGTTGTCTCTTACTTCATTCACAGCTCTGTTTTTAAAACTGTGTTTTCATCAAGTTTTTCATCCAGGAGGAACCCATAAAATTTTTGAAATGTTGCTTTCTCTGATTTTATTACCTTTGACAGATTCATTATGTATGTTAGAGCTGGTGTTCTTCAAAAGAATTAATAGAAGCTTACTCCCAATCTGTGTGTGTTTGTGTAGAATGAACAAATACAGTATTCCATTTTATGACAATTCTATTACACCTATTTCTGGGAAATGCATTATTTATTTACAGGGGTATTTTGTGGGAGAATAAGTATAGGATTGAATCTTGAAGTTAGTAGATATTATAGAACTTGGATGGTCATTTGAGGATGCAGCTGAGGATCCATATGATTTTGCCAGCTGAGTATTAGAGTAGTACTGTCAATGGATTTAGAGGATAATTTCCCTTTCATGGTGCAAGACTACATTTTTAGTTGGAATGTATGTTCTTTATCTTCACAACTTAGAAATCTACTTTGTCTTCATTCTTCATTTTCTCCTGCACAAAAACATCTGCAAAAAAAGGTTAACTCAGTCTAACACTAACCTTGAAACCAGCTAAGAGCGGTTATGTGACCGACTGATGCATGGTGTGTCTTTCCATCCAGCAAATTAAAGCTTCTCCATAGCATACGTGAGGCTGATTTTAGTCCATTTGGAATCTAAAAAAAAAACAAAACAAACAAAAAAAAAAAACAAAAAAAAGGTGGGAAAATGTGCAGTCACATCTTCCAAAAGTTCCTACTGCCTTTGAAGCAGTTTGCCCATGTGTGTGTATTGCCTCTCCTTCCCTTTATTTTCTTTTTTTTAATCAAAAGTAAATTAAAGGTTTAGTAATTCACTATGATTTGTCTCCTTGGGATCCAGCAGGAGGACTAGAGCACCACACACAAGAGAAGGCAAAATAATGATAGATGTAGTTTATTAAGCAGTTCCCAAGTAAAAGAACGTGCTACTCTCAAAAACCTTGAAGAGCAACAATTTATAGCACAGAGAAGGTGTTTCCTTTGGCTTTATTTATGCAAATGAAAATACAGCTAAATAATACTATTGAATTACTACACTGTTACATGATGAATGCTGAATGTTTTTAATCATCCAGGAGTTGGTCCTATGAGCCTAATGCAATTCCTCATCAGGCTAGGATACCCTGCGGGTTTTTTTGTTGTGTTGCAATATTCATTTTTGCTGTTTCCAGGACATTTATCAGGGCTACCCAGCTGAGGGTAGAGAGGAGATTTTACATGCGTGTCTCTAACTGTTCTGGAGTGTGCTTCACAAAGCTCAGTTGCGATAGTTTCAGTTCAGCCAAGATTAGATCAAGCATTTTGGGAAGTATTCCTCTTCACGAGATTGAAAATACAAACTTGATTTCTCATTTCTGGAGGGGGAGGTTTTGGTTAGGATTTTTCTACCGTGCATCATTTTTTGTCTTTCAGCGTTGGTGAGAGGAATGGGTGAATGCAGATCCCCTGCATGACTACGGAAGGCTGAACACGTGCCTCTCCCCTGCTCTGCTATTGTGTTAAGAAAATAACAAACCGGTGGTAGTGTATGGGTGGTCAGTCTTCCCAGCTCCATACCATTTATCAAAGTCCCCAGTTGAGTCGTAAGACACATGTCTTTAGAGGGCAATGAGTGGCAAAGGCAAACCTGAGCATGTCACATAGTTGAGGGAAAGCAGCATCTTGCCAGTAACGATGGCCCAGTTGTGGCAGTGGTCCAGGCTGACTGAGCCAGTGGCACCAGCCTCTCATGGCTCATTTCGGCCAGAGACTGAGAAGATTGGATTGCCCAGCTGTTCACGTGCCAGTGCACAGTGATCCACTGCTGACCACATGGGCCAGCCTTGGCTGGGGACATTTGTTTGAATGGCATGTAAGCAAAAACAGAACAGCTCAAGAGCCGGAGTTTGGCCTCTGCTTCTCTGTCATTACTGCCTGCCAACAGAATAACCTTTCATGTTATTATAAACACTAGCTTCATAAAAGTATATAAGTGAGCTCCACTGGTGCCATTTTGGCTTGTATTACAAAAAATAACTTAGCTTGGGTTTTGCTTGACCTTCATCTTCAGATACGCAGATTTGCTTTCCTGTTCAGTGTTCATGAACAGGCACTGTCTATGAGCAGCAGAGGGGATAAAACCCACAACACAGAAATAAAAAGGTGAATTCAGAAGGAGGTGATTGTGCTGTGGAGGATAATCATCTTTCCAGAAGGAAGGAAAGGCTCTAGAACAGGTTAGAGCACCACTCTGTGCTGCTGGAAGGCATCTGCAGCCCAGCTACAGAGAGGAGACAGCCCGTTCCAGGCAGCGTACCAGCCAGTTTTGAACAGGATCTACTGCGGCACCTGAAATGAACCAGGGAAAATGCCAACCTTTATTAACACTTTTCCCCCATGCAAATAACAGTGACAGATTACTAATAGATAATAAAGCAATGTCTCCTTTTTCCTGAACAGAATGGATGCCATAAATCATGTAGTTTGATGACTATGCAGTGAGCATCAGTAATAACTTTGGTCCTAAATATTCTGGCCAAGTCCCAGGAAACTTTTGTACGTAAGAACAAATAGAATTTAAGAGGTCACCGTGGAAGTCATCTTGCACCTATTTTCTTTTTGGCCAAATGAAGAGTAGATGGGGGAAAAGGGCTTGTTTGTTTCCTTGCTTTTGAGGAGATTTTGATTATTTAAAAACTTCAGCTGAATTCTTGAAAATATTGGCAAGTTCTATATTCTCTGGGTCCAAATGTTGGCTTTATCAAGAAAAAAGAAGAAAAGAAAAATCCCAACGAAAAGCCCGAAGCTGCTGGCTACAGTTTTAGAGCTCTTCAGCTCCTTACCCTGCAATGGGCAATGACTTTTACATCCTCTTTATCTTAAAAAGTAACAGAAGAATGTTTCTTCCAGCCATGAAGTTGATTTGCTCATTCAAAAGTATCAGTGTTCTTTATGTAGTGACAGAGATTGTCACTGACATTGTAATTCAGAGCTTTTTCCACTTTAAAAAAATAATTAAAGTGGACTTACTGAGTTTTGCTTTAAAACACTGCAAAATAGCAGTGGGGATTATGAGAGAAGAAAAGTCACTAGAATCCATTTAAGTAAGGCAAGAGACTTCAGTTAGGACTTATTCTTTGACTGTATGGGTTGAAAAGTATTCAGTTAATGAATTATTCCAAAAGAACTAGTACAATGAGGGAGACTCCTTTTCTCATGTTAGTTTAGACTTGCTTAGCATGTTTCAAAAGTGACAATCAAAGGTAAACTCCTGACTTGGACATCAGCAAGTTCGCTGATGATACCAAACTGGGAGGGCTGGCCAATGCTCCAGAGGGCTGTGCCGCCATCCAGCATGACCTGAACAGGCTTGGAGGGCTGGGCAGAGAAGAACCTAATGAGGTTCAACAAGGGCAAATGTAAGGTCCTGCATCTGGGGAGGAAGAACCCCAGGCACCAGTATAGGTTAGGGGTGGATCTTCTGGTAAGTACTTCTGAGGAAAATGATCTGGGCGTCCCGGTGGATGGCAGGCTCTCCATGAGCCAGCAATGTGCCCTTGTTACCAAGAGGGCCAATGGAATCCTGGGCTGTATAGGGAGGAGTGTGGCCAGCAGGTCAAGGGAGGTCATTCTCCCCCTCTACTCTGCACTGGTGAGGCCACAGCTGGAATACTGCTTCCAGTTCTGGGCTCCCCAGTTCAAGAGGGACAGGGAAACTACTGGAGAGAGTCCAATGTAGGGCAACCAAGACGATTAAGGGATTAGAGCACCTCCCTTAGGAGGAAAGGCTCAAAGAGCTGGGGCTCTTTAGCCTGGAGAAGACTGAGGGGAGACCTTATCTATGTTTACAAGTTGCTAAAGGGTGGGTTGATGGATGATGGAGCCGGACTCTTTTCAGTGGTTTCCAGCACTAGGACGAAAGGCAACGGGCATAAGCTGCAACATAGGAAGTTCCACTCAAATATGAGGAAGAACTTCTTTACAGTGAGGGTGACAGAGCCCTGGAACAGGCTACCGAGAGAGGTCATGGAGTCCCCTTCTCTGGAGATTTTCAAGACCCGCCTGGATGCAGTCCTGAGTAATGTGCTCTAGGCAATCCTGCTTAGCAGGGGGGTTGGACTAGATGATCTCTAGAGGTCCCTTCCAACTCTGTCAAATCTGTGAATTTTTTTTATCTCAGGGAAGTATATTCTTAATTCAGTACTACTGCATGGCTCACAGCAGAAACTATAATTGCCAAGATATCTCTGCTACTGTATTAGAACCCATTGTATTACACAGTCAAGATGGGCAGATTTATTCACTTTTACAAGTGCTAAATTGCTTTCTATTCTTATTGAATAAAAGGTGGTGATCTTAGAAAGGACAACTGTACTGTACCTGTATTGGCACTTGCTGCTATTTTTCTTTATTTAATAAGAGATGGCAGTTTATTGTATAAAAGAGAGGCTGTTTTCTCTAGGGTTTTCTGCTCATGGGGGGCAGATTGTCCTGTGTCTGCCTTCTTGTGGTTATTTATTTATTTGTATGGTTACTTGCCATCTGCGGTTCTGCCCATGTTCAGAGGAGATTTAGTAGCTTAACTGGATTATAGCTCTTGCGCACCATAGACACACGAGCAATAGGAATAAAGAAAGCGTGTGTCTACTAGAGCCACTCCAGAACAGGAAGCTGGAGTTAACTTAAGCCATCTGAAGATGCACTTAATTGTAGTTTTAAACTACTTAAAGTAGTTTTAAACAAAAGTTATTTTCCTATGTTGCTATGGGCTTTTGCACATCAGTAGTGAAGCGGAGCAGACTGTGCATAAGCATTTGCCGTGTTCTGCACGTGGCTGATTGGAGGAGCTGTAAGCAAACGGTAGACAAATGTTGTAGTATCCTCTGTAGATTTCCTAAGTTATTCTGTGGGTATGTGGGTGTTTTGGTTTTATAATAGTACCTAGGTGATGAATGTGATGCACTGGTGAGTATTTGGGTTTCTTTAAATGTGACCCTATGAGCTGCTGTCCTAGGGGGACAAGGAGCAAGCTGCTTCTTTGTTTTGGCAGCACGTGATGCTGAGAGGAGTTGCTTCTAGCTCAAAAAAGTATAATTCGTGCTGTTTCTGTTTTTCTACTGTTAATCAATACAAAATGATCTCAGTAGAAGCCAACCTGTACATCCTGGGATGGAGAGAAAGAAACAATATTATATGAATGTAATTCAGTGAAAAGCAAATAAAATGTTTGTTGTGGTGCCCCATCAGTAGTTATATATTTGTCATTTTTGTGGCTCTCACAGACGCACTCAGTCTTAAAAATGGGGGAGGGAGACTATTGGAGTATGAAAGATCATCAGCAGGCCTCATTTTTACATATACATGACTGGTAACTAGTTGTTTTTTTGGTTTGGTGATTTGTTGGGGTTTTTTTGATTATGTTACAGACCGTTCATAAACACTGGCATCACCTTGGAGTATTCTGCTGGATGCTTTTAAGAAAATTGTATTTAAAAACCAAGGCAGTGCAATTAGAAAATAAGACGGATGGAAATTTGGGTTGTCCTAAACCAGGTTTAGGAGCAGTCGCAGGATTAGTGCAACTAGTCAGTTCCTGTAGACCTTCATAGGCTTTCTGATGTTAGACAGAGAATGGTCTCACATTCTTGCCTCTTCTTCATGGGTCAATAATTAGATCAAACCTTTTTAGCAGCTATTAGAGACCTTCACTCTTTTGGTGTTCTTCATTAAATTGGCCATCGGATTTAAAAGTTTTCAGAGGAAGGGAGGGAACAGCAGCCACTTGCAACAAGCATGCCCAGAGCGTGCGATCAGTTTGGCATTGTTTTCATAGACTAAATTAACATAATCGTGCTTAGAGGTGGAAACACAGTTGCAAAAAGAAAATGCAGATCCTTTACTTCACTTATTTTCAACACAGCCTCTTGTCTTCTGTGCTTTCCAGCACACCTGTAGGTGTGATACGCAGCAGTAAGAGAAAAATCATTAATTCTTTCCTTGAAAGGCTCAACTTTGAAAAAGCCCGTGTTCCCCTATGATGACCTTCTTGCTGCCTTATGATACTCTGCAGGAAGAGAAAATCAGCAACTCTTTTCCTTGAAAGGTTCAAATTTGAAAAGCTAGAGTTCCCCCTACAGTGACCTTTTTGCTGCTTTACTCCCATCTCCCTTTCATTATCTCTCTTCTCATGGGGCTTGAAGAAAAATGCGTGCACCTTAAGTTAGGGAAAAGCTTTGTGACTATACAATTCAGAGGTGGAGTTTAAGGAAGGTGAACTAAGGGGCACCGAATCTGCAATTTCTTTTATGTGTTCTGCACGCTTGTGCAATACAGAGCTGGCAGGGCCTTCCCGGGATCCCTGGAGACACCCAAAAGGCTTCATAGCAAAAGGGAGTAATTGCAGCAAGCATGCTGGCAGCTGAAGAACAATCCCAAGATGATTTTCAAACCACAGCTGAGGAAACTGTGTCAAGGAAGTATGACAGTAAGAGGGATGTCTACATGAGCTCATCACCCCTTTTCTCCACTACCTGTGGAAAACTTGTGCAGGGCACAAGTTTAGAGGGTTAGGGTTTGTCCAAGATATTGCTTTACTCCTGGTTCTGGACATATACCTTCAACAGAAAAGGTGTTTGACAAGTGATTGAAGGCCTCTCTTGAGGACCTATGACCTGCTCCACTGACTTTGATTGTCTTGCTCTAGTCCCAGCCTGTTTTTCTAGAATGACACTTCTGGTTTGGATAATCTGGTGTATGGACTTGCTTGCCATGTCTGCGGGGGTGTGAAATGGAAGCTGAAGTCTTCCTCTGGGAGAGCAGAAAAACATAAGTCACAATGACGCTAAGGGTGGGATTGGAATAAAATGCTGTATTAGGAATAAGTATGAGGAATTGAGCACTGGTGAAAATAGGGAGTGAAAAAGAGTGTCTGTTTCTTGAAAGCTGAAGTTTAAGACACAGTAGCAGCTGGAACTGGCACAGAGGAAAGAACTGAGGAATCACACTGTCTTTTTTATTTTTGTTTGGGTTTTTTTCCAATGTGAAATTAGGAGGGAGTTTTGGTTTTGTTCTTTTAAGAACATGTCAACTGAAGAACCTCATGGAAAGCTGTAAAGTCTGATGGCTTGAAAGAGGTATATGGAAGACCAATGTTTTCCCAAGACCTTGAGTTCCTCTTCCACTATTCCTTAGCCTTACTAGACTTCAAGCTTCCTGCAGTGGAGTCCTACCTAGCTCAAAAACTCATCACTCACTCTGGGCCATCATGCAAATACCCTTGAGATGTGATGCTTTGGCACCAATCCAGACTTGGATCACTTGTTGTAGGCTTGATTAGTAGTTGCAAAATGCTGTCATACCTACTGAGGTGGAAGTCAATCAGCAAGTGCAAATGAGCCTGGGAGTCAGTATGTGTAGTAGTTGGTAGAACTAGAGTTGCCCAGCCTTGGATTTTAGTGAAGAGTAAGTAATCCGTGGCGTGGATGTCAGCGGTGGCTTGTAAGCAGATGTCAAGTGATGTGCGGTAGGGCTGGCATAGCATTGGGAGTACGGACTTCTGAGAGAGGCACAGCCTATGACTCCTGGGAAACGCAAAACCAAGAAGGCCATAGGAAGAGCTGTCTGAGGTGCAAGGGAGAGGTTACTGAGAGGGTTACTGGCAGCATCCTGCCACTTTGAAAGGTAGCATCATCCAGCCTCTGACGAATACCTACCAGCATGCTTAGTATGGGATGGAAAAATACAAACTGGTTTGCTGCCCTTCTTAAGTGGAGAGCATTGCTTACTTCAGGTACTGGCGATAACTGATAGAGCTGTTTCTCCAGCAAAAAGGGCTAGTGGATGCTGTGATTCCAGAGGAAGAGCACCTCTGCTGTGAGGCTGTGGGGTTTTGTAGTTAATGCTATTAACTGCAGCAGTGCAAGGAGCTCCCAAAAAGGGATTACTGTTCTTGAGCATATACTGAGCAAATAAAAAGCACAAAGAAATCCCCACTGCAGAGCTCACAAAAACTGGTGAGTCTGGCAAGTAATGGACAAACAAGCTAGTAAGTGTAGGAAAAATGGATGAAAGTTGTCACCTTGGGCTTCCTAACTAAGCTAGTAGCCTTCTGAGCGTTACTGGTCGCAGTGCTGTCAGGCTGCCCACAATAATGTCTCTGCTTCGGTGCTGCCCAAGGGCTGCACTGCAGCTACGCAAATGAGACCTTTGCTGGGCATTATTTTACAAGTACATTTTTATATTATTCTTTTTACTGGCTTGAAGATAAAGATATATGCTGACAAGGCTCATGCTGAAGAGTTCTGCTTTAGCGCTTTGATCAAAATTTAGGATTGTTGTCTACCATACAAACTCATCTTGAGAGGTATCCAACTTGAACAGTTCCAGAATCCATTTGTCATTGTTGCTTAGAAGCATTCAATGTTTTTGATGCATTTTCAATCACTGCTTATAGCACTCTGTAATGTTTTCAGGGCACTTGGCTCAGTGGCTGCGGTCCTTTGCTGCATAGGTGTTTTTTTTTTTTATTCTGCGTAAAACACTCTCTGCTTGCAGCAGCTGTGACTTGTGCCCATCAAGGTAAAAAGACAGCGTTTTTATTGCTGCTGCAAATCTTTCTACACTGGGTGCTTATAGGTACCTAGCAATACAGCAATCTCAAAGCCAGCAACACTGGTTGCAAAGACTCTGTGGGGGCAAAGTGAGACTAATGCCTATTTCCAGCCCCTCTGGTGAGAACTGCTCGGAGCAGAGAAAACCCCCTCTGTCCTCCCCAGCACGTCAAAATCCGGCAGCTAGCTGCTAATTGCCTTTACAGTGATTCACATGCCATCTGCCATTGCTGGGATCTTTTGTCATCTATGGTAGGCTCTAGGCAGTTCCATAAACTTCATGTGGTTCTTCTGTCAGTGACACCAACTGCATGCAGCATGGTAATAACAGCGACACTGCTACGTGCAGAAATTAATTAAGAAACTATTTACATGTTGTCACCCTTTCTTTTGGCTTTGAGAGGACAGCATTCTCTGGGATAAGGAGAGGGGAAAAAAGCAAGAAGGATTATTTCAGTTGTGTGCCACTAAAGGTTCCCCCACCCTCACAGAAAGCAACTCATGGATGGTGGGAGAGAGCTGTCACAAATAATAAAAGTGCAAAGGATTATTATGTATATGTGTATCACACCTCATCTGCAGCCCAGGGGCGAGCAGGAGGAGAGCGTGACATCCCTGTGCAGTGGCTGGGGAGGCAGCGGGGGCCCTACTTGCCAGGAGCCTGGGCAGGGAGAGGTGAAGGTGCTGGTCCTGTCACAACTTATGTAAGGGTTGCATAAGAGAGCCTGTTCCGTGACTGTCAGAAACACGCGGGAAGGACGGGATTTTTCCTTCCCTCTGCTTCCTTATGGCTTGAATCAGAAGCTGAGTCTGAGATGCTGTCATTAACTCTTCTGTGTAGCTGGAGATTCTCTCTTTCCCCACTCTGAGAGAGCAGGGAGCTCCTGATCTTGTTTAATCCTGCCTTGTTTTTCTCTTAATTCTTAGTTCTCCTTTTTTCTTTTTTCTCCTTTGCCTGCATTTACATTTTGATACTCACTATTCCTGCTACTCTGGCTTGTAATAATTAAATGTTTTATCGGTGTTTTCTAAAGCACCTGGATGATTGCTGAAATGCCACCTTATTTTAAAGTGGTGTCTTCAAAGCAGAGATGCTGCAGAATCTCATCTGGTTTTTTCTTTCCCCCATTCAAGCCTTCTTTGAGGATGCCGATATGCATCGTTTACAAGCAGGCACATAAAACAGCTTATTATGTTAATGTGTTAGGAAACAGGGTGGTGAGGGAGAGTGGCAGCACATTATCCAATCGGTCCATTCAAACCTACAAACCGAATACTGTTTTTCCAGGCACCCAGGCGTACACCATTGGAGGGTGTTGTACCCCTTACTCAGCACGGGCTGGCTTGCATGCCAGTGAATAAATGAATCTGGGAGCAAGAAGTCAGAAAGGTGACTGGGAACACCAGCCCCCTCCTTCCCCAGGCAAGCTTCTCGCTGGCTGGGCTGGGGGTCAGTTAGCTCATTTAGCTTGGATGAGCAATGGCACTTTCGTATAATCCTCTCGGCTCCCTCCAAACCACAGTGGCGCTGATCCTTTCTGCTGCTGCAGGGCTGCAGTTTGTTTGTTTGGGTTTTTTATTCGGGTTTTTTATTTGGCTTTGAAGCAAGAGAGGAGCTTTTGGCTCGCCTTTTTATTTCTTGTTAAATGCGTGTAATTATTGGAGCCTGGAAAAACGAATGGGGTTTATATGACCTGCTTCGCTGGTGTTGATGAGGTGATTAGAGCAATGCTTCCATCAGCCGGGGGATTCCCCCCAGGCAAGCCTGGTCCCACCGGAGTGGCCTGCCTGACACGGGGGGAGCAACACGGGTGATGGGGGGATGAGCGGGGCTGCAGCCCGCTGCGGCAGATGAGGACCGGCCGTTGCCATGGAGATGGCTAATACAGCTGAAACACGGAGAAAGGGCACTCAATCCATGCAGCACACCAGCTCGATGGAGACTGAATGGAGAACAAGCTGCCTGGAGGACACGACCCCCCCACACCCCCCAATACCCTCCCCGGGCACCGAGGCCACCAGCTCCAGGGAATGGGAGGGAGAGGTGGAGAAGGGGGGAGCAAAGTGGGTGTCCCCGCCCCGGGAATGCCCTAGGGGCCCCCAAAATGGTGCTGGCTTCTGCGGGGCACCAGGGGCACCGTGGCCGGGGTCTGTCCCCAGCCCTGTGCACCCCAAAAGCGGCCTGGCCGTGGCAGCGGGCTCTGTCTCCGCTGCTGACCGGTGTGTTTTGGGGACCCCCGGTGGGAACGCCATCATGCTGGCTCAAGCTCAGGCTCCAAGCATCCTTGTTTTTTGGGGGGAAATCGCCTCAAAATCAGAGACCAGGATGGGAGAAGGGGGGGGGGGGAGCAGGGAGGGTGCCTTCATCCCACCCAGGAAACATCCCTCGTCGCCTTTTCTTCTCCGCCGTAGGGGAAGGGGGGGCTGCTTTCGGGGGGGGGGAGGGTGCCCCCCACCCAAAATGCCACCAGCCCTTTGCGGTGCCCCACTGGGTGCATCCCAGACACTGCGGTGGCGGGTGCCGTCTGCGCTCTGGCCCCGGGGACAAGGTGCAGCGGGGTGTGCTGGCACCCGGCAGTCACACCCGGGGCCCTGTGACCCGCGACACCCACGGGGCAGAGCCGGCAGCCTGCCTGGCACCCATGGGTGATGCCAGGTGCCTCCATCCGTCCGTCCGTCCGTCCCTCCGTCTGCCGGGGAGAGCGGCTGGCGCCGGGCGAGAGGGGACGGGCGGGAGCTCTGCCGCTGCTCAGCAACCGGCGGAGCCATTTGTTGCAGGCAGGAGCCAGGGTGCTGCCTGCGCCCTGCCTGCCTGCGGGGGGGGGTCCCTGCCTGCGGGGGGGGGGTCCCTGCCTGCCACGCTCCCTCCCTGCCTGGCCACCCCTTGCCTGTGGCACATGGGAAAAACCACGCGTGGCCACGTGGTTGCTCACCCGAGGCTTCGGGGAGGGCATTTTTGGGGGCGCTCGTGATGGGGATGAGGATGGGTGGTCTGGCAGTTCCCCCCCCCCCGAGTGCCCCCCCCATGCACTGGCATCTGGTGGTTGCCGGGCAGGAGAGGAGGGGAAGCGCGGTGATGCCCTTTGGCCGCGCTGAAACCCTCCCCGGACCCACCAGCGTGGGGATTTTGGGGCCGTGGCACCGGCCGGCTGCCAGCTGGTAGAGCGTGGCGATGTCATCCCACGTGGCTGCCAGCGTGGGACCCCCCACCCCCCCGGGGGTTTTGTCACCGGCCTGAAGGAGGATGGATGTCACCGGGTCCTTGCTGGGGGATCTCCCCCATTAAAGGTGAAAGCCGGCGTGGGAGGGAGGTGGCGGGGTGCCCGTGGGGCGCTGCCGGGTGGGTGGCCCCCCGAGCACGGTGTCCTGTGGGTGGCAGGGTGCTGTTAGGGGACCATTCCCCCCCCCCATGGGAGACCCAGGCTCTGGGGTCACCCCTCCTGACTCGTTGGGGTTGGTGGAGGTTTATACCCCGCCCTAATGCACAAGCGGTGGATGCTGCATCGTATTGACCCCATTTTTGGGGTGCTGCCCTGTCTCTATGGCAACCCCCCCCCAAGTCCCCATTTTTGGGTGATGCCCCATCTCTATGGCAACCCCTAACCCCCATTTCGGGAGGCAGCTCCATCGTCATGGTAACCCTGACCCCATTTTGGGGTGCTGCCCCATTTCCATAGTAACCCCGAGCCCCATTTTGGGGTGATACCCCATCTCTATGGTAACTGTGGCCCCATTTTGGGGTGCTGGCCCATCTCCACGAAAACTCTGACCCCATTGTGGGGTGCCACCCCATCTCCATGGAAACCCTGACCCCATTTTGGGGTGCTGCCCCATTTCCATAGTAACCCTGAGCCCCATTTTGGGGTGCTGCCCCATCTCCATGGAAACCTTGACTCCATGTTGGGGTGCTGCCCCGTTTCCATAGTAACCCCGAGCCCCATTTTGGGGTGATACCCAATCTTCATGGAAAACCTGACCCCATTTTGTGGTGATACCCCATTTCTATGGTAACCATGGCCCCATTTTGGGGTGCTGCCCCATCTCCACGAAAACCCTGCCTCCATTTTGGGGTGCTGCCCCGTTTCCGTAGTAACCCTGACCCCATTTTGGGGTGCTGCAGCATCTCCATGGTAACCCCGCCCCCCCATTTTGGGGTGCTGCCCCATCTCTATGGAAACTGTGACTCCATTTTGGGGTGCTGCTCCATTTCCATAGTAACCCCGAGCCCCATTTTGGGGTGCTGCCCCATCTCCATAGTAACCCCTGTCCCCATTTTGGGGTGATACCCCATCTCTATGGTAACCGTGGCCCCATTTTGGGGTGCTGCCCTATCTCTATGAGAACCCCGACCCCGTTTTGGGGTGCTGCCCCGTTTCTATGGTAACCCTTTCCCCCTTCCCCTTCCCTCCCTTTTTGGGGGTGCTACCCCCGTCTCCATGGAAACCCCGACCCCATTTCGGGGCGCTGCCCGTTTCCATGGTAACCCGGGCGCCGCCGGGCGGGAAGGGGCGGGCGGGAGGCGGTGGCGGCGGGAGCCCGGCCCCGCTCCCGCTCCCAGCCCCCGGCGCGGTCCCGGCCC